>CM051265.1:11916533-12461533 GCA_027921565.1 Artemia sinica | reverse complement strand
CTTCCATTTGGGATTTAAAACAATATTCTTCTAAAGCATGTTCTTCATTTTCAAATTACTATTTGCTTCAGAGATCTACAAGGGGTAAGATTATATTTAGTCAGTTTATAATTAAAAGAGGACGTTAAATGTCAGGCAGAGCAAATCTTTTTGTAAAGCAAATTTAAATTAATTTTCCTTGTCAGGCGTGACTTAAATTTATCATCAATTGAATATTAGATGATTGTTTTCTTTATAAAAAAAAACCTCTTAAAGCCAATATGAATAGTTTTGGAATGAGTCAAATCAAATTTCAAAAATTGTCCATTTAAAGCATATCCTACAAAAGTTTTATTTCCTGAAAATCCCGGTTTTCAGGTATAAATAGACTTAGGATGGGTCATGCAGAAAAAAACTGTTTTTATTTTTAAGTCCTTTATACTTTAATCAGTAAAATTATTTTGTGTTACAATAAAAAAGGCATAGAAAAATGAAAAGAAATCTAAAAGACGGGGTAAAAACATCCATGTGATTGTACTTTCGATCATTTGCCCCAAAATAGCCCTCTGACTATTAATTCTATAATATATCTGCAGTTAATAGAAAACGTTGTAATATTTGCAGTATATTTTCATCATATATACTCTGCTAAATATTTTCATGTTGTAGCTTTATAGAAATTTACGTAATACTATAGACAAAGAGGAAATTGAAACTCCCAAGCCATCAAGATTAAAATACAAAATTTGATTGGAGTGCTTCTTGCCGCTGCCAGGATTAACATAAATAAAAATTGAAAAGCTGTCGGGCACATTATAGAAATTATTACGTATTACTGATACTCATGAGCCTTATCTTCATTATGGCAAAGTTGACCGACTGAGAATAGCATTCCGTTCATCAGATTTCATTTTTGCCGAGATAATTGCCATATTTGCCTTTTCAGTGGCAAAGCTATAGCGTTCCCTATAGTAAAGGCCATAAGGCTTCAATGTTTTGTTGCTTATTTATTTTTTTTCCAGAGGCACTTCGTATGGAGGGGATCGTCGTGATTATGGAACTACTTCAGTGGAGCCCCATTCGATTGAAAATCGGAAGTTCTAGTTCCTTTTTAAGAGTCGAAAGTGATCGGAAGGCAGCTAGCTCCCCCCCCTTCCCACCCTTTTTTCCCCAAATACATCCGATAAAAATTTGTCGATAGCCATTTTGTTACAAATAGTTCAAAAACTATGTAACAAAAACTCCGGGGTCGACACAACCTCAAGGGCCCGGGGGCAGGCGTTGTAAGTTATGCCCTGTGGGCATATATAATACTTGTAGAAGGGATGCCCGTATGAACTTCAAAGAGGGCTCATTTGATTGAAAATTGAAAGTTCTATTTCACTTTTTAAGAGTCAAAAGAGATTGGAGGGCAACTAGCCCTCCCCCCACGCTCTTTTTCCCCCAAACCCATCCGATAAAAATTTTGAGATAGCCATTTTGTAATAATAAAAAAAAAAAAAAAAAAAAAAACAGTTCAAAGATCGTATAACAAAACTTCGGGTCGACATAACCCCCCAGGGACCGGGAGCAGGCGTTGTAAATTATGCCCTGGGGGAATATATGGTTCTTATAGAAGGGAGGCTCGCATAAACTTCAGAGAGGGCTTATTTTATCAGATATTGAAAGTTCTAATTCACTTTTTAAGAGTCAAAAGTGATCAGAGGGCATATACACCCCCCCCCCCCCGTCTCCAAACACAACCTCTTTTCCCCAAACGCATTCGATCAAAATTTTGAGATAACCAATTTGTATGAATAGTCCAACGATCAGATAACAAAAACTTCGGGGTCAACATACCCCCCCCCCCAAGATCCCGGGGGAAAGGTTGTGACTTATGCCCTGGGGACATATGGAAGTGGTGGCCGTTTAAACTTCGGAGGAGACTCGAATGATTATAAATTGAAAGTTAGAGTTTTAGAGATAGTCTTATGGAAGACTGGTCGTTTAAACTTCAAAGGAGACTCAAATAATTATAAATTGAAAGTTCTAATTCCGTTTTTAAGAGTCAAAAGTGATCCAATGGCAACTAGCCCCCCCCCCCCATCAACCGTCTTTTCCCTAAATACGTCCGATCGACTTTTTTGTTCAAAATAGACCAAAAATAAGATAACAAAATCTCCAGAGATAACCCCCCCCCCAGATTCCGTTTTTAAGAGTCAAAAGGGATCCAATGGTAACTAGCCCCCCCCCCCTCAACCCCCTTTTCCCTAAATATGTCCGATCGAATTTTTTATATAGCCATTCTGTTCAAAATAGACCAAAAATGATATAACAAAATCTCCAGGGATAAAACACCCCCCAGAACCCGGGGGCAAGTGTTGTAAATTTTGCCCCAGGTACATATAAGGTTTTTATGGAAGGGATGGTTGTATAAGCTTCGGAGGGGGCTCATTCAAATGTAAATAGAAATTTCTAGTACCCTTATTAAGAGTCAGAAGGGATCGAAGGGCAACTAGCACACCCCCAGCCCTTTTTTCCAAATGCATCCGATCAAAATTTTTATAAAGCCATTTTGCTCAAAATAGCTTAAAGATCAAATACCGAAAACACCGGAGTCGACACAACCCCCCAGAGTCCAGGGGCAATTGTTGTAAGTTATACCCTTGGGCATACAAGGTTTAATGTAAGGGGTGATCATATAAACTTCAGAGATGGCTCATTTGATTGGAAACTGAAAGTTCTAGTTCCCTTTTTTAGAGACAACGCTACAGTGTTGCCTTTAGTAAAGGCCATAGGGCTTCAGTATTTTTTTCCCCCAAGGGCACTTCATATGGAAGGGGTGGTCTTATAAACTTCGGAGGGGGTTCATTCGATTGGAAATTGGGATTGTCATTTTGTCAAAACAGCCCAAAAGTAAAATAACTATAACTCAGGGATTGAAAAACCCCCAACAGCCCCCGGACAAGGGCTGCCGCTACCAGAAATTACTGTTAAAGAATAAACGAAACCCCAAACGAACAGAAATTAGAATTAACTATCATAGCGAATATAAAGATAACAGATGCAAATATAAATAAATGAATCAATCTTATATAGCTTCAATATTTTTTTATGACTTTCACCCGGAGGTGCTTCATTTGCAAGGGATGGTGTTATAAACTGCGGAGAAGGCTCATTAAATTGGAAATAATAATTTCTAGTGCCCTTTATAAAATTCAAATGTAATCGGAGGACACCAAGCCCTCGTTCCACGTCCTCTTCTCCCCATATACTGCCAATCAAAATTTTGAGACGGCCATTATATCTAAAATAATCGAAATGTGTAGTGATTAAAATAATTATGCCTCGGGGGTTGACAAAACCGCCCCAGGGCAAGGGCTGTAAGTAAGTTATGCATGCGGTACATTTTTCATATACTTATAAGGTTTTTATCAAAGGGGTGATCATATAGACTTCGGAAAAGGCTCATTCGATTTAAATCAAAAGTTCTAGCTCTGTTTTTAAAAGCCAAGAGTAATCGGACAGTAAGCAACCCCCCCCCGCCATTTATTTCTAAATGCTTCCAATCAAAATTTCGAGTTCGCCTTTTTGTTCAAAGTCGTCCAAATTTCAAATAGCTGTGGTTTCGGTTTGAACCCTCCCCAGCCCTGGGGGAAAGGGCTGTAAGTTATACTAGCATCCCATCGTTAAAATATAAAGCTTCTATGGAAGGTGTGGTCGTATGAACTTTGGAGGAAGTTCATTCGATCGGAAATCGAAATTTATTATGCCCCTTTTAAGAATCAAAAGTCATCAAAAAGTAACAAGCCCCCCCCCCTCTGTGCCTTTCTTCCCAAAATGCATCTTATAATAATTTTGAAATGGCCATTTTATTCAAAATAGTCCAAAATTCAAAATACTATAACTTAGGGGTTGAGAAATCCTCCATAGCCCCCGGGGCAAGGATTATACCTTATGTAAGTTGCCTATTATTAGAATATAAGGTTTTTGTGGAAAGGGTGGTCATATTAGCTTTAGAAGGGACTCATTTGAACGGAAATAGAATCTTCTAGTTCTTTTTTAAAAGTCAAGTGATTAATGGATAACTAGCCCGCGCCCCACTTTCTCAAAGGGCATCTGGTCCAAATTTTGAGATAGCCATTTTGTTCAAAATAGGTCAAAGCCCAAATAGCTATGCTTCTGGGGTTGATCCCCCTCCCCAACCCCGGGGAAAGGGCTCTGAGTTACGGAACTTGCTTATTGTTACTTTGGATGCTTGGATTTATTGATTTGCGTGGCAACTTCAATTTACGGTGCAAGGGCTGTAAGTTATGCAAGTCACTTATTGTTACTGTGATAAATTGTTTACTTTAGTGTTTTCTTTACTTTCTTATTTTTACTTTGATATTCCTACTTTGATACTTCGATGAAAGTTTGATGTTGAAAAAAAAAAAAAAAAAAATCAAGTTAAGCATTACTCGCTTTAAGATTTATTTATTCTTTAATATTAGTACTTGCTGTATGTCTTTTTGCTATGATTGTTTATTTAATTTCTGTTCGTTTTGGGCTTCGTTTGTTCTTTAATAGTAATTTCTGGTCGTTTTGAGTTTGAATTTTATCAGGTACTTGTATCTGCTGATCTTGAGTTTATTATGGCCTTTACTTTTCTTTGAAAAACTTTTTTTCAAAATTTTTTTTTTAATTAATAGACATGAAAAAGCACCAATGGAGACAAAAATTGCCAGAAAAAGGAAATAAGTGCCGACGACTTCTCCACAAAATACAATAGTGTAGATACGGCTGTAGTACTATATCATCTTAATATTATTAAACTTCTGTAGCAAATTGATATTCAGCCGAGAATATAGTTGTCTCGAGCTCCGTGTCTCTTTATATTTAAATGGAATTCCTAGCTCAGGTTCAGTGAATTTATTGTTTTTCGTCCCAAAAAGATAAATTCCCCATTTATATGGATCATTTTAATGGACTTTGTCCTAAGGAGCACAGCAAAGGCAATGAGAAGACACGGAATCAATTGGCGAAGTTAAACTCTTCTACACTTTGATTGTGCTGAAGATTTAAGCATCCTAGATGAAAATGTTTGCAAAATGAATAAATTTTCGGAGGTTTTGAGGGTTCAAGGTGCAAGAATAGGTTTGAAAATTAATTTTAAGAAGACTTAGTCATTAAGACTAGGAATAAGTGAAAGTGAAAAGGTGATGTTGGTTTACGAGAAGATCGATCAAGTGGACAGCTTCACTTACCTAGGTAATACTATTAGTAAAGACGCTGGGTGTAGTGAAGATGTTAAAAGTAGAATAGTCAAGAGCCAGGGTGTTTTTCTGGTTTGTTTTTTCACAGTTAAAAAGGTTTGGAAGAATAGGAAGACAAGTCTGCAAACCAAAATTAAAATATTGGAAGCTACACCAATGACAGTGGTCAAGTATGTTTTGAAACGTGGGCGCTCCGAAAGACAGAGGATTTTCTAGATGTTTTCCAGAGAAATAGCCTACGGATTGCTTTGGGTACCCAACTGACTGACCGTATCTTAAACAGTAAGCTATCCGAAAAATGTGGTTCAATCCTGCCTTCGAGGGCTATAATGAGAGAAAGGCTGAGATGGCTAGGACAAATTCTGCGCATGAAGGATGAGATTTCCAAAGACCATCCTTGTCGGCCAACCCTCTATGGGCAAACGTAAGGCAGATCCTCCCCGAATGCAGTAGGAGGATGTCGTAAAGCTTCTAAAGAGTGTATAGAGGGAGGCTTTTAATGGATTGGGATGGAGGAGGAGCTTGCTTAGCTGTGTTGGCCTTAGGCAACTTGGTACTGCAGTGAGTCGTTAGCAGTAGTAGCATTGAATGGCTGGTCTACATCACAGCTGGAGTATACGGTGTGATTAGGGTATCAAAAGGATTGATTGGTAAGGATAAATCTTTTTTCTTAACTAAGGGGGAATCTACGCGCTGGACTCTATCCCAAACCGTGGATCAGACTCTTTTTAAGTCTCCGAACTCCATCACTGATTTAGGCACCGAGTCCAAAAAACTTCAAAAATTCAAACCTTTTGAATAACAATTCAAACCTAAGAAAAATGAATCAATTCAACAATTAATATTAGGAATAGATTCAGCAGATTTTTGTTTTCAGAGAAACTCTTCAATGAAACTGAAAACATAAAACGTTTTTATGATAAACTAGCCCAAACTAAACAAGAACACTAATCCAATACCTGGTGACCCAAAGCCGCGAACTTGCTAAAGCAAGAAATAAATATAGACAGAAGAATATAGATAAGTAAATATAGATAGAATTAAATAGAAGAAGCAAACTTTCAGCTAAATTCGCTGTAAATTTCCTCAACTCTTTTCCTGCGAGTCCTTATTTTGAAAATCCTGCCGATTCTTATGGATTTGCTTTGAGAAAGCCCAACAATGTGAAACCAGAATTCAGACAGGATTCTAAACTACTAGCCTATCTAAAAGAGTTAAGATTTACGCAGGAAAAGTGCCCAGTGCTTGAACGACATCAAAGCAACTAAACATGTTCTGTTGAATGTACTGAGAGTTCATTAAAAATTAACTATGACATTCAACGAAAAGAAAAGTAGTCTAGAATTTTAAAAAAGCTCAAAAACGGTATATATGCTACTTATTCACTTTACATTTATTCTATATACATTTTTATTTTTTACTACAGCTAGACTTATCCCTCTTTACTATTTTGTTTGAGAATAGGGGTGGAAAGGGTGAAATAATGTCTGTAAATTTACAGTGTCATGATGAAATCTTGTTTTTAGAAACTTCTTTAGTAGCCTTTTTCCTTATTATACAGGCGTTTAAAATGGTCGAATGATTACAACGATCAAACAATTTTATGAAATTTCATCATGAACTTATCAAGTTGAGCAACAAGCTGAAGAAAATAAGCTTTCGCTCTTTATAAACATAATTTTTCCAGAGAACCAACATTATCCTACTTTGAATAAAAACAGAAAGGAGAAACAGAAAAACTTATTCAATGACTTAAAGACCCTCTTTTTTAACAGAAGATTTGAAATATGCATAGTAGAAGGGAAATTTGGATTCCTGTGATAACCTAGCTTAATAAATACCGCTAAGGCCTAAAAAAATAAGGAATGAACCAGATAAAACAATTTTATTTCACAGACTTTAAACACAATAACTTTCAAAATTACAGACATACAGAACTTGAAATCAACCTAGAAGGCCGCACAGAAGGGGAGGATAGTTAATAGTTCATGGATCTCCTCCCCCATTATCAAGTCTTCAAAAACTTCTACACTCAATGAAAAAAGAAGCATTTCACTTTTCTGACAGATAAATTTTAACCCCCCAAAGCCCAGTCATGACAAGACGATATATTGTGTCAAGCAAAAATAACCAAGCAACGCCAATAAGTGAATACAGGCTTATATGGTTGCCAAATCAAGGCAAAATTCGACTGCTGCAAGAGCCTAACTTAAAGGCCCAGTCGCATTGATATTTTACTGATAGCAAGATTTAGCTAGTTCTAACTCAAGCCAATCAGATTTTTCATAGTTTTCTGATTGGCTTAAAATCGGATTGGCTCAAATTAGCGGCAGCTAATTTCCGGTATTAGTTAAATCTCAATGTAAATGGGCCTTAACAGAGCTTTAAATTAATTTTAAAATTTGCCTGACATCACCGAAAGACCTACACTGTAAAAAAGTACGGGAAGCTATTTTCCTTCAGTAGTTTCTATTTTTCCTGTTCTGTTATACGCTCTATCGAAATGTGTGCTTTTTCATTTGGATTTTCCTCAACCATTAAATTTGAGCTATTAGCATAAAACACACGGTTTCATTTATTACTTAAAATTAGGTCGACGAACCGATACACGAATCACAAGTCAACGGACCCGCATCCCAGACACGTGCTTTGCGACGGCTTCATACTCTGGCTAAAATTTGCTTTACAGTTGTACTGAGAAGTGTAATGAGCACTTTTTGGGCAACTATACAGACGAATTTTAGACAAAGGATAATAAAATTATGATCAGGGCGGAATATTTTTTCCAAAATAAAAATGTCAAAAAACCAACAAAGAGAAAAATCTCAGTGAAAAAAACAACAACAAACGAGACTGCGGCCAGTGGAGAGAAAAGACAAAAATTTAAAACAACGCAGATATTTCGCCTGTATCCAAACAAGGCGTCTTCAGCAGGAAAGAAACACAAGAAGAACAAGATAAAAAACCAAGCTAAAACTAAAAACCAATAACACCACCACCAAAAAAAATATACAATTGGCGCAAACTGATCCACGTTGGGAAAAGATGCTATTATAGAGTTACTTCAGTGAGAACACCAGAGTAACTCAACTCTGGTTAGTTTCTGGTAACTCAGCTCAGAGTAACCAAAGTTACTCCGGTGTTCTCACTGAAGTAACTCTATAATAGCATCTTTCCCTACGTGGATCAGTTTGCGCCAATTGTGCATTTTTTTTTGGTGGTGGTTTATTGGTTTTTAGTTTTAGCTTGGTTTTTTATCTTGTTCTTCTTGTGTTTCTTTCCTGCTGAAGACGCCTTGTTTGGATACAGGCGAAATATCTGCGTGTTTTACATTTTTCGTCTTTTATCTCCACGGACCACACACAGTCTCGTTTGTTTTTTTGTTTTTCACTGAGATTTTTCTCTTTGTTGGTTTTTTGTCATGGATGGCCAGTTCGGCTTAAGATCTTTCAAAATAAAATGTAATTACGAAGTATGAAAAGCTTAAAACGGGATATACAATTTCAAACTTTACTAAATTGTGTTAATTTCCCACTTCGGATAAATAATACTAATTTCCTCCTGCTTGAAAGTTTCTCTAAGAAAAGCGGAGAATTTACGAAAATTACAATTTCTTCTTTTCACAAATTTCATTACGATTTCTGAAAGCGGAAAATTTGATGAATTCGGCATTCATTCGACTTGAGAACATCCTCCGGAAATCAATGCCCCGGAACGTGTCATACAAGAACACGGAACAAAATGGAAGCTACGGGTCAAAATCCTTTTCCAAAAACATCCACATATTCTACACATTATTCATTCTGTTGTGTAATCCGGAGTAGTTTGCTAGTCATTTGCTAAATCAGCAAGTGGATTAGTTTGTTAAAAGAGGCAAAAATTGTGCCATTATAATGGGTATTATGGGGATTGTATTGATTGGTATATTACATCATTCCTTTTTTGGCATGAGCTTGATTATGCACTGCCACATATACTATTAACAACTCATTTCTGCACTGTGCCAGCTGAGGTAAATATGGCTTCACAAACTCTTCCTCCCCCCTAATCTGTTTAAAGCTTTACTCTTTTAGACCTATTTAAGTATTTAGAGCCAAATAAAGTACTTATCCTTAGCCAACGAGCAAAAAAATACTCAGGGTTCGTCCAGAGTATACTTTTCAGAAATATCCCACCACGCCGCTATTATTCCCCGGAGCAGTCAACTAAAAGTGATAATTTCATCTGCTCCTTTTGCTCAGTTCGATGGCTTATCCCAGATGAAATAAAATCTTCGGCAGTTTTTCATTTTCGGCAGAATTGCATCAAAGATGGTAATACAAGGTCATGTATTAAGGAGAGGCGTACGATATCACAAAACGGTCTTATTCCAGGGAAGGGTCAAGTTTGTCAAATCTTTAGAAAAAACCCAAATCACATTAAAAATAGAGCAAAATATAAAAAATCAAGGGAATTGAGAAGGAGGCAAGGACTCCAGAACAGCCTGCCCCAATGTATGTGCCTGATATGGGAAGAATACAACCGGATGTAAAGTAAATCCTAGTTAAAACAGGGAGATATACCCGTTTGTACTAAATTAAATTGAAAAGACATTTAGAGGATTTTTTTCTCCTTTATATCGAAATTACCCTATTCTAATCCATATTAAACTACTGCCATATTTGTATTAAATTATCATCACATATTTTAGCTTCCTCGCACTCTCCCTTTTCTCTTTATCCCTTTCACTCTTCTCATAAATTATCATACTGTATCCTATTTTAGCTTCCTGCAACCTTTCCCTTTCACTCTTTCTCATATTAAATTATTATACATGTGCCGGCTTCACTATCCATTATTTAGCTTAGGAAATTTTGAATAATATTCCGAGTGGCATTGGCGGGGCTGAGCAAACTCTTATATTTAGAAACAGAATAAAGATAGAATTTCTTAAATCATGGCTTATAGTTCTTTAGACTATTTTTTATCAAAAAAAATTCTTTCTTTTTCTGCTTTTTTTATGATTAGGGTATATTAAGAGGATGTTTTGATTTTTTTGCATTTTTAAATGATTGATTAATCGGTTGAGAGTCAAAGGATTGCACCCGTCTTTTACCAGGCGCTTTTTTATTCTTAAATGATATTTAAAACAACAAACCACCCCCTTTTTTGGCGGTTGTTATTAAATTATGTTCATCTTATAGCAATTTGTAAATAAATTAGTTCAGTTCAAAAGTTGGGTATATCATACTTTAGCTTCCTCGCATTTTTTCCCTTTTCTTTACGTGAACACCAATTTCCAATCGAAGGGAAATTACGAAAGGTCATTACCATCATTGGACGGGTAAATCTTCCTCATCAACTCAAAATTCGGCTGGGATTTCAGTTAAACATGGCTCATCCAGCTTTGTGGTCAAAAGACAGATGAAAAGACGGCTAACTTCTAAAAGACTAACTTTTTTAAAACTTCAAACTTTTTCGCATGCTGACCAGTGGTCTGCGTTGCGCAGGTACCGATCCCCTGATTCGATGCCTTCGGCCGGGAGTGCAATACCTGGTTGGGGGCAAATCATCAGACGAAACCCAACCACTAAATTGCAACTAAACATAAGCTATTAAAGCATAAAGATATATAGTCTATTTCAGTTTTACGTTACAAATAGAGTTTAAAAAATACGCTTTTGTTATCAAAAAAAAAAACCCTGGATTGCCCACGACTAATCCAACTCTATTTAAAAATGGCTAATGGAAAAGCTGTTCACGTAATTATATTTCTATACAATTTATTCAACATGATGGGGAAACAAATAAACTACACGGTTTTAACCTTGGGGGATGGGGGGGGGGGGAGATTCACTTAAGATTTTCTTTTTGGTCAACTACTTAAAGTGGGCGACAAGGTTGCTACTTGTCACTGTAAGAAAGACCCAGCAAATGATACATCAATTCGACACCCTATGCACCAGCAATGGCTCTAGAGGATATTTATCCATTATCCTTTACTTATAGAGGTGTATCTTAAGTCATAGCAGCACGATTTTCCTGTACTTGAACGTACTTTATCCTTTTTTTTGGCGGAGGGGTGAGCAACTTCTGACCATTCAAAGAGCATTATTAAGAAACTCGCTAATTTCTTAACAATGACTAACTTTTAAACCTATTTTCCTTTTTTGGGGTCCAAATTTTCAAATATCGAAAATCAACGCCAATTCTTCGTGATTTTTTTTTTTATAAACTTTTATTCGTTCTCATTTAAGAAACGTTTATTCGTGACTAGAGGTTAAATATAATTACGTGTTTTTCAAATTATATCTAGAAAAATGCTTAGAACAACAAAATAACTGTTAAGTCAAGACAGCACGATCGGCATTCTTGCGTTTCTATATAAGAAATTAAGGATTCCATCGTTATAGCAGGATTATTGCTGCAAAACACGGTTGCCACTGAAAAAAGAACAATATCCCTAGATTCACTTACAAGCAAAGTCGTATCCAGGGAAGGGGTTAGGGTATTTGAACCCCCGTTTGAAATGTTTGTTGAACTCGTAAGAACTTAACACGTTTTTTGTACCCCTGCCCTAACAAAAAATACCTGCTTGCAAGAAATCCCAAGATTTGAAAGGATATCAAATAATAATAAGAAATTGTATATGCATAATACACTCTTCGAGGGTAAATTGAATACGTATGTATACTTTACCAAGATCCCAAGGTCAGGATAGAAATTTCAATATCTTGGAAAAACTCCGAAGGAGTGGGAGCCCTGATGCAAACTATTTATCCTTGGTGGTTTAAGCAAAAACAAATAGTTCAGAGATAATCCAGCCAAGATAGGGATGGGTAGATTACTTTTGAATCTGCATTTGAAATTAAAAATAAAACGCATACGAATAAAGAGATCATTCAGCGTTCAAGCAACGCTTTTAGGGTTGCCATCTCTAGTAATTTGTCCTAAATATTAAGGATTCATTTTTGTTTTTGAATGTGAGATTATTTCCACTGTTGATTTTCAGGGAGATTTGCAGACCACTAACATGATTACCGACTACAAAAAAAAAAAAAAAAAAAAAAAAAAAAAAAAAAAAAAAAAAAAAAAAAAAAAAAAAAAAAAAAAAGCGTCTTCTTTTCTAGTTAGATTTCTCATTAGTTTCCTTTCGTTACATGCGATTTTTCTGTTATTTAATGGCAAAATATTACAAGACGGATATCTTATTTTTAACAAAAAAATTGAATTTTTCTGTTATCTTGTCGAAATCTGTTTCTTACCTTTTTGACGAAAAAAGCCAAAAGATTAGGCGACTTAAAGACAACTCTTGGGCTAAGAACAACCCTGAACACAAAGCCGAAATAACACGTCAACTACCTGACAAAATACATTCCCTGCAAAGACAAGCTTTGAGGAATTATAAATTAAATTTAGATGGTTGCTCGGAAAACCAATGTCAAATATGATCGTTTGAACAAGAATAAAAAAAAAAGGAGGAAACTAGTGACAAAATCACCAACACATAAGGATCCATAACCATATATGGTGCATACAGCTCAAAGCCTGTTTTTGCAAACAATGATCAAAACTAAAACCCCACTTAGTATACATTGAAAGGAAGCCCGTTTAGTAAAGAACATTGTGATTCATCACATACCCAATCATTACTACTTTCTAATACACTTGAATTATGACTAAAGTATCAGACACGTACGCAGATATTTTCTTTTTCGGGCCCAACAGCAAAAGAAAATTTGATATTAGCCTAGAGAACTGACTGGAGAGAAGGAAATATGTTAATAAAAAATTCTTACCTTATAATATGAAGAATAATCGTAGTTAACACATTTTGACTGTAGCAAACCTTTATCTTCACTTATTTCAGTGTTTTACCAATTTTTCTAATATATTTATCATTTTTTTTCAGTAGCTTTTCTTAAGTTTTGAATCATCCCTGAAACAGAGCCCCCTTTACTAATTTGTTTGTAGAGGGCGTTAAAGTAATTGCAGTGGCGTTGATTCAAAATTCACGAAAAGTGTATTCACTGAAGACAATTCTAAGAAAAAAAAATATAGATAGCGCTTTGTTTCAGAAAAACGGCCAGAATCTTGAGTTAACAGAGCAGACGTTTTAGCAGATTTAACAGACGTTTCAAAATTAAACAAAGGTTACTGCGAAAAATTGATGAATTTCTTAGAAAACACGCAAATCAGTGAAGATAAAGGTTAGCTATATGCAAAATGCGTTAACAATCATTATTCTGCATACTATAAAGTTAGAATTGTTTTCCTAACATGTTTCTTTCTCTCCAGTTAGTTCTCTAGGCTTATACCGAAAATTTGACGTGTGTGGGGGGGGGAGAATAGTAAAAAGACAAATCATTTGATAAGAAGTGGGAGTCCATGAGCCCTCACCTCGACGTTCATCCCTGTCAAGCATCATAACATTTTTTAATAATCCTAGATTATGCAGTAGCATAATACGAAAAAAGAAATTCCCACAAGAAATAATGACTTTATCATCAAATCATTAAGAATATCAATCGAATGCTATCCCATTATTTACTCCGTAAAATTAGCTAGCAAAATTTAAGTGTACACCGTTAGTCCCCTAGCTCACTTCACCTTTGTTTTCAACTGCTGTAGAAATTCAAAATAAGAAACTCCTATTTTTGTCTTATCTTCAACAAGCCGATTGAAGAAGCTGGTCTTCTCGGCTGCCTCATCCCTAGAAAAAAAAAAATAAATAAGAAATTTACAAAAAACCTAGAAGTAGGGCCGAAAAAAAGAGCATTAAAACAGTTATGGAATAAAACTCAGCGCTACCACTTATTCAAAGCGACAAATCATTATCATAAAAACATAAACAAAATGACCTATATCATATTAGAGCATCTAAATCCGTGATTCCCAACGTGTGGCGTAGGCCCCACCGGTGGGCCATGGCAATATTTCGATGGGTCATGGGCAGGACGTGCACCCCTCGGCTGACTATACTTTAGAGCCTTAATTTTGAAAAAAAAAAATCATGCAAATTACGTAACAGTCATATGCATTTAAAATGCAAAATGCATAAAATAGAGAAAGAGATAGAAAATAGAGAAAGAGATAGAAAATAGAGAAAGAGAACAAACATTTTGTCATGCCCTCACAAAGAAAGAGAACATACAATTCTTTCATTCCCTCAGAAATATTACATTTATGTCAGAATGAATCAAACGCTGTATTTCTGATATAAATGTGAATAAATATAAATCGATACAATTCCTAATGTTACGTAGATAAAGGATTTTATCCCTATTTGAACTTTTATTTATTCCTAATGTTCATAAATGTGAGCCCTGTATTCAAGGTTGATTCGTGCAGTCGTGGTTGTATTCATCAGATATCAACCGTTGTCGTGAACAACAAAGCTTCGTTCGGTTCTAACTCTGAATGTCAATAAAAATGCCTCGACAGATCTTACGAATATAGTGTCCGATTCATCGGTTATTTTGTCAAGGAAACAGACAGAAAATAGAGAAAGAGAATACACATTTTTTTATGTCCTCACAAAGACAGACAACATGCAACTCTTTCGTTTCCTCCAAATATTACATTTCTGTCTGCTGACAATGAATCGAGCATTGTACTTTCGACATAAATACGAATGAAACACACACACTCTCTTTTGTGTCGACAGATGAAGCGCTCTTCTTTTTCACGACTTGGTCTCATCGATTGTGGATCTTGAGGGGTCGACAAGAATTGTCCAGGAAGACTTTATTACGCTATGTTGTTGAGAGGAGCAACTCATTGATTTGTTTTTATACAATACATCCGTGGTTTTTACACCGAGTAGTAATTGTATATACTGGACTGATTTTTTTTTTTTTTTATTCCCTTTTGAATGAGTTACTTTCGTGGTTTGACGAAGGTAGCTGCAAATTGTAAATCTAAGTAATTGTATATTATATATTTTATGGTAGTCTATTTTAGTTTATATATATTTCTTACTTCTAGCTTCTAATTTCTTTTCTTTTTTTTTAGGCTGAAAACGCCTTGTTATATACAGGTGAAATATTCGTTGGAGTTTTGATGTTTCTCTTCGCTTTCAATTACTGGCCGTATACCTACTTGTCGTCTTTATATTCATTTCTTTGTTTTATTCTCTTTTGATTTTGCATTTCTTCCTTTTTATAATTGTTTTGGTTTAAATTATTTCTATTTTTCAGCACTGAAAACACCTTGTTGTATTCAGGCAAAATGTTCGATTCGACTATTTTTAGTAATAATAATAATTTATTTTTAACACACTATAAACAACAAGACAAAAGTGGAGTAAAGAATTAAAAAAGAAAAAAAAAATCTAAATCAACTGAAATGACTCAAGACCATGAAATGACTGAAACTTAGAAATAACAGTCCTTCTTATATACAAATGAAATCAGCACCAAAAAAATTCGGCACCAAAACCCCTTTTGCCAGGAGAAGACAAGCTTCATCAAGACTTTATTCTGACTTTGGCAACCATTCCATACATTTTTATATTCATTAGTTTAAAAGTATAGTATAACTGCATTATAACTATACTAAGTAACAAAAACCTACCACGTTTTCACTATATTTAGTAAATATACTAAGTAGCCTTAGCCTTAGCTGTCAAAGTTGTCCTGAAACAACCAGCACCGAATTCAAGTCAGCGATACTTATCTTCATTTGTACCATATTTTGTCGAATCTTTTAATAATTGTACATAGTTAATTGTTTTTAGTGCTTTAATTTGATGTTGATATTTGTTGACAAGACCACTGCTATTTTTATAATATTACGATGCAGTAAATAAAATGATTGATTGATTGATCGTATATTAGTCAGTAGAAGGGATCAAAACCGCTATTATCGGTAGCTTGGTAGTTTTGCTTACCTAATATTTGCTTTCCTAGTTTGTGTTTCCCAAATAATAAACTAATAACTTCACATTCATCACCAGATATTTCTTTATAAATTCCAAATAATGCAGAGTGAATTTATCTCTCAATTTATCTTTGAAAGATTCCTTTGCTACTTAAAAACCTCACTTATTTATATATCTATATAATAATTTATGTAATAAACAACAGAAAAAAGTGGAGTAGAGAAATATAAAAAGAAAATAGACTAAAATCAAGCAAAAACAGTGAACTAGAACAAAAAAATAGGATAAAACTATGAAATGGATGAAATTTTGAAATAGCAGACTTTGAATATGCGGATGACATTATTTAACTTAGTCGTTAAATTGGTAATTTAATATTTTAGTGAATTAGTTAAAGAGAAAATATTTGGAACTTAGCGTTGCCAAATGTCAATACTTTGCTATAAATGATCCCCTTGGCTCTCTCCAATTTGAAGTCAGCAATGGTTGAATTTTCCGTACTTTCTATTCGAAGATGTACCTTAATGTTTAGTATTCACCTGCTGAAGAGTTTCACCTGATTTAATAATAAACCATTATTTACTAGAAAATCAATAAGTAATAGATAAAAATAATTTAATCAATTATAAATTGTCTTTTAATAACAAATTTTGATCAAAAAAATAATTTAATAATAAATTAATCAGAGGCTAAGAATCGAAAACTTTTGGTTCTCTTATTCAGCTGTGTGACTCTATGAGAAAAAGCATATTAGCTAGACTTTATCAGTCGATGGTTCTTTCTCTTGTTGTTTATATATATTATATATTTATTTAGGAAAGGAAAAGGAACAAAATTCACTACGCAAAAACAAATAAATAACTATACAAATATCAAACTGCGTAAATCAACCGGATGAGACGGTAAGGAGGACTCAGCCTTAAGCACGCTTCAGAAGTAAGTTCCTGTAGATGATTGTGCAGAGCACGCATAATATCAATAGTACCAGGGAAATAAAATTTGCAATACTGGAAATAATAAATGCGGATTTGATTCAGATGACTTTCTCGAAGCAAATTCGGCAGCAATCTCAACAAGTTTTTAGCTTTTTTCCTTTCTCAAATTAAAGCAGTATATTTTTAAATATGTAATACATATAAATAACATATTTTTTAACATATTAATTAAATAACATATGTTTTAAATGTTAAATTTTTATTTGGTGTCCCTCTAAGCACTCGTATAACATCCTTGAAAAGTATGTATGGATAGAATATGCATGTATGTATGTATATATATAGAATATGTGTATGTATGTATAGAATAGATCATTAACCACCATTATAAACTCACTTGATTTTACACTAATCACTCATGTTCCTGACCTTAAGAATAGATATCATAAATAGATCTGAAACCGCGCAACAAGAGTTTATTTCATTCATATTGTTGTACATAACAACAATATGGGGTGTGTATAACAACAATATGGTACCATAGTTGGGGTAGATCAACGAATACCGAACTAACAATATATTGGCTACTAATGACCCGCTTGAGGCAGTAAAGAATAAGTTTGATCTACTATCAAAAAAAGCTAAAATCATTTGAGTGACAGAAACTCACTGCCTCTTATTGACAAAATTTAAAATTTGTATGAATTATTCTAGTTGTTTATTTGTGACGTGATGTGCCGCATTTGTTATCTTGAGTTTGTTACTTTAATTAATCTGATTTTGTATGCATTAATTACTGCTCAATTTCTGTATTTATGAGAAGAAAGAAAGTATAATAATAATCCTATTCTTACCTAAAAACTTGTACAGCTGCTGGATAGCTCTTTTCGTTTTGCAACAGATCAATGAACTTCCTCAAGTTGTTAGATTCAGGAGTGTCAAAGGTGGGAAGTTCGTACTGGAATAAAATTAAAATCAATTCCAATAAGTATTCACAAGAAGACTTATGGGGCTGTCTAAGGACAGTTTTAGGTATAACTTTGAGTGACCTTGCATAAACAAAAGCTGTACAAAAAATTGATTACTAAGGTTCTAAAAATTGGTTTCTAAAAAATACACTTTCTAAGGCTGTACAGAAAAAAGGGTCGAACTAATTAGGTCGCGTTTTATGGAGGGACTATCACTTTGGCACTCGAAACACAGGTGAATAATAGGTGAATCATAGGGAAAAACAAATGAATGTGATTTCATGCACCCACCACCTACGTCCTTGAGCGTCCTTGCCAGCCCTTAGATTCCATAACTAGGCAGCCTAATTTCCTATGATAGTCCCATCGATTTCGAATTTGGCGCTTAAATTTATAACTTCTAAGCTGCGTCTCAATTCGGCGTTTTCTGAAAAACCGGGACCAGAAACAGGAAAACTGGGTAGTGTAGACCGTTACTACCGTTCTATTTTTTCGCTTCGGGTACGACACAAAATGATGCCAATAAGATGGTGAAGACGGTTTGTTCCGTTTTATGGGAGCCTTATTGAGAAATAATTTTGAAAAAAAGAGTTATGGAACTTACTAAAAAAGATAAAAAGGTCTAAAAAAACAGAATAAAAGAAAAAGAATAAATGAAATAATTTCTAAAACCAGTATGAACAAGAAATGAAAAATTACTAAATTTGATAAAAACATTTAAATTAATAATTTAAATGTTATTATAATGCAGCTGATGAATCACAGTTCTTGGTAACGAACTGTAAGTAAGGAGCGACTCGGCTCAATAGTAATGGAGACTCTAAAACGGAATTTTGATACCAATAGATACATCAAAAGAACCAACTTATTATACTGATTCCAAATATATAAAATTCATCAAGTTTAGTGTTACCAATCAAAAACTATGAGCCTGGTTCATAAAAAAAAAAAAAATAAAATAAAATAAAATCGCGTGCTGACCAATGGTCTGCGTAGCGCAGGTTTCATCTGACGCTTATCAAAGAATAATACGTGTAAAAAGGCTGGACATATATCGGCACTCTCACTTTTTATTTCAAAACACATTATTCGGAAGAGCCACCCAAATAAGGAACTTGGGGAAGGTCGATTGATTTAGAAAATGTTATTCGGTTTCTTCCATGCGTAGACTTCCCTCTTCCAATACCTTCTCCTCTCTTCTTACTGGTATTATATACAGTTCTTTTCTAAAATAATTCATCGACCACCCCATTTCAAGCAAAACGTTTTTTTAAACTGTACTAAAAAAAAACTTCAAACCTGAAAAGTTAACGCTTATCTGTTTTAATTTGGGAGCATTCTAAAATTAATTACCCAAATATAACATCTACCTAGCACTTAACCAAAGTCCTTTTCGTCATAGGGGACCTCTCGACGATGGTACTAAAATTACAAAAATTCAATAAAACTCTTTTTTAAAATTGTTGTTTCAATCATCTCCAAAAAAAAAAACTTTTCCAAAAAAAAAATTTTCCACATTTGATCACCAGGTGATCATCAGGATACTAACACATCAGGTACAAATATCTTCTCCAACCCCTCAACCGGTCCCATTTAGCCATAAGTTATATGAATACCTAACTAAAAATGATAATTAACTAAATATAATACACAGCAAGCATCAATTAATCCTATTTCCTCCTTTTTTCTCAACGCTTTCTCCTGTGTAATACGAGGTATATTTTCAATTTATTTCAGATATGATCTGATGATTTTCCGCATCAACTTCATGTAATATCTAAATCTCTTAGCTTTTCACCTCGTGACAGCGGAATGGTGCCGAGAATGGTCCGCTGTCACAAGGTGAAGAGGTTCAATCCCGACTGTCGCGAATCTAAGTGTCCCGGAAGCTAAAAAAATATTAGCGAAGAAGATCGCTAATAATTTTTTGAAATATGGAAAACTGTGGTAAATTCAAATGTAGGCAATATATGCGTTTTGGTGTATAGGCTACACCTAGCTCTATGATTCTGCTTGGTAGTATTACACAATATCAATTGTTTCTTCTCAGAGACAAACTACTCATACCCTGTATCCATGGACCAGGGTCCAATATCGTATGTTACAAGGACTTTTCGACTTGAATGTAAAATACAGTTTTTTTTTTCTTTAGCAAACTATCTAAATTTGTGGTAAATTAAAAAAAAATAAATAGGTAATATGTATGTGGTATATATATAACATCAGTAGTTTTTTTTCAGAGACGAACTACTTATCTCTCGTATCCAAATATCCCAAATAATCATCTTCAGTGTAGGGGATAAGTCACGCCCTCGAACAACTAGAACCAAGGAGGTATTTGGGATTTTTTTTTTTTGGGGGGGGGGGGAGGAATACAAAAAAAACTTTACAAAACGCAACCAAAAAAGATTTCTTTATTCACATTTTAGTTACTCTTTATGCAATACGAATAAAAATTTCAGGGGTGGGACGTTCAAATATGGTAATAACCCCCTCTGGACACAGTCTTGACATGGACTTTAATTACATCATATAAGGAATTCCGATGCATAAAAGAACAATGTTTACAAGTGTTTGCGGGATAGATAGTATGAGCGTATGAGAAAAGTAAGAGAAGCTGTTATATTATGAATTAAGGAGGTGTAATGTGGAGGTCACTGTGTTAAAATTGCCAAGGATCTAGAACATGCAGCCAGACGACATAATGACAAAAATTTCTACTGGGATGTCAAGATTTTGACAGGAAGCATTCAGCCTAGACTTGAACCAGTTAAAGATCTCAGATAGTTCAAAAGTGGAAAGGAATGAAAACTGAAAAAGTGGAAAAAAATAGAACATAAATTTGTGGTCCATAAATTCCTGATTAGTAATGAAAACAGTTATAATTAAAATTTGAGCCTTTGAACACATTTGGAGCAATTAAACTGTCTTTTAATCCATAATTTTCCTAAAATTACATTTTGCGAAATTTTTTGGGAAAGAATCGGGAGAACCTTGAAAGGAACCAGATGTTTATTCAGTTTCTGTAACTGAACTTGTTCTAAAATGTCTCTTTGATTTTAAACATTTGGAATTTTAGTTTTTTTTTTTTAAGAACTGTAATTTAAGGTAGGGAAACTAATGACTTGCAGTAGGCCCACTTCATGTAAATTTAGTGGGACCATTTTTTTCAAAACTCAGGGAAGGGGCTGTTACATATTATTCAAGTCAAATCTTAGAAGAAATACGAAGAATTCTTAGGAAAAGAGGGGGTTTTAGCACTGATGAAAAGGAGGTGTTTCAACATAAAAGCGGGATTTTTTAGCATCCGTTTAAACATCCATGGAAAAATCCATGGGGTTTCTTTTTAATTTCAGGCTAAGAGGGTGGGGGGGCACTCTGCTCTTGTGTGAAATGGTTGATCATGTACAGCTTTTAATTCATAAAATAACTGTTACAACCAAGAATATATTTTGAAAGCTTTAATGATAGTTCATAAAGCAATACAGTTAAAGTATGTAAAAACTATAACTAATACCACATGTCGTTGAAAAAACTTTAATTTCTGATTGTTTTCAAAATCATGCTGGAAACCCTAATCCGTGGGAAATGTTTTCTTATCTGTCCTTTTTCTAAAAATTCCTGGTCTTTTACGATTACACCTTGTTTATTTTCTAAAGAACATAAATTTGAAATTTATTTATTATAAATTTATAAATTCATTTTTTGAAAGAACATAAAGAACATAAATAGTTCATAAAGCAATACAGTTAAAGTATGTAAAAACTATAACTAAAACTACATGTCGTTGAAAAAAACTTTAATTTCTGATTGTTTTCAAAATCATGCCGGAAAATCCTAATCCGTGGGAAATTCTTCTCGAAAATATCCCCCGCCCCCTAGTAAAAAGGTGCTACATCTATTAATATAAAAATTCCGTTTTTCAGAGTTTCGGTTACTATTGAGCCACATCACTCCTTACTTTCAGTTCGTTACCAAGAACTGCTTGAATTGTCTGTTTGAACTCCGTGTAAATCGGCTTTGGAACGAGCTTTGGAACGAGCTTTGGAACGGCTTTGGATATCCTGCCTTTGGCCGGGAATTCAATATATGGTTAGGTGTAAATCATCTGACGCTTATCAAAGGATAATACGTGTAAAAAGGCTGGACCCATATCGGCACTCTCACTTTTTATTTCAAAACACGTTATTCGGAAGAGCCACTCAAATAAGAAACTTGTGGAAGGTAGATTGATTTACAAAATGTTCATTCGGTTTTTCCATGCTCTTCTTACTGGTATCAAACAGTTTCGTGGTAACGAACTGTAAGTAAGGAGCGACCCGGCTCAATGGTAACCGAAACTCTAGAAAACGGGTTTTTGATACCAATAGATATATCAAAAGAATCAGATTTCAATGCTGATTTCAAATATATAACTTTCATCAAGTTTAGTGCTACCCATCAAAAGTTACGCGCCTGAGAAAATTTGGCTGATTTTCAAAAAAAGGGGGAAAGACCCCCTAAAAGTTATAGAACCTTAATGAAAATCACACCATCATATTCAGCGTATCAGAGAACCCTACTGTAGAGGTTTCAAGCTCCTATCTACAAAAATGTGGAATTTTACATTTTTTGCCAGAAGAAAGATCATGGATGCGTGTTTATTTGTTTGTTTGTTTGTTTTTTTTTTCCCCCAGGGGTGATCGTATCGACCCAGTGGTCCTAGAATATCGTGGGAGGGCTCATTGGAATGGGAATTAAAAGTTCTAGTGCCCTTTTTAAGTGACCAAAAAAAATGGAGGGCAACTAGGCCCCCTCCCACGCTTATTTTTTTCCCAAAGTCACCCGATCAAAATTTTGAGATAGCCATTTTGTTCAGCATGGTCGAAAATATGATAAATATGTCTTTTAGGATGACTTAATCCCCCGAAGTTCCCAGAGGGAGGGCTAAAAGTTATGAACTTTACCCAATGGTAACATATAGTATTGGTTATTGGGAAGTATACAGAAGTTTTCAGGAGGTTTTTTTTCTGATAGTGGGAGGGAAGGGTGGGTCGGTGGTTATGTTGGAGGATCTGTTCATGAAGGAAGTTTTCATGGGGGAAGGAAAATTGCCATGAAGGGGGCGCCGGACTTGCCAGCATTATTTATTGGTTATTGGGAAGTATACAACCATTTTCAGGAAGGATTTTTTTCTGGAGGGGGGGGGGGGCTAGACGAGGGGGTTAATCTGGAGAATATTTCCGTGGAGGATGTTTCTTTGGGGTAAGGGACATTTCTATGAAGGGGGCGCCGGATTTCCAAGCATTATTTAAAAAACGATCAGAAATTAAATATAAAAAAAAAAACAAGTTTTTTCAACTGAAATGTAAGAAGGAATATCAAACAGTTCGTGGTAACGAACTGTAAGTAAGGAGCGACCCGGCTCAATGGTAACCGAAACTCTAGAAAACGGTATTTTGATACAAATAAATACATCAAAAGAATCACATTTTAATGCTGATTTCAAATATATAAGTTTTATCAAGTTTAATCCTACCCATCAAAAGTTAGGCGCCTGAGAAAATTTGGCTGATTTTCGAAAAAGGGGGGAAAGACCCCCTAAAAGTTATAGAACCTTAATGAAAATCACACCATCATATTCCGCGTATCAGAGAACCCTACTGTAGAGGTTTCAAGCTCCCATCTACAAAAATGTGGAATTTTGCATTTTTTGCCAGAAGAAAGATCACGGGTGCGTGTTTATTTGTTTGTTTGTTTGTTTTTTTTTTTTCCCAGGGGTGATCGTATCGAACCAGTTGTCCTAGAATATCGTGGAAGGACTCATTGGAATGGAAATTGAAAGTTCTAGTGCCCTTTTTAAGTGACCAAAAAAAATGGAGGGCAACTAGGCCCCCTCCCATGCTCATTTTTTTCCCAAAGTCACCTGATCAAAATTTTGAGATAGCCATTTTGTTCAGCATGTTCGAAAATATTATAAGTATTTCTTTTAGGATGACTTAATCCCCCGAACTTCCCGGGGGGAGGGCTGAAAGTTATGAACTTTACCCAATGTTAACATATAGTATTGGTTATTTGGAAGTATACAGACGTTTTCAGGGGAGATTTTTCCTGGTAGTGGGGGGGGGGGGGGTGGGTCAGGGGTTATGTGGGAGGATCTTTCCATGAAGGAAGTTTTCATGGGGGAAGGGACATTGCTATGAAGGGGACGCCGGACTTCCCAGCATTATTTAAAAAAAGATCATAAATTTAATATAAAAAAACAAGTATTTCAACTACAACAGCAGCAACATCGAAACTTTAAACGAACAGAAAATATTACATATATAATTGGGTTCACCCCGTAGTCAATGCCTCGCTCTTTAAGCCAAAGATTTTTTAGTACTTTCATAAGAGCTATTTATTCTAATTAACGGCTTTGTGATTAAGCGGTCATTTCTAAAGAATTGGAACAAAATTTGAAGTTTCGCTTAAAGAGCAAGGTATTGACTAGTGGGCGAACCCCCTAATAAATGTATTAAAAATATATGAATATAGAAGTTCGTTACGTAAGTTAATTCGTAAGTTTCGTATATTTATTACTAATAAAAACGTTCATAAATAAAATTAAACAAGTTTCGAGAAAGCCATTTAACTAAATAAAAGTAAATTAATATGAAAATTTTGTTTTAATTATTCATGTACGGTGAGCCAAGATCAAAACCTGCATTTATTCAAAAACGTTCAAAAATTAAATAAAAAAAACAAGTTTTTTAAACTGAAAGTAAGGAGCGACATTAAAACTTAAAACGAACAGAAATTATTCTGTATATGAAAGAGACTGTCCCCTCCGCAACGCCTCGCTCTTTACGCTAAAGTTTGACTCTGTCTCACAACTTTATTTTTTAAAACAATAAAAAAATTTAGCGTAAAGAGCGAGGCGTTGAGGAGGGGACAGTCTCTTTCATATACAGAATAATTTCTGTTCGTTTTAAGTTTTAATGTCGCTACTTACTTTCAGTTTAAAAAACTTGTTTTTTTATTTAATTAGAACTTAAAACGAACAGAAATTATAACGTATGTGAGGGGGTTCTCCCCCAAGTCAATACCTCGCTCTTTACGCTACAGTTTTTTTTTAGTGCTTTCAAAGAGCTATCTATTCTAATTAAACGGCCTTTGTGATTCAGGGGTTTGTGAATCAAATTTTTTTTAACTTTTAACGTAAAGAGCGTGGTATTGACTAAGGGCAGAACCCCCTCATATACGTAATAACATATACGTAATAAAAAAAGACAATAAAAAAACAAGCGATACGGCTCAATAGTAATCGAAACTTTTAAAAACGGAATTTTGATGTCAATAAATGTATCAAAAGAATGTGTTTATAATGCTGATTCTAAATATATAAATTTTATTAAGTTTAGTATTACTCATCAAAGGCTACGAGCCTGAGAAAATTTACTCGATTTTTTAAAGAGCGGGGAAACATCCCCTGCATTAACTAAAAAACGATCAGAAATTAAATAAAAAAAACAAGTTTTTTAAACTGAAAGTAAGGAGCGACATTAAAACTTAAAACGAACAGAAATTATTCCGTATATGAAAGGGGCTGTCCCCTCCTCAACGCCTCGCTCTTTACGCTAAAGTTTTTTATTGTTTTAAAAAATAAAGTTGTGAGACAGAGTCAAACTTTAGCGTAAAGAGCGAGGCGTTGAGGAGGGGACAGCCCCTTTCATATACGGAATAATTTCTGTTCGTTTTAAGTTTTAATGTCGCTCCTTACTTTCAGTTTAAAAAACTTGTTTTTTTTATTTAATTTTTGAACGTTTTTGAATTAATGCAGGTTTTGATTTTGGCTCACCGTACATGAATAATTAAAAAAAAATTGAATATTAATTTTACTTTTATTTGGTTAAATGGCTTTCTCGAACCTGTTTAATTTTATTTACGAACGTTTTTATTAGTAAAAATATACGTAACTTACGAATTAACTTACGTAACGAACCTCAATATTCTTATATTTTTAATACGTATATTAGAGGGTTCGCCCCCTAGTCAATACCTTGCTCTTTAAGCTAAAGTTCGAATTTTGTTCCAATTCTTTAAAAATGACCCCTTAATCACAAATGCCGTTAATTAGAATAAATAGCTCTTATGAAAGTACTAAATAATCTTTGGCTTAAAGAGCGGGTATTGACTAGGGGATGAACCCAATCATATACGTAATGTTTTCTGTCGTTTTAAGTTTTGATGTTGCTCCTTACTTACAGTTAAAAAACTTGTTTTTTTATATATAATTTCTGATCTTTTTTTTAAATAATGCTGGGAAATCCGGCACCCCCTTCATAGCAATGTCCCTTCTCCCATGAAAACTTCCTTCATGGTAAGATCCTCCCACATAAACCCGAACCACTCCCCCCCCCACTACCAGAAAAAATCCCCTCTGAAAACGTCTGTATACTTCCCAATAACCAATACTATATGTTAACATTGGGTGAAGTTCATAACTTTCAGCCGTACCCCCGGGGACTTTGGGGGATTCAGTCATCCTAAAAGACATAGTTATCATATTTTCGACCATGCTGAACAAAATGGCTATCTCAAAATTTTGATCGGGTGACTTTGGGAAAAAAATGAGCGTGGGAGGGGGCCTAGTTGCCCTCCATTTTTTTGGTCACTTAAAAAGGGCACTAGAACTTTTAATTTCGGTTCGAATGAGCCCTCCCGCGATATTCTAGGACTACTGTGTCGATACGATCACCCCTGGGAAAAAAAAAAAACAAACAAACAAACAAACAAATAAACACGCATCCGTGACCTTTCTTCTGGCAAAAAATGCAAATTCTACATTTTTGTAGATAGGAGCTTGAAACCTCCGCAGAAGGGTTCTCTGATACGCTGAATATGATGGTGTGTTTCTCATACGCTTATACTATCTATCCCGCAAACACTTGTAAACATTGTTTTTTTATGCATCGGAATTCCTTATATGATGTAATTAAAGTCCCTGTCAAGACTGTGTCCAGAGGGGGGTATTACCAGATTTGAACGTCCCACCCCTGAAATTTTTATTCGAATTGCATAAAAAGTAACTAAAATGTAAATAAAGAAATCTTTGTTGCGTTTTGTAATTTTTTTTTGTATTCCCCCCCCCCCGCAAAAAAATCCCCAATACCTCCTTGGTTCTAGTTGTTCGAGGGCGTGACTTATCTCCTACACTGAAGATGATTATTTGGGATATTTGGATACGAGAGATCAGTAGTTCGTCTATGAAAAAAAAACTACTGATGTTATATATAATATTACCATGCAGGATCATAAAATTAAATGTAGCCTATATACCACATACATATTACCTTTTTTTTTTTTTTAATTTACCACAAATTTAGATAGTTTGTTAAAGAAAAAAAAACTGTATTTTACATTCAATTCGAAAAGTTCTTGTAACATACGATATTGGACCTTGGTCCATGGATACAGGATATGAGTAGTTTGTCTCTGAGAAGAAGTAATTGATATTGTGTAATACTACCAAGCAGAATCATAGAGCTAGGTGTAGCGTATACACCAAAACGCATATATTGCCTACATTTGAATTTACCACAGTTTTCCATATTTCAAAAAATTATTAGCGATCTTCTTCGCTAATAATTTTTTTTAACTTCCGGGACACTTAGATTCGCGACAGTCGGGATTGAACCTCTTCACCTTGTGACAGCGGACCATTCTCGGCACCATTCCGCTGTCACGAGGTGATAAGCTGAGAGATTTAGTTATTACATGAAATTGATACGAAAAATCATCAGATCATATCTGAAAAAAAATTGAAAATATACCTCGTATTACACAGGAGAAAGCGTTGAGAAAAAAGGAGGAAATAGGATTAATTGATGCTTGCTGTGTATTATATTTAGTTAATTATCATTTTTAGTTAGGTATTCATATAACTTATGGCTAAATGGGACCGGTTGAGGGGTTGGAGAAGATATTTGTACCTGATGTGTTAGTATCCTGGAGCTCAAATCTGGAAAATTTTCTGAAGATGTTTTGAATTTTTAGACGAATATTTGTTTGTCAATTATAATATTTTAAATTAAGTTTAAAACTATAAAAAAGCTATTTAAAAAGCCCTCAAGCTTAAGAGGTGTTTCAATCGTGCGGTGGTGGATAAATATATAGGGGCATCGATTTTGTAACATATTCCCAGAAAAATATTAGTTCCATGATAAACAACTTTTAAGTTCTTAAGAGTTGATGCATATTCGTGTTGATTGAATTTGTGGATTAAAGTTTAACTGATGGATAGTGGTTTGATAGGTGAAACAAAACCTTTATAATATAAGGTGAACAAATTTTTTAATAACTAAGGTTTTTTTGAATTTTTCAAAACTTAAAAAGTTTTTTTTTTGGAGATGATTGAAACAACAATTTTAAAAAAGAGTTTTATTGAATTTTTGTAATTTTAGTACCATCTTCGAGAGGTCCCCTATGACGAAAAGGACTTTGGTTAATTGCTAGGTAGATGTTATATTTGGGTAATTAATTATAGAATGCTCCGAAATTAAAACAGATAAGCATTAACTTTTCAGGTTTGAAGTTTTTTTAGTACAGCTTAAAAAAATGTTGGCTTGAAATGGGGAGGTCGATGAATTATCAAACAGTTCGTGGTAACGAACTGTAAGTAAGTAGCGACCCGGCTCAATGGTAACCGAAACTGTAGAAAACGGAATTTTGATGCCAATAGATACATCAAAAGAATCAGATTTTAATGCTGATTTCAAATATATAAGTTTCATCAAGTTTAGTCCTAACTATCAAAAGTTACGCGCCTGAAAAAATTCGTCTGATTTTCGAAAAAAGGGGGAAAGACCCCCTAAAAGTTATAGAACCTTAATGAAGAAGAGAAGCTGTTATATTATGAATTAAGGAGGTGTAATGTGGAGGTCACTGTGTTAAAATTGCCAAGGATCTAGAACATGCAGCCAGACGACATAATGACAAAAATTTCTACTGGGATGTCAAGATTTTGACAGGAAGCATTCAGCCTAGACTTGAACCAGTTAAAGATCTCAGATAGTTCAAAAGTGGAAAGGAATGAAAACTGACAAAGTGGAAAAAAATAGAACATAAATTTGTGGTCCATAAATTCCTGATTAGTAATGAAAACAGTTATAATTAAAATTTGAGCCTTTGAATACATTTGGAGCAATTAAACTGTCTTTTAATCCATAATTTTCCTAAAATTACATTTTGCGAAATTTTTTGGGAAAGAATCGGGAGAACCTTGAAAGGAACCAGATGTTTATTCAGTTTCTGTAACTGAACTTGTTCTAAAATGTCTCTTTGATTTTAAACATTTGGAATTTTTTTTTTTTTTTTTTTTAAGAACTGTAATTTAAGGTAGGGAAACTAATGACTTGCAGTAGGCCCACTTCATGTAAATTTAGTGGGACCATTTTTTTCAAAACTCAGGGAAGGGGCTGTTACATATTATTCAAGTCAAATCTTAGAAGAAATACGAAGAATTCTTAGGAAAAGAGGGGGTTTTAGCACTGATGAAAAGGAGGTGTTTCAACATAAAAGCCGGATTTTTTAGCATCCGTTTAAACATCACCCCTGGGAAAAAACAAAACAAAAAACAAACAAACAAATAAACACGCATCCGTGATCTTTCTTCTGGCAAAAAATGCAAAATTCCACATTTTTGTAGATAGGAGCTTGAAACCTCCGCAGTAGGGTTCTCTGATACGCTGAATATGATGGTGTGATTTTCATTAAGGTTCTATAGCTTTTAGGGGGTCTTTCCCCCTTTTTTTCGAAAACCAGACACATTTTCTGAGGCGCGTAGCTTTTGATAGGTAGGACTAAACTTGACGAAACTTATATATTTGAAATCAGCATTAAAATCTGATTCTTTTGACGTATCTATTGGTATCAAAATTCCGTTTTCTACAGTATCGGTTAACATTGAGCCGGGTCGCTCCTTACTTACAGTTCGTTACCACGAACTGTTTGATAATTCATCGACCACCCCATTTCAAGCCAACATTTTTTAAAACTGTACTAAAAAAAACTTCAAACCTGAAAAGTTAATGCTTATCTGTTTTAATTTGGGAGCATTCTATAATTAATTACCCAAATATAACATCTACCTGGCAATTAACCAAAGTCCTTTTCGTATTAGGGGACCTCTCGACGATGGTACTAAAATTACAAAAATTCAATAAAACTCTTTTTTAAAATTGTTGTTTCAATCATCTCCAAAAAGAACTTTTTAAGTTTTGAAAAATTCAAAAAACCTTTAAAATTTATTGCCATCAAGCTTATCTGGTAAATTATAAGCTATACTTCGTTCTCCAACAAATAACGGATTAGAATGGAACTGTATAGCAGTTTTGGATCAATACGTACGTCCAAATTCTTTTTTTTTCTATTTTTCAATAAAATACCCAAAAACAAGTACCAACAAGCTTTCTTAACAAGTACCAAAACAAGCTTCGATGACATAAATGCTTACCAGAAAAATCTAGATTTGAAAATACACGGGCTCAGCCTCCGGATTAAGAAAAATAAATTAGCCTATTGGCTATTTTCAACTAAAAGTAAGGATCAACATTAAAACTTAAACGAACAGAAATTATTACCTATATGAGAAGGATTTACGGTCCACAATACCTCATTCTTCACGGTAGCGTTATTTAGATGTCAACATCGATTCATGTCTGTTTTATGGTTTTTGTCAGTGAGAATGGAAAAACAGTATTTTTCTCACTTGAAAAAACAGGAATTTTCTCACATTGATGGTTGTTTCATGGACGGTTATGTGTGTTGGTCAATTTATTTGATGTTTTTCATGGATGTCAACATCGATTTATGTCTGTTTTATGGTTTTTGTCAGTGAGAATGAAAAAACAGGAATTTTGTCACATTTATGGATGTTTCATGGATGGTTATGTGTGTTGGTCAATTTATTTGATGTTTTTCATGGTGTCAACATCGATTTATGTCAGTTTTATGGTTTTTGTCAGTGAGAATGGAAAAACAGTATTTTTCTCACTTTGATGGATTATTGAGTCTAATGAGGACAGGGTCAACGACACTTCCTTCAAGATCTTGTTGATGTTTTGGCCAAGTGCCCGCTAGGGGAGAATGTTATGAGTTTCCAGAAATAGAAAACAGCATTTGTTGTTGTCTTGGACATGTACATGTTCGATGCGAATGTCATGGTGTCCAGGAATTTGGAACACCTGTGCTGTCGACCTCAATTCCCCTTTCGTGAATCAATAATTCCCCTTAGAAACAACAAATTAATTCCCCTTTCTTGACAGATCAATCAACCAATGACATCATCTATCTGACTTTAAAAATTTTCGCCTAGAAACGATTCTCCAGCAATAGATCCAAGTCATTAATGTCTTTGCCTCGGAAACAGTTCTACTGGTCGAACTCCAAAAGATATTAATAACCAAACGCCATGGAAACAATTCTCCAAGAAACATCTTAGCGATGAATAGATTAACACGGGAATCAGGTTTCTTAGTAATTTCAAATGTGACAGCGCAGAGATGCCAAAAACAGAAGGAACACGCTGAAATTACGTCTAGGGATTATTTGGGCGAAACCGTTTTAGATATCTTATGGAATTATTTCGCCGAAACAGTTAGAGACATTTTAAAAGATGATTTTAGAAGATGTTTTAGAAGAGGTTTTGAATGTGGTCGTTATAGTAAACAAGTTGTATTTGAACAGTGTTGTGAGGTCCTCTACCCCGACCCCAAAGGGCTCCGATCCTCCTACCCCGACCCAAAGGGCCCCGATCCCCCTATCCCAACCCCGAAGGAAGCCCCCCGGTCTCCAAAGGTCCCCCGGGCCCCCCAAAAGGGCCCCAGCGCCCCAAAGGCCCCTGAGCCCCATATTTTTTAATATTTTTTTAAGGCTATATTATATCTTTTCAGAACAAGTTCCTTTCTTAATGTCATTCCTTACCCCATTTTTACAAGTTGAAGTACCAATCCTTTCACCACAACCTTACTATAAGACTTTTTTGGATACCTCAACACCAAGAAATACCTTTCAAAAGACATTTCAGAGCAAGTTCCTTTCTTAATGTCATTCCTTAACACATTTTCCAACTTGAAGTACCTATCTTTTTCACCCACAACTATACTTTACAGCTTTTTGGATACCTCAACATCAAGCAATACCTTTCAAAAGGCATTTCAGAGCAACTTCTTTTCTTAATGTCCCTTCTAAACCCATTTTCCAACTTGAAGCATCTATCCTTTTCACCCACAATTATACTTTACAGCTTTTTTGAATACCTCAACACCAAGAAATACTTTTCAAAAGGCATTTCAGAGCAAGTTCCTTTGTTAATGTCCCTTCTAAACCCATTTTACAAGTTGAAGTACCCATCCTTTTCACCCACAACTATACTTTACAGCTTTTTGGACACCTCAACACCAAGAAATACCTTTCAAAAGCCATTTCAGAGCAAGTTCCTTTCTTAATGTCCCTTCTAAACCCATTTTCCAACTTGAAGTACCCATCCTTTTAGCTTAGAGTTTTAGTTTGGTTTAGTTTTAGTTGAAAGTTTAGAGTTTTTAGCTTAGAGTCTTAGCTTAGAGTTTTTGTTAGAGTTCTAGTTTAGTTTTAATTAAGAGTTTAGAGTTTTTAGCTTAGAGTCTTAGCTTAGAGTTTTATTTAGAGTTCTAGTTTAGTTTAGTTACAGTTAAGAATTTAGAGTTTTAGCTTAGAGTCTTAGCATAGAATTTTACTTAAAGTTATAGTTTGGTTAAATTTTAGTTAAGAGTTTCGAGTTTTAGCTTAGAGTTTTTGTTAGAGTTCTAGTTTAGTTTAGTTTTAGTTAAGAGTTTAGAGTTTTTAGCTTAGAGTCTTAGCTTAGAGTTTTAGTTAGAGTTGAAGTTTAGTTTAGTTACAGTTAAGAGTTTCGAGTTTTAGCTTGGAGTCATACCTTAGAGTTTTACTTAATGTTTTAGTTTGGCTAAGTTTTAGTTAAGAGTTTCGAGTTTTAGCTTAGAGTCTTAACTTAGACTTTTTTTGTTAGACTTCTAGTTTAGTTTAATTTTAGTTAAGAGTTTGATGTTTTACCTTTGAGTTTCAGTTAGAGTTCTAGTTTAGTTTAATTTTAGTTAAGAGTTTGATGTTTTACCTTTGAGTTTCAGTTAGAGTTCTAGTTTAGTTTAGTTAAGAGTTTGGTGTTTTAGCTTAGAGTCTTAGCATAGAGTTTTTGTTAGAGTTCTAGTTTATTTTAGTTTTAGTTAAGAGTTTAGAGTTTTTAGCTTAGAGTCTTAGCATAGAGTTTATGTTGAAGTTCTAGTTTAGTTTAGTTTTAGTTAATAGTCTAGAGTTTTAGCTTAGTGACTTAGCTTAGAGTTATAGTTTTAGTTTAGTTTTAGTTAAGAGTTTAGAGTTTTTTAGCTTAGAGTCTTAGCCTAGAGTTTTTGATAGAGTTCTAGTTTAGTTTAGTTTTAGTTAAGAGTTCGATGTTTTACCTTAGAGTCATAGCTTAGAGTTTTAGTTAGAGTTCTAGTTTAGTTTAGTTTTAGTTAAGAGTTTAGAATTTTAGCTTAGAGTCTTAGCTTAGAGTTTTTGTTAGAGTTCTAGTTTAGTTTAGTTTTAGTTAAGAGTTTGATGTTTTACCTTAGAGTCATAGCTTGGAGTTTTAGTTAGAGTTCTAGTTTAGTTTAGTTTTAGTTAAGAGTTTAGAATTTTAGCTTAGAGTCCTAGCTTAGAGTTTTTGTTAGAGTTCTAGTTTATTTTAGTTTTAGTTAAGAGTTTAGAGTTTTTAGCTTAGAGTCTTAGCTTAGAGTTTTTGTTGAAGTTCTAGTTTAGTTTAGTTTTAGTTAAAAGTTTAGAGTTTTTAGCTTAGAGTCTTAGCTTAGAGTTTTTGTTAGAGTTCTAGTTTAGTTTAGTCTTAACTTAGAGTTTTTTGATAGAGTTCTAGTTTAGTTTAATTTTAGTTAAGAGTTTGATGTTTTACCTTTGAGTTTCAGTTAGAGTTCTAGTTTAGTTTAGTTTTAGTTAAGAGTTTAGAATTTTAGCTTAGAGTCTTAGCTTAGAGTTTTTGTTATAGTTCTAGTTTAGTTTTAGTTAAGAGTTTAGAATTTTAGCTTAGAGTCTTAGCTTAGAGTTTTTGTTGAAGTTCTAGTTTAGTTTAGTTTTAGTTAAAAGTTTAGAGTTTTTAGCTTAGAGTCTTAGCTTAGAGTTTTAGTTAGAGTTCTAGTTTAGTTAATTTTAGTTAAGAGTTTAGAATTTTATCTTAGAGTCTTAGCTTAGAGTTTTTGTTAGAGTTCTAGTTTATTTTAGTTTTAGTTAAGAGTTTAGAGTTTTTAGCTTAGAGTCTTAGTTTAGAGTTTTTGTTGAAGTTCTAGTATAGTTTAGTTTTAGTTAAAAGTTTAGAGTTTTTAGCTTAGAGTCTTAGCTTAGAGTTTTTGTTAGAGTTCTAGTTTAGTTTAGTCTTAACTTAGAGTTTTTTTTATAGAGTTCTAGTTTAGTTTAATTTTAGTTAAGAGTTTGATGTTTTATTTTTGAGTTTCAGTTAGAGTTCTAGTTTAGTTTAGTTTTAGTTAAGAGTTTGGTGTTTTACCACCAAAGTTTGGTGTTTTTTGGTGTTAAGAGTTTGGAGTTTTTAGCCTAGAGTCTTAGCTTAGAGTTTTAGTTAGAGTTGAAGTTTAGTTTAGTTACAGTTAAGAGTTTCGAGTTTTAGCTTGGAGTCATACCTTAGAGTTTTACTTAATGTTTTAGTTTGGCTAAGTTTTAGTTAAGAGTTTCGAGTTTTAGCTTAGAGTCTTAACTTAGAGTTTTTTGATTAGAGTTCTAGTTTAGTTTAGTTTTAGTTAAGAGTTTGATGTTTTACCTTTGAGTTTCAGTTAGAGTTCTAGTTTAGTTTAATTTTAGTTAAGAGTTTGATGTTTTACCTTTGAGTTTCAGTTAGAGTTCTAGTTTAGTTTAGTTAAGAGTTTGGTGTTTTAGCTTAGAGTCTTAGCATAGAGTTTTTGTTAGAGTTCTAGTTTAGTTTAGTTTTAGTTAAGAGTTTAGAGTTTTTAGCTTAGAGTCTTAGCATAGAGTTTTTGTTGAAGTTCTAGTTTAGTTTAGTAATAGTTAAGAGTTTAGAGTTTTAGCTTAGAGTCTTAACTAAGAGTTTTTGTTAAAGTTGAAGTTTAGTTTAGTAATAGTTTTAGCTTAGAGTCTTAGCTTAGAGTTTTAGTTTAGTTTAGTTTTAGTTAAGAATTTAGAGTTTTTTAGCTTAGAGTCTTAGCTTAGAGTTTTTGTTAGAGTTCTAGTTTAGTTTAATTTTAATTAAGAGTTTAGAGTTTTTAGCTTAGAGTTTTAGCTTAGAGTTTTAGTTAGAGTTCTAGTTTAGTTTAGTTTTAGTTAAGAGTTTAGAGTTTTACCATAGAGTCTTAGCTTAGAGTTCTAGTAGGAGTTGAAGTTTAGCATAGTTACAGTTAAGAATTTAGAGTTTTAGCTTAGAGTCATAGCTTAGAGTTTTACTTAAAGTTGTAGTTTAGTTAAGTTTTAGTTAAGAGTTTCGAGTTTTAGCTTAGAGTCTTACCTTAGAGTTTTTGTTAGAGTTCTAGTTTAGTTTAGTTTTAGTTAAGAGTTTAGAGTTTTACCTTAGAGTCTTAGCTTAGAGTTTTAGTTAGAGTTCTAGTTTAGTTTAGTTATAGTTAAGAATTTAGAGTTTTAGCTTAGAGTCATAGCTTAGAGTTTTAGTTAAAGTTATAGTTTAGTAAAGTTATAGTTAAGAGTTTAGAGTTTTACCTTAGAGTCATAGCTTAGAGTTTTAGTTAGAGTTCTAGTTCAGTTTACTTCTAGTTAAGAGTTTAGAGTTTTAGCTTAGAGTCTTAGATTATAGTTTGTGTTAGAGTTCTAGTTTAGTAAAGTTAAAGTTAAGAGTTTAGAGTTTTAGCTTAGAGTCTTAGCTTATAGTTTGTGTTAGAGTTCTAGTTTAGTTTAGTTATAGTTAAGTGTCTCGAGTTTTTAGCTTAGAGTCATAGCTTAGAGTTTCTGTTAGAGTTCTAGTTTAGTTTACTTCTAGTTAAGAGTTTTAGCTTAGAGTCTTGGATTATAGTTTGTGTTAGAGTTCTAGTTTAGTAAAGTTAAAGTTAAGAGTTTAGAGTTTTAGCTTAGAGTCTTAGCTTAGAGTTTTTGTTAGAGTTCTAGTTTAGTTTAGTTTTAGTTAAGTTTGGTGTTTTACCTTAGAGACTTAGCTTAGAGTTTTACTCTAGTTTAGTTTTAGTTAAGAGTTTAGAGTTTTAGCTTAGAGTCTTATCTTAGAGTTTTTGTTAGAGTTCTAGTTTAGTTTAGTTTTAGTTAAGAGTTTAGAGTTTTTAGCTTAGAGTCTTAGTTTAGAGTTTTTTGTTGAAGTTCTAGTTTAGTTTAGAGTTTTAGCTTAGACTTAGAGTTTTAATTAGAGTTCTTGTTTAGTTTAGTTTTAGTTAAGAGTTTAGAGTTTTAGCTAAGAGTCTCAGCTTAGAGTTTTTGTTAGAGTTCTAGTTTAGTTTATTTTTAGTTAAGAGTTTAGTGTTTTTTAGCTTAGAGTCTTAGTTTAGAGTTTTTGTTGAAGTTCTAGTTTAGTTTAGTTTTAGTTTAGAGTTTTAGCTTAGACTTAGAGTTTTAATTAGAGTTCTAGTTTAGTTTAGTTTTAGTTAAGAGTTTAGAGTTTTGCCATAGAGTCTTAGCTTAGAGTTTTAGTTAGAGTTAAAGTTTAGTTTAGTTACCGTTAAGAATTTAGAGTTTTAGCTTAGAGTCATAGCTTAGAGTTCTACTTAAAGTTATAGTTTGGTTAAGTTTTAGTTAAGAGTTTAGAATTTTAGCTTAGAGTCTTAGCTTAGAGTTTTTTGTTAGAGTTCTAGTTTAGTTTAGTTTTAGTTAAGAGTTTAGAGTTTTTACCTAGAGTCTTAGCTTAGAGTTTTTGTTGAAGCTCTAGTTTAGTTTAGTTTTAGTTAAGAGTTTATAGTTTTAGCTTAGACTCTTAGCTTAGAGTTTTTGTTAGAGTTTTAGTTTAGTTTAGTTTTAGTTAAGAGTTTAGAGTTTTAGCTTAGAGTCTTAGCTTAGAGTTTTTGTTAGAGTTGAAGTTTAGTTTAGTAATAGTTAAGAATTTAGAGTTTTTAGCTTAGAGTCGTAGTTTAGAGTTTTTGTTAGAGTTCTAGTTTAGTTTAGTTAAGAGTTTAGAGTTTTATCATAGATTCATAGCTTAGAGTTTTTGTTGAAGTTGAAGAATAGTTAGTCATAGTTAAGAATTTAGAGTTTTAGCTTAGAGTCTTAGCTTAGAGTTTTTGTTAAAGTTCTAGTTTAGTTTAGTTTTAGTTAAGAGTTTAGAGTTTTAGCTTAGAGTCTTAGCTTAGAGTTTTTGTTAGAGTTCTAGTCTAGTCTAGTCTAGTTTGTTAGAGTCTAGTAAACTCTAAGCTAAGACTTTAAGGTAAAACTCTAAACTCTTAACTAAAACTAAACTAAGCTAGAACTCTAACTAAAACTCTAAGCTAAGACTCCAAGCTAAAACTCTAAACCCTTAACTATAACTAAACTAAACTTCAACTCTAAGTAAAACTCTAAGCTAAGACTCTAAGGTAGAACTCTAAACTCTTAACTAAACTAAACTAGAACTAAACTAAGCTCTTAACTAAAACTAAACTAAACCAAAACTCTAAGCTAAGTCTCTAAGGTAAAACTCCAAACTCTTAACTATATCTAAACTAAACTAGAACTCTAACAAAAACTATAAGCTAAGACTCTAAGCTAAAACTCAAAACTCTTAACTATTACTAAACTAAACTTCAACTCTAACAAAAACTCTAAGCTAAAACTCTAAGCTAAAACTCTAAACTATTAACTAAAACTAAACTAAACTAGAACTTCAACAAAAACTCTAAGCTAAGACTCTAAGCTAAAAACTCTAAACTCTTAACTAAAACTAAACTAAACTAGAACTCTAACTAAAAACTCTAAGCTAAGACTCTAAGGTAAAACACCAAACTCTTAACTAAAACTAAACTAAACTAGAACTCTAACTGAAACTCAAAGGTAAAACATCAAACTCTTAACTAAAATTAAACTAAACTAGAACTCTATAAAAAAAACTCTAAGTTAAGACTAAACTAAACTAGAACTCTAACAAAAACTCTAAGCTAAGACTCTAAGCTAAAAACTCTAAGCTTTTAACTAAAACTAAACTATACTAGAACTTCAACAAAAACTCTAAACTAAGACTCTAAGCTAAAAACTGTAAACTCTTAACTAAAACTAAAATAAACTAGAACTCTAACAAAAACTCTAAGCTAAGACTCTAAGATAAAATTCTAAACTCTTAACTAAAATTAACTAAACTAGAACTCTAACTAAAACTCTAAGCTAAGACACTAAGCTAAAAACTCTAAACTTTTAACTAAAACTAAACTAAACTAGAACTTCAACAAAAACTCTAAGCTAAGACTCTAAGCTAAAATTCTAAACTCTTTACTAAAACTAAACTAAACTAGAACTCTAACAAAAACTCTAAGCTAAGACTCTAAGCTAAAATTCTAAACTCTTAACTAAAACTAAACTAAACTAGAACTCTAACTGAAACTCAAAGGTAAAACATCAAACTCTTAACTAAAATTAAACTAAACTAGAACTCTATCAAAAAACTCGAAGTTAAGACTAAACTAAACTAGAACTCTTAACAAAAACTCTAAGCTAAGACTCTAAGCTAAAAACTCTAAACTTTAAACTAAAACTAAACTAAACTAGAACTTCAACAAAAACTCTAAGCTAAGACTCTAAGCTAAAAACTCTAAACTCTTAACTAAAACTAAAATAAACTAGAACTCTAACAAAAACTCTAAGCTAGGACTCTAAGCTAAAATTCTAAACTCTTAACTAAAACTAAACTAAACTAGAACTCTAACTAAAACTCCAAGCTATGACTCTAAGGTAAAACATCAAACTCTTAACTAAAACTAAACTAAACTAGAACTCTATCAAAAACTCTAAGCTAAGACTCTAAGCTAAAAACTCTAAACTCTTAACTAAAACTAAAATAAACTAGAACTCTAACAAAAACTCTAAGCTAAGACTCTAAGCTAAAATTCTAAACTCTTAACTAAAACTAAACTAAACTAGAACTCTAACTAAAACTCTAAGCTATGACTCTAAGGTAAAACATCGAACTCTTAACTAAAACTAAACTAAACTAGAACTCTATCAAAAACTCTAGGCTAAGACTCCAAGCTAAAAAACTCTAAACTCTTAACTAAAACTAAACTAAAACTATAACTCTAAGCTAAGTCACTAAGCTAAAACTCTAGACTATTAACTAAAACTAAACTAAACTAGAACTTCAACATAAACTCTATGCTAAGACTCTAAGCTAAAAACTCTTAACTAAAACTAAAATAAACTAGAACTCTAACAAAAACTCTATGCTAAGACTCTAAGCTAAAACACCAAACTCTTAACTAAACTAAACTAGAACTCTAACTGAAACTCAAAGGTAAAACATCAAACTCCTAACTAAAATTAAACTAAACTAGAACTCTAACTGAAACTCAAAGGTAAAACATCAAACTCTTAACTAAAACTAAACTAAACTAGAACTCTAACAAAAAAAGTCTAAGTTAAGACTCTAAGCTAAAACTCGAAACTCTTAACTAAAACTTAGCCAAACTAAAACATTAAGTAAAACTCTAAGGTATGACTCCAAGCTAAAACTCGAAACTCTTAACTGTAACTAAACTAAACTTCAACTCTAACTAAAACTCTAAGCTAAGACTCTAAGCTAAAAACTCTAAACTCTTAACTAAAACTAAACTAAACTAGAACTCTAACAAAAACTCTAAGCTAAAACTCGAAACTCTTAACTAAAACTTAACCAAACTATAACGTTAAGTAAAATTCTATGCCAAGACTCTAAGCTAAAACTCTAAATTCTTAACTGTAACTAAACTAAACTAAACTAGAACTCTAAATAAAACTCTAAGCTAAGACTCTAAGCTAAAAACTCTAAACTCTTAATTAAAACTAAACTAGAACTCTAACAAAAACTCTAAGCTAAGACTCTAAGCTAAAAACTCTAAACTGTCAACTAAAACTAAACCAAACTAAAACTCTAAGCTAAAAGGATGGGTACTTCAAGTTGGAAAATGGGTTTAGAAGGGCCATTAAGAAAGGAACTTGCTCTGAAATGCCTTTTGAAAGGTATTTCTTGGTGTTGAGGTGTCCAAAAAGCTGTAAAGTATAGTTGTGGGTGAAAAGGATGGGTACTTCAACTTGTAAAATGGGTTTAGAAGGGACATTAACAAAGGAACTTGCTCTGAAATGCCTTTTGAAAAGTATTTCTTGGTGTTGAGGTATTCAAAAAAGCTGTAAAGTATAATTGTGGGTGAAAAGGATAGATGCTTCAAGTTGGAAAATGGGTTTAGAAGGGACATTAAGAAAAGAAGTTGCTCTGAAATGCCTTTTGAAAGGTATTGCTTGATGTTGAGGTATCCAAAAAGCTGTAAAGTATAGTTGTGGGTGAAAAAGATGGGTACTTCAAGTTGGAAAATGTGTTAAGGAATGACATTAAGAAAGGAACTTGCTCTGAAATGTCTTTTGAAAGGTATTTCTTGGTGTTGAGGTATCCAAAAAAGCCTTGTGGTGAAAGGATTGGTACTTCAACTTGTAAAAATGGGCTAAGGAATGACATTAAGAAAGGAACTTGTTCTGAAAAGATATAATATAGCCTTAAAAAAATATTAAAAAATAGGGGCTCAGGGGCCTTTGGGGCGCCGGGGCCCTTTGGGGGGCCCGGGGGACCTTTGGAGACCGGGAGGCTTCCTTCGGGGTTGGGGTAGGGGGATCGGGGCCCTTTGGGTCGGGGTAGGAGGATCGGAGCCCTTTGGGGTCGGGGTAGAGGACCTCACAACACTGTTCAAATACAACTTGTTTACTATAACGACCACACTCAAAACCTCTTCTAAAACATCTTCTAAAATCATCTTTTAAAATGTCTCTAACTGTTTCGCCGAAACAATTCCATAAGATATCTAAAACGGTTTCGCCCAAATAATGCCTAAACGTAATTTCAGCGTGTTCCTTTTTTTGGCATCTCTGCGCTGTCACATTTGAAATTACTAAGAAACCTGATTCCCGTGTTAATCTATTCATCGCTAAGATGTTTCTTGGAGAATTGTTTCCATGGCGTTTGGTTATTAATATCTTTTGGAGTTCGACAGTAGAACTGTTTCCGAGGCAAAGACATTAATGACTTGGATCTATTCCTGGAGAATCGTTTCTAGGCGAAAATTTTTAAAGTCAGATAGATGATGTCATTGGTTGATTGATCTGTCAAGAAAGGGGAATTAATTTGTTGTTTCTAAGGGGAATTATTGATTCACGAAAGGGGAATTGAGGTCGACAGCACAGGTGTTCCAAATTCCTGGACACCATGACATTCGCCTCGAGCATGTACATGTCCAAAACAACAACAAATGCTGTTTTCTATTTCTGGAAACTCATAACATTCTCCCCTAGCGGGCACTTGGCCAAAACATCGACAAGATCTTGAAGGAAGTGTCGTTGACCCTGTCCTCATTAGACTCAATAATCCATCAAAGTGAGAAAAATACTGTTTTTTCCATTCTCACTGACAAAAACCATAAAACTGACATAAATCGATGTTGACATCCATGAAAAACATCAAATAAATTGACCAACACACATAACCATCCATGAAACATCCATAAATGTGACAAAATTCCTGTTTTTTCATTCTCACTGACAAAAACCACAAAACAGACATAAATCGATGTTGACATCCATGAAAAACATCAAATAAATTGACCAACACACATAACCGTCCATGAAACAACCATCAATGTGAGAAAATTCCTGTTTTTCAAGTGAGAAAAATACTGTTTTTCCATTCTCACTGACAAAAACCATAAAACAGACATAAATCGATGTTGACATCCATGAAAAACATCAAATAAATTGACCAACACACATAACCGTCCATGAAACAACCATCAATGTGACAAAATTCCTGTTTTTTCAAGTGAGAAAAATACTGTTTTTCCATTCTCACTGACAAAAACCATAAAACAGACATAAATTACTGTTGACATCCATGAAAAAAATCAAATAAATTGACCAACACACATAACCGTCCAAGAAACATCCATCAAAGTGACAAAATTCCTGTTTTTTCATTCTCACTGACAACAAACAGACATAAATTATGTAAAAAAAAGTTGTAGGTGGCAGCAGGGGTGAGTCGTGGGACCTCATGATGGGGTTCTACTAAAACATGACTTCTTTAAAAAGATTATGTTTAGCGTATTCGCATAATATTTGTTACAGCCCAGAATCCATTTCAAAAGCTACATTGATAAATTGTTTAATGAATAAATTGTAACAATTGTAAAAAGGAAAAGTAAAAACAAATGTAAAAATTGCAACTGCAAATTGAAAATCCTTTACTTATGCTGTGTGAGGTAGTCACTATCCCCTGGTATATAAAAAAAAACAACTGACATGCCACTGCAGCTATCAAAATACGTCAAAACTTAAAATAAAAAGTAGGGAGAAGGGGGGGATGAGGGCTGTAAAAATGCTTAATTTGAAATTTAAAATACCAAAAAAGGAAGATTTTCAATTAATATATGAAAATATTTAAATTCAGGCAGGCCAATAGACCTCCCCCAATCGTTGCCACTGAAAGCAACAAACATTTGTCCTTCTGATTGAATAAGTGGTACTTGAATATTATCCAGAACACACTTAAGAAATTGCTTTGTTTCATCTGAGAAAAACCGGTTTTTCTCTCGCATTCGGTTATAATTAACTTATTCTTTCGTGAAACAAACTACGATGCAGGCGTATTTTAATGAAATATTTAATATAGAGGTTGTTAGGGTGATGTATTTATTACAATGCGTTCTGTGCGGCCTGCTTTCTTTAATTTTTTGTTTTAGTTTCCATAATTTTGTGGCTAAAGTATTATATTTTCATCATATTCTGGTATATTTCATTATGATTAACCTAACTTCACTTCTTGAGTGTGTTCTGAATAATACACAAGAACCGAATTAGTTTCAAAGCACTTCAGTATTTTGAAATTCATTATTTTAAAAGGGTAGGTTAGTACACCTATAAGTATTAATTCGAATGAACCTTCTTTTGACAATCAAGTATAATATACCATATGAATGTCGGTGAGAATCCGACATTAACCAAAACTCAATTAAGAAGCTATTCAAACATTGTTTCCGTCTCTTAGCACAGTATTTATTTTGTTAATTTTATTATTAAACTTTTCAAGAGTTTTTTATATTTTCAGGTTTTAATTCATAAAATAACTGTTACAACCAAGAATATATTTTGAAAGCTTTAATGTGTAAATCGGCTTTGGAACGGCTTTGGATATCCTTCTTTTGGCCAGGAGTTCAATATATGGTTAGGTGTAAATCATCTGACGCTTATCAAAGGATAATACGTGTAAAAAGGCTGGAAACATATCGGCACTCTCACTTTTTATTTCAAAACACGTTATTCGGAAGAGCCACTCAAATAAGGAACTTGTGGAAGGTCGACTGATTTACAAAATGTTCATTCGGTTTTCCATGCGTACACTTCCCTCTTTCAATACCTTCTCCTCTCTTCTTACTGGTATTATATACAGTTCTTTTCTAAAATAATTCATCGACCACCCCATTTCAAGCCAACATTTTTTTTTAAACTGTACTAAAAAAACTTCAAACCTCAAAAGTTAATGCTTATCTATTTTAATTTGGGAGCATTCTATAATTAATTACCCAAATATAACATCTACCTAGCACTTAACCAAAGTCCTTTTCGTCATAGGGGACCTCTCGATAATGGAACTAAAATTACAAAATTCAATAAAACACTCTTTTTTTAAATTGTTGTTTCAATCATCTCCAAAAAAACTTTTTAAGTTTTGAAAAATTCAAAAAATCTTTGTTATTAAAAAATTTTTCGCCTATAAAACCACAATCCATCAGTTAAACTTTAACACACCAATTCAATCAACACGAATATGCATCAACTCTTAAGAACTTAAAAGTTGTTTATCATGGAACTAATATTTTTCTGGGAATATGTTACAAAATCGATGCCCCTATATATTTATCCACCACCGCATGATTGAAACACCTCTTAAGCTTGAGGGCTTTTTAAATAGCTTTTTTATAGTTTTAAACTTAATTTAAAATATTATAATTGACAATCAAATATTCGTCTAAAAATTCAAAACATCTTCAGAAAATTTTCCACATTTGATCACCAGGTGATCATCAGGATACTAACACATCAGGTACAAATATCTTCTCCAACCCCTCAACCGGTCCTATTTAGCCATAGGTTATATGAATACCTAACTAAAAATGATAATTAACTAAATATAATACACAGCAAGCATCAATTAATCCTATTTCCTCCTTTTTTCTCAACGCTTTCACCTGTGTAATACGAGGTATATTTTCACTTTTTTTTTCAGATATGATCTGATGATTTTCCGTATCAATTTCATGTAATAACTAAATCTCTCAGCTTTTCACCTCGTGACAGCGGAATGGTGCCGAGAATGGTCCGCTGTCACAAGGTGAAGAGGCTCAATCCCGAGTGTCGCGAATCTTAGTGTCCCGGAAGCTAAAAAAATTATTAGCGAAGAAGATCGCTAATAATTTTTTGAAATATGGAAAACTGTGGTAAATTCAAATGTAGGCAATATATGCGTTTTGGTGTATACGCTACACCTAGCTCTATGATTCTGCTTGGTAGTATTACACAATATCAATTGTTTCTTCTCAGAGACAAACTACTCATATCCTGTATCCATGGACCAAGGTCAAATATCGTATGTTACAAGGACTTTTCGACTTGAATGTAAAATACAGTTTTTTTCTTTAGCAAACTATCTAAATTTGTGGTAAATTAAAAAAAAAAATAGGTAATATGTATGTGGTATATAGGCTACATTTAATTTTATGATCCTGCATGGTAATATTATATATAACATCCGTAGTTTTTTTTTCCATAGACGAACTACTTATCTCTCGTATCCAAACATCCCAAATAATCATCTTCAATGTAGGGGATAAGTCACGCCCTCGAACAACTAAAACCAAGGAGGTATTGGAGATTTTTTTTTTTTTTTGGGGGGGGGGAAGAATACAAAAAAAACTTTACAAACGCAACAAAGATTTCTTTATTCACATTTTAGTTACTTTTTATGCAATTCGAATAAAAATTTCAGGGGTAGGACGTTCAAATCTGGTAATACCCCCCTCTGGACACAGTCTTGACAGGGACTTTAATTACATCATATAAGGAATTCCGATGCATAAAAGAACAATGTTTACAAGTGTTTGCGGGATAGATAGTATGAGCGTATGAGAAAAGTAAGAGAAGCTGTTATATTATGAATTAAGGAGGTGTAATGTGGAGGTCACTGTGTTAAAATTGCCAAGGATCTAGAACATGCAGCCAGACGACATAACGACAAAAATTTCTACTGGGATGTCAAGATTTTGACAGGAAGCATTCAGCCTAGACTTGAACCAGTTAGAGATCTCAGATAGTTCAAAAGTGGAAAGGAATGAAAACTCGGCAAATTTCTATCTAATTATGATCTTATTAATATTATGCGATCTCTAGATATTCAAGTATATTTAAAGGTCAACCTTTTTTCTAATTCGGTGAAAATCAGGCAGCGATTTATTAAAATTTAGCTCGCCCCCTCCCCCAATGAAAAGAAGTTCGGGAAGCCCCTGATTTTAGCAAATTAAATTTATATCAGCGAAAAACAATTTCACTACAGCCAAAGCAAACATCATATTCCCAGTATGGCAAATTCAAATGTATGGCACAGTATATGGCCTAAGTGTCAAATGTATAATATCAAATGTATCAAGGAGGCACACTTGTGCCTCTATAAAGAGGCGACCCACCACAATGTTAAGCGATTTCAGGTCCTAGAGGTCGCAGAGAGACGACGGTGATCGCATTTTGTAGCCCAAGCTCAAACTAAGAAACGTGCAAAATTTCATCCTCCTCCGACTTCCGGGCTGAAATTTAGAGGTTAAGCTTTCCTAGGGCCCGGGAGCTTATCCTCGAAATTTCAGCTCAATCCGATCACTCCTTCCCTGTTTTCAAAAAACCAAATATAGCCACTTAAAGTTCATTTCTCTTTTTTTTTCTTGTTATCCACGCCTACAGTCCACAGTTGGCAACTGATCCGGGTGAATGAGGACTCATTCGAAGCAGAATTCGACCTGTTAGGGCCTTTTGATATTTTCAGACCGAAAAAATTATCCCCCGAATTTACATTTACGAAAAACCTCGTTTTCCTATAAGAGCCCGCTATAAGCGGGCTCTTATCGTTTTCCTATAAGAGCCCGCGAAAACGCGGGCTCGTTTTCCTATAAGAGCCCGCAAGGCCGCAAGCTGTCAAATCAGCTAACAGTTAGTCAAGCAATAATAAGTAATAAACTGTACAAAAACGTGCAGAAATTATTTGAAAAAAACTACGTTTTCTAAAGAGTTAAAGAGGCTGAGTTACAAGGTCGAACCTTAAAACGTACAGGGATTAGGAGGCACAGTTGGGGGGCTGCCGCCCCCCAAACCCCCCGCTTTAGCAGCCTTTAAATAAAAAAAAAAAAAAGTTTTTTAAACTGAAAGTAAGGAGCGACATTAAATCTTAAAACGAACAGAAATTATTCCGTTTATGAAAGGGGCTGTGCCCTTCTCAACGCCTCGCTCTTTACGCTAAAGTTTGACTTTCTCACAACTCTTTTTTTTAAACAATAAAACTTTTTTTTAAACAATAAAAACTTAATACCTAACTAAAAATGATAATTAACTAAATATAATACACAGTAAGCATCAATTAATCCTATTTCCTCCTTTTTTCTCAACGCTTTCTCCTGTGTAATACGAGGTATATTTTCACTTTTTTTCAGATATGATCTGATGATTTTCCGTATCAATTTCATGTAATAACTAAATCTCTCAGCTTATCACCTCGTGACAGCGGAATGGTGCCGAGAATGGTCCGCTGTCACAAGGTGAAGAGGTTCAATCCCGAGTGTCGCGAATCTAAGTGTCCCGGAAGCTAAAAAAAAATATTAGCGAAGAAGATCGCTAATAATTTTTTGAAATATGGAAAACTGTGGTAAATTCAAATGTAGGCAATATATGCGTTTTGGTGTATAGGCTACACCTAGCTCTATGATTCTGCTTGGTAGTATTACACAATATCAATTGTTTCTTCTCAGAGACAAACTACTCATATCCTGTATCCATGGACCAAGGTCCAGTGTCGTTGGACCTTCAACGTTTCATAGTTAATATTAACTATGAAAAAATTTGTAAATTTTAACGTACATTTTAAAGAGCTGCTGAATATTTAAATACTATATATTATAACGTAAATTTGAAAGTTTTAATGTTTGACAGTTTTTGAAATTTATAATTTTTAAACGTTGTAATTTTTAATTTTTAAGCAGCAAAGAGAAAACTGTCGAATGATGCATTGTTTGGACAGTGGCGTAAATTCAAGGAAATAAGGAGGAGGGGAATTTTTTTTTCTATTTTTCAATAAAATACCCAAAAACAAGTACCAAAAAGCTTTCTTAACAAGTACCAAAACAAGCTTCGATGACATAAATGCTTACCAGAAAAATCTAGATTTAAAAATACACGGGCTCAGCCTCCGGATTAAGAAAAATAAATTAGCCTATTGGCTATTTTCAACTAAAAGTAAGGATCAACATTAAAACTTTAACGAACAGAAATTATTACCTATATGAGAAGGATTTACGCTCCACAATACCTCACTCTTCACGGTAGCGTTATTTAGAATGTTCAAAAAGCTATCTTATTCTAACTTAACGAACCTTGTGTTTCGTAAGTTCGTAAAGGTTTGGGATACAAAGTCATTTTTAAACATTGAAATTTTTAAGCAATTAAGAGAAAACTTTTGAATGATGCATTATTTGAACAGTGGACAGTAATTCAAGGAAATTAGGGGGAGGGGAAATTTTTTCTATTTTTCAACAAGAATACCAAAACTCTTTTTTCAGTAAAAAAAGGAGGTATTTGTCAAAATCTAGTGGACTGTCGGATGGAAACAATATTGTCGCTTATTACTGATTCAAGGATGTTAACTACTATCTCGTTTCATTTTAATTCTAAAAGTTTATTGCCAAAACTAATTTATGGGAATTACTACAAATAGCATTAAGCCCCTCGTATGTCGTAGAATGCTTCCTTATTCTGAAGGTTATCATCAACCCTGAACACGATTAATTAAAGTTTAGCAATCTGTACTTTTTTCCTATGAAATTTGCTTAACAAGCAAACCTTACAAAAAAAAAAAAAAAAAAAAAAAAAAATCTTAACTTAAATCATAAAACATGACTTCTTTAAAAAGATTATGTTTAGCGTATTCGCATAATATTTTTTACAGCTCAGAATCCATTTCAAAAGCTACATTGATAAATTGTTTAATGAATAAATTGTAACAATTGTAACAGTTGTAAAAACGAAAAGTAAAAACAAATGTAAAAATTGTAACTGCAAATTGAAAATCCTTTACTTATGCTGTGTGAGGTAGTCACTACCCCCTAGTATATAAAAAAAAACAACTGACATGCCACTGCAGCTATCAAAATACGTCAAAACTTAAAATAAAAAGTAGGGAGGAGGGGGGGAGTAGGGCTGTGAAAAATGCTTAATTTGAAATTTAAAATACGAAAAAAGGAGGATTTTCAATTAATATATGAAAATATTTAAATTCAGGCAGGCCAATAGACCTCCCCCAATCGTTGCCACTGAAAGCAACAAACATTTGTCCTTCTGATTGAATAAGTGGTACTTGTATATTATCCAGAACACACTTAAGAAATTGCTTTGTTTCATCTGAGAAAAACCGGTTTTTCTCTCGCATTCGGTTATAATAAGTGAAACAAACTACGATGCAGGCGTATTTTAATGAAATATTTAATATAGAGGTGGTTAGGGGTGATGTATTTATTACAATGCGTTCTGAGCGGCCTGTTTTCTTTAATTTTTTGTTTTAGTTTCCATAATTTTGTGGCTAAAGTATTATATTTTCATCATATTCTGGTATATTTCCTTATGATTAACCTAACTTCACTTCTTGAGTGTGTTCTGAATAATACACAAGAACCAAATTAGTTTCAAAGCACTTCAGTATTTTTAAATTCATTACTTCAAAAGGGTAGGCTACTACATCTATAAGTATTAATTCGAATGAACCTTCTTTTGACAATCAAGTATAATATACCATATGATTGTCGGTGAGAATCTGACATTAACAAAAACTCAATTAAGAAGCTATTCAAACATTGCTTCCGTCTCTCAGCACAGTGTTTATTTTCTTAATTTTACTATTAAACTTTTCAAGAGTTTTTTATATTTTCAGGTTTTAATAAATAAAATAACTGTTAGAACCAAGAATATATTTTGAAAGCTTTAATGATAGTTCATAAAGCCATACAGTTAAAGTATGTAAAAACTATAACTAAAACTACATGTCGTTGAAAAAAACTTTAATTTCTGATTGTTTTCCAAAATCATGCCGGAAATCCTAATTCGTGGGAAATTCTTCTCGAAAATATCCCCCGCCCCCCAGTAAAAAGGTGCTCCATCTATTAATATCAAAATTCCGTTTTTCAGAGTTTCGGTTACTATTGAGCCACATCGCTCCTTACTTTCAGTTCGTTACCAAGAACTGCTTGAATTGTCTGTTTGAACTCCGTGCAAATTGGCTTTGGAACGAGGAATTCCTAATACTTTTTTTACAGTGAAAATTCTTCCTTATAACAATGAGAAAAGATAATGAAGATATACTAAAACAAGGCTTTTTTGTTTTGTTAATATTTGTCTTTTATTTTGTCATTTTGTTTTTACAGCAGCGAGTACTTACCTTTGGCCAAAGCAAAAGGAGTGAACTCTTATAAAATTAGCTTCAGTTAGTTTAAAGTTTAAGATGATAAGGAAACCATAAATCTTACCATCGTTTCAACTTGTCTAGGATCGTCCACACCAAACACAGCCCTACAATACTGGGGCGGCGATGTCCTTCCAACTAAGATGAAAATATAACTACCAGCATCCATGAGGTATATGCCAGTCGTGTCCACTTTCTCTGAGGACAGCTGCAATCGTGGAGGGTCAATCTAGAAATCAGAAAGCGAGTATTGAAGACGTTCATATTAAAAAAGGGATCCCTGAATCACATCATTTAGATCGGTTTGGTGGCCTGGAGGGGGAAGGGGGAGACAGCCTAAAACTTCGGGGATCCTGTTTTTTCAACTTTCTTTATAGATTTCTAGATAAAAAAGAAAAACTTCAAGTAAAATTATAAATTCGGTATTGTAAAGTGATGGGCCTATTTTTTAAGGATGAGCCTATTTTTTTTTTTTTTTTTTTTTTTTTTTTTTTTTTTATTTTTTTTTTTTTTTTATTATTATTATTATTATTATTATTATTATTTGATGATGCCCCAACTTTTGCTCTTATTGACAAGCTAACAAAGCCAAGACTAGTGTAGCCTAACTTGAAAAGCCTTACTAGCCTAAATAATTAGAGCCAAGACAGTTTTTCTGTGACAGCCTAATTTAGACAAAAACTTCGACGTAAAGAAATTCATGTCGAAATTGTTCATATTCAAACAATTAATATCTACAATTATATTATGCAGAATATCAAGGGAGAGGAGGGGGATAGAATTTTGATGGCCATTTTTTCGACTGATTCGTAGCATACAATGTTTGACGCAAGAGACACAGGACATTCAATTAAAAAAAGAACAAATATATCAAATACAAGGCACCGCAGTTCAGTAGTAGAACCAAGATCTCGGGGTGGAGGCTGCTTAAAATTTTGATGACAATTTTTTGCTCAAAAGATTTTTAACAGAAAACTACATCAAAAATTTAGAAAATATCAACCAGGAGCGGGATCTACATCCGATACCCCTCTTCCTTCTGTATTTTCCTGTCCTAGTTCATTATTGACAGGAGCACCTTGAACGTCAGGTACGAAGTATAACATGGACGTGAGGTTTTTCATTTCAGAAAGTAAGGGCTCATCAAAAAGAATTTAACCAAATTCCAGAGAATAAAAACTAACCTATAGATTTTAAATCTTCAAAACTATCAGGAACAACCTTACATATATACCACATTTTCAAGCAAATATATAACCAACCTCTTTATGAATGGCATTAGAATGGCAACCTCTATATAATATAACTATAATAATACAAATTATTACAAGATAAGTTGTTATATATAAGACGAGTTGAAAATAACCAACCTCTTCATCGAGTGTGTGGACAGCATAAAGATCCGGGTAAATGTGCTGAATCAACTCGGGAAGAGGGAGAGTTTTCATTTCGGACCAGTCGAACACTCTTTCGTCAAGTCCTGGAGCCTGATCACAGAAGGCAACCTAAAACAAATAAAAGTATTTCAACAGGAAAATGGTACCAGTCTTGGAACACAAATATTATAATTAGAAAATATAATTATTATAGTATATAATTATTTATCTATTAATATATTAACACATTATTATATAATATAATTATAATAATACAAATTTTTAAAAGATTATAGATATTTAGAAAACACTCTTTTGAATAATTGGTGGAAATAGATGTTTTTTGTTATTGAGTCGGTCTGTTAGTCCACTCTCATGGATGACTTTTTTCATCATCCTCCTCCCTGACGGGTACAGGTGTGCCTGGGTGTATATTACCACGGGTGCCTAGTTTATCGAAATAGTGTATATGCAATATTTCAGGAACCATTTTGGAATCGAGTCGAAATTTTCAGTGTTGCTGGGGAGGAGTAATAGGACTCCAAATCTTATGTTGGGGGGGGGGTAGAAAATGAAGGTTTGAAACTTGCTTCGGTAAGTTTCTTGGTAAAGAACAACTGAACACACAGTGACATTTGAGGTTGGGCCACGTCCCCACTGAAAATTGATCTTAAAGGTTTATTTTCCGACCGGACTAAAATTTTGCTGGGAAGTCCTTGGGGGCGTTGGGGACCGAGTGCACAAAAAAAGGAAAAAAGAAGAAGAAAAAGACAATGATTCGTCCAAAAATGGGGCCTGACAAAGGATAAAACTTCTTTCAAAGAACAGTTTGAAACTTGCATTCTAAGTTTCTGGTTCAAAGAGACTCGATTGCACCAAAAAACTCTTCTGACCTTCTTCAATGGGATTCAAATGCAAAAAATTGAAAAAAAAACATTGGCTCACCCAAAAATAGGGGCCCAAAATGACCAAAATGATTTTCTTTCATATTGGCTATAAGCTTCCAAGGATCATTCCCGGAACCAAGAGAACCTCAATTTTGATTAGAAAGGGTTGAGAGCGTTAAGGGATGGGAAAATAGGCCGAAAAGCTTATAGTCTCTCATTAATTCTAAAGTTACGTACATAAGCCCCGGAGCCAATGGAACCTCAATAAAAAGGAAAAGTGAGGGTTACACTCACTCTCCTCCTTTTCCTAACCGAATGGCCCAATCAACTTTTTTTTTTGAATCGGTTTGAAACTTGTATCCATTTTTTTTGTCTCAGAGACCCAATGAATAAAGCTGGATATTTAGTATCAAGCATTACTTATTTGACTTTTCGCTAATTTGACTTTAGTCCTTATACTGCGAACGAGGCACAGAAGACAAAAAGAAAAAGAAATTTAGTCTGAAACAACAAAGATTTGATGTTCCATAGTCATGTTTTTATTCATTTAAAAACCTTGCCAAGAATCCGTCCTGATTTGACAAAATAATTGCGGAAAGCTAGAGTTTTTCAAGCACGAAAACCGACAGAATCCCTGCACGGATTATTAAATCCATACGGATTTCCTTAATGTGTAAATGAACCATTAATATGATGAATAATTAAATATCTACTTATACCGTAAGCCGCTAAACCACAGAAAACGCGGTAATCAGTAACTGAATTCCTCAACACTATTGCGAGCAAACAAAATTTGATTGCTTACATGCAATCCCAACACACAAGAGGGCTTACAGCAGCCCATAAATTGGCTTCTCCAAAAACTTACTAGGAGAAGATTTTGCGAAGCTTTCGCCATCTACCAGCAAAATTTTCCCGTTATTACAGCAAATTTAGATCATTTATTAGAAAAAGTTTTATAACATCAAAAATCCTGGTTTGGTCAAAGGATATATTCAAAACTATGCATACACTGAAACAAGTATCCTGTCATTTCGATACCTAGGTAAAGATGTAGGCTTGTCACAAAATTCCATTGTTCTGAAAGTGAAGTTCCACCGTGTTTTTTCAAAAAAAAAAAAAAAAAAAAAAAATCAAATCGATTTTCAAAAACTTAATTCAGCTGATGGTTAAAACTGAATGCAAAATATCAAACAACTTCAGAATTGACGCCTTACTCTGAAACACTGAAACATAACACCGATTAAAAAAGACACACAATAAACTTGCAGAGGGAATATCAACCTAAACATCAACAACTTTCTCACAAATTATTCACACCCGATTGTCTTTCACTATTAAAATACATGGATCTTACCGTTTTTAATAGAGCCAATATATACACTGGGAGTAGGCTTAAGGTGGGAGGAGCCAAAAGTTGGCCACCCCGGACGTTTTGCAGCGCTTTATAGGCAGACAGTGGATCAACTGCTGCGTTCACAAAGGCATCTCTTGCATCACTTATAGATGTGGCCATTGATCTGTCTACAGCTAAAAACAAGATGATAATTAGACATATTTAATTAAATTATCCACAATTTTAGTATTTCCTAATTGGGCCACACTGAGTAAGTTGGAACGCGGCTTTATTTCCCGTAGCATTAAGAGTGACCTGGCAGGAAATACACAAATTGGAGACTGAGATCCCTGTATCTTGTGTCCACAATATTCGCAATTGAAAAGATTGCTTGCAATAGATTTTATGACTACGAAGAAGGTTTATTTTTCATCTTTTGACTAACAAAATTCACTAAACTTAATTATCAGCTTTTGACTGACAGGTCAACTTAAATATAGAGCCCAAGTCATGCCCCCCACCCCACCCCCCACCCCCCGAAAAATGAATATATAAGCTCAAAATACCAACATAATTTTGAGGATATCCGGCTATATTCAAGAAAAAAAATATGACATAGGAGTTGGCTGCCTCTATGAGTTGTACCACCAAACTCTGATTCTAGATCATTAATAACTAGATAGTCATTTTAAATAATCACTTCTAGCATTTTTTTTAACTAAGTAGAAGGAGAAATATATAGATATTTTGCTCGGTTTTCCCAAAAAAGACTTTAGTTCCCATCACGCCTAATAATTATTTACAATCAATATTTCCCGGACAATTATGTTTTTTTTCATCCAAATGAGAACACACATTACTAAAAAAAAGAAACAAAATTCTTACAAACGTTGAAGTTCAAGAAGTGTTTTTGACGTCCTTTTTTTGCACTTATATGGGTAATTTTAGCCTTGTTCAATTCAACAATGGTTTTTTGCCAGCAATATCTATACCAACAAAACAGACAACTAGTGTTTTTTTTTTTCTCGTAAATCGGGTCCCTATCCCTGATGTAACTGTCGATCTGTATAATTAGCAACTGCCTGTGAATCTAATTAGAAAATCTGGTTTGTATGTAATGCCCATCAATGGCGTAGAGAAACCTGACAATCTGACTAGCTCAGTAGGGAGAGGTATCGTACCTATATACTATAATTGGTAACTTTCTGTAACTCTTGAGAAAATCGCTTAATAGAAAACCCGATTATTTTTAGTTGTAAATACACCAAAAGTGTAAAACAAACTAACAAGCCTGACTAGCCCCTTAGGTAGAGCAAAAGACTCCAAATCTCGACTGCGAGTTCGAACTCAGCGCTTTACTCTTTTTTCCGTTGGTGAAATTACAATGCTGAAGATAATCTCCTTTCGAGTAAAGTTGCATTTGCGGAGTACAAAATCTCAGGGAATCGCAAAAGACTGGAGAATTCCAGAAAACCCGTACAAGAAGATAAACAAAATCCAGGATAAGAAAATTACAGAAAATCTAGAAGAATCATCAGACAAGGATCAATCGAGTACCAGTTTTCGGCAGCGAGGGATTCAAACAGCTTATCACATGATATCATTTCGTTAAACCCAATCTAGTGTCATTTCACCTGATAATTATCCAATCAATTAGAATTTTTGGTCAAAAATGTTCTTTTTCCTCTTTTTTTCAAATTAGTTCTCCTAACTAGTAAATGATTTTTTTTTTTACTTTTATTTACCCTTATATGAACAATTTTAGCCTCGTTCAATTCATGACCGTTTTATCGACAGTGTTGCTGCCGTCAACAAAATAGACAACCTTTACTTTATTTCCACACTTTTATCAACAAAGACAGACCCAATACCAGCTTTCACGAGAATTTAAAACAGCTTAAGATATAGCAATCATCCTAGTCCAATTCAGAAGATCTTCTTATAATATATATATATATATATATATATATATATATATATATATATATATATATATATATATATATATGAACTATCATTCAAGATTTATTTCTAAAAGTACTTCACAGGCACTTTGGCAAAAAAAAAAAAAAAAAAAAAAAAAAAAAAAAAAAAAAAAAAAAAAAAAAACCGTACCGTAGGTTTTTTATTGCCTTCTTAACTCACTGAAGCCTTTAGCCCTCGTAGAGGTGGCTTTACGTGAATCGGGTCTGGCCCTTGAAAGCTTGCTATTACGACGTTACATATCCGCCACTCTGGCAAAATTCCCAAAAACCACCACTCCTTAAATATTCTTAGAATAACAATCTTTGATATTCCTAAACATTAATCAAAACCTTAATAGAAACTACTGAATAATGAGGCGCAAAAATACACTTAGTAGGTTAACTTCGGATACCCGGTGTCTGACGTCAGACGAAGTTTACAGACATAGGCAATTACAATATAGGATGTTGTTCGACTCAATGCGACTTTAGAGTGTTTTTATATCGACGTTATTATATTCCACCTTCTCTTTATTTTGTAGAATGGTGGGTAAAAAATAGTGATAATAATAATGTAAAAACTCGTTTATGGAGTTATTTGCATTTTAATAAATTTGGAAAATTTTACAGTTTTTTTAGCTTTCAGTTCTTTTTACCTTCCATATCATTTTTCTGCCAAAATATGTCACCCCTATTTCGACAAGGGAGGGACCGGAATTTTTTTTTGATACCAAAAAACATCAAACTGTCAACAGACATAAAGGAATGCATATCTACTCCGTTGTGTCAACAGGGTACTCAAATCAAATTAGACTGTTATCGATAATTGTCGTCTAACTTATTGAACAAAACAATCAATAGATAACTGTCAACAAGATATAAGGTTTTCATAACACTTTTCGGCAAAAATGAAGTTAACAGACATTTTTTTTTTATCTTTTCAAAAGACGATAAAAATATCATCATAATGTTAATAAAGGAAATCAAACACGTTTGCTGTTCACATGAACTCAAATTGATACAAATTTCTCTGATATATCAACGTAGCACTTAATTCAAACAATTTTTTTTCTAATCATCATTCAAATTTTTGTCATTAACATATTTTCCCCGTTTCTCCTCAAAATGAGAACTAGACAAAAAAAAAAAATCTCATAGCTCATAAGGTCTATTTTTCCAATCTTTTCCTTACACAGGACAAGGCCGTACCCAGAGGGAGGGGGGGAGGGGGGAGGGAGGTTTGACCCCCCCCCCCCGCCCGATATGTTTGTTTGACTAGTAAAAACGTAACAAAAATGGATATAAATAAATTCTGTACGCGTTTTTTGAGTTTTTTTTGTGTAACCCCCCCCCCCCCGAAAATTTTTTTTGAGTAAAACCCCCTCCGAAAAAAACCCTGGGTACGGCCTTGACAGAGGATATGGGGTTTGATAGCATTTTCTCACCTATTTTTGCAAGAAGGCCAACAATACACTGTTGATCAGCGCTACTAATCACATCATTGACTTGTGCCGTAAGAGGCAAACTTAACGTGTGTACCCGTATTCTCCTCTCTCCCTTTGAAGAGGTGTATAAAACAGCTGCTTGGAAGCACACATTATTTCGCTCAGCCATTGAATCACTTATGGAAAACTGTAGACCAAACCCAGCATCTGGGTTGACGTTGGCTAATTGAATTAGATCAGTAGATCTAACAAACATGTTCCCGTGAAAAGTGTGAATGGAGAGACCCCTGAAATGAAAAGAAAAACTTCTTTTATACTCTGGCTGCAATTGCACATATACCTATCAATATGACACGGGGGAAGAAAGAATCTCCTCCCTAAGGACCAACAAGAGACACCAAAAAGACAATTAGAGAATGAAAGAGAGCGAGAATAAATGAATATTACCAGAACGAAAGAAAGTTAAAATACCGAATATTTCGAATATTTTGATACATTTATACTTGGGTAAAATATATTTACGACAATTGCATTATATTTTAATATTTCAATCTCTATGGCTTAGAGTTCGTTCTTTACTATAAAATCCATACAATTGAGTACTAAAGGGATCGGATGACCCAGGCACTTTTCAATTTTATATTCCGTTCTTTAGTTTAATAACAGTGTGTTTTGTGTTTCGATCAGACTCTGTTTTTAGGAGTTATGGGGTATTTTGTTTTTTTATATGGGGCATGATCGTCTCTTACTAGGTTGCTAACTACCACTGCAACTCGGAAAATGCTACCTACCGCTGCAACCCAGATACAACCCTGATTACAAACAGAAAGAAGCCTACGGCCTTTTCTTATTTGGAATAGTAAGAGACGAAGCTCAGAAAATCAAGCAGCTAACTAATTCCAATATGTGCAAACTATGTCCAATGAGTCCAATATTATTTTAGTTATTATGGTCAAGAGTTCATTCTTTACTATAACGATTATGACATCATTCATCAAGCTTGTACATAAAAATGAAGTGTTTTGTGAAAAATGATTCAATTTTAAAAACTATTTATTTTCAATTACAAAAGGCACTAAATTTAGCAATTTCCTTTAAAATGAGCCATTAAACAGCTATGATGCTCAAGTGCCCTGCTAGCTGAGAAGAAAAAAAAGATGCTGTATATGCAAATATCGTAGTTCAAGCAAATTTTCTTGTTTTTCAAGCCTACATATTTTCTTTGTTGTTCAAGCCAAGAGACTGTAAGTTCCCTTTATTGGAGTTTCGGACAAGGCGGTTCTAATAGTGGACTTTGTTTCAAGCTGACACTACTTTTAGGAATTGGTAATTGTAGGAATTGGAAATGGGTATTTGTATTTCTTAGTATGGGACGTGATCGTCTCTTACTAGGTTGCTAGCAACCGCTGCAACCCGGATTCTACATGAAGGTCTAACATGGCTAAGATATTTACTGGTTATTAAATGGACATGAGAATTATACTTAGGTAAAATATATTTACGTCTATGTAAGCAATGAAAGAAGAAAACAGATTCATTATCGAAGGTTAGTGACGAACAAGAAAAAAGGAAATCCGACAGAAAAACTGGGAAAACAGAGTTCGCCTACTGTCTTTCCAGTTTATTACTGTAGCTCATTCATACAGAAAGTTCCTGCCTTTGAATAGAATAGAACAAGAAACTACGACACATTATTTTTGGTTTAGTTTTTTTTTTTTAATCCAAAACTATTGCTTTATACATGTAGTCTTTAGAAGCTAGCAAAATTTGACAGAAAACTATGCAAAAGTACGAATTAAAAAAGGAAACATGAAAAAAGCGCTTTTATTTCTAAATGTACAGACAAGTAAAAAATTCTATCGGTACTTGTATGATATACCCCCAACCTAATATTCTTCTAATATGTTTTTCTGACGTTCAATCCTGATGAAATATACCTAAGTATGATAAAAATATAACACTTTAGAAACAAATTTTGCCCATATATTTTCACATTAAAGGGACGGGGGGGGGGAGTATAGCGGGTCTGCATGCCCAATGTGTTAGGTACAATTATTCTGCATATTGTGTAGTAAGAATTGTTTTGTAACTGCACGCCACTGTATATAAATATTATACAGCAGATTCCCTATCTCAACCATTATACAAAGCCGGACCGAGATGCAAGTGCTCCGGAAAACTTATGAACACAAGCGACATTAGATTTTTTGACGGGTAGACAAGTCAGATTTCTCTTGAACACAAAACCTGACTTCACCTTTGTAACACTAAATTTTAAGAATCTAATTTAAAATTAACTTATTCAAATACACATATAAAAATCGGTAATTATTAGTGCAATGTTATTATTGGATGTTTTCGGAAATTACAAGTAGATTTCCAAGTCTCGAGTTGGCTTCAAAGGCATTTCGAGAAAGTTCCTGCGAAAATAATTTTTAAAGGGTAATATACACTGAATTGTTGATGGACGAGGACGGACGAGTATATGGGCGGAGCTCTTATATACGCCAAGACTGTAGTAGCCAAATATTACTGAGTCGTAATTCTACTGTATATTATTTATATACAGTGCTTCACAATGTGCAGTACTTTACCCCCCCCCCCCCCTAATGTGCAAATATATATCCCAAATTATATATTTTCCATCTATTGTGTCACTTCTCTTTGTCTTGTCTCACGCTATGCTGAAAGAAACTAGGAAAAAAACCGGTTCTGCAATGCATCAATGAATGAACAACTTGAGCAGTATGGGGTTTATCATTCAAGTACCATCCAACCTTCTTTTCTGTCTCACCTTCTTTACAGTGCTTCACACTGTACAATACTTTATCCTCCCCCCCCCCCTAATGTGCAAATATATATCACAAAGTATATATTTTCCATCTATTGTGTCACTTCTCTTTGTCTTGTCCCACGCTATGCTGAAAGAAACTAGGGAAAAAACCTGTTCTGCAATGCATCAATGACTTAACAACCTGAGCGGTAGGGGGTTTACCATACAAGTACCATCTCACCTTCTTTTCTGTCACCCAGAACAGTTACAATCTTTAAGACTAAAAATGAAAGCTTGGGCCTGTCATGACCCACAGTACATTTACTTAAAGTAATTTTATATTAACGAAAGTCATTTTGAATTAATACTAAACATACTTCATAATTATTTAATACGATTATCTAAAATTATTACAACGCTATGTTGCAAATTGTAATTATTTCCAACTATATAAAAATTAAAAGACCTTTCTGCGACACTATACCCTTAAATGTGGATATACCAGGCACATCACGTTCATTATCAGGAAGCGTAAACGTTATTTATTTTATTATTTCTTATGAGCGTCACAGGCATTTTTAGTCTCAATAGATTTTGAATTTTTCCGAGTAGCAAGAAAAAAGTTACATTTTTACTTTTTAGGACATATGCCGATAGAAGAGCGTTTTTTATGACCTGAACAAAATTTTCTGACCATTGACTAATGAATGACTCGTGAATGACATGATACCTGACAAATGAACTCCATAATTTTTTCGTTTTAAATTCGTTTGAAATCCGTTTTTCTTTGATACTAGAGATGCGATGCTCTGAATATTTATATTTTAGCTAAATCTCACAATGTTTACATGTTGGCCCAATCTTGTCTGACTACATATAAGTTTATCCAAGAAAAGACGCAATTTTGAATGCTTTTGTGTTATTTTGGCAAGTTTTTAAGCACTATTGGTGGTCAGCAGCATTAATGATGAAGTAGCTTAATGATCAACGAAGTAGCTTAATGATGAAGTAGCTTAATGATCAACGAAGCTGAAGCTTCTCTGGCATATTAGGGCGAATTATACTACTCAGTTAACAGTTAGAGGAGGGTCCAAATGGACCCGCCATATTGTCAGTCTGTGCTCTTGTTTTTTTCTGTCTTCTCTCATTTGTTTATCTTCTTTACATCCTTAGACTTCTAAGAAAACTTATACAGATAGTTAAACATCAGAAATAGCCTTTTTTTATAATTTTCTTGAATTTTCGTTTTATAATTATGTTATATCACCATAGAATAATAGCGCGGAGGCACAGACAAAAACTGCAGCAACTAATTTATTTAACACTATAAAGACGAAAAAGATTCAATATCAGTTAATGGGTTAAGCTGCAAAAATTTGACGTTAACAGATACCGACACACTATAAAATCAGCTGCACAAGATTAACTGCCCTCTCTTCCCTCTCTCACCTCAAATTCAAGACTTATTTTTCTGAGCTGTCTATGATGATTCAGTCTACTATGATGATTCAGAAACAAAACCTAAGACGGCCGAGCAGAGATACCTTTCAAAACCAATCATTTCATGGGGAATGCAGTGTTCCCAGTTATGTGGTTTTCCAATAGTTCTAAATTCTACAATCTTAACGGAGCAGATGCCAGGTTGAAATTAGGCATTTGGAAGAGATATGGATCGATCTGACGTTTGGAAGGGTTGAATACTATTTACTAGTTTAAAATATCGAGACTACCGTTACTAGCAAGGAGCCTTTAGGGGAATTGTATAGTGTTAAACTGTATGTATATTTAATGTAATATATTTAATCATTTAATCATCTTATGTTACCAGATCAATAATTTCTAATTTCTATTTCTTTCTTTATACAAGATTTTATTATATACTTTAGCTTTGATTGGTGCCGTTTTCCCATTACAAAGTATTGGATTTGATAGAATCTTTACAAACTCCAAAGAATTTTCGCATTTGGCTAAATTAGCTTTAGCATCAATTTCCAAAATATTTTTCATGAAAGCATTTTCATGAAATGCAGAAAGCATAAAAAAATATTAAGTCCCACAAAATCCTGCTCAATAAGCCTTCTATTTCATTTCTAAATTTTGTACTAACTATGAATACAAATTAAATAAAGTGTGAGACTGAAAACCGTAGACTTACGTGGTGCATCTGATTCTCATCACAGCTTCAAAACCAATCTTCCTAGTAAGATACCTTCTGAGAGTTGATTCAAACCTTTTTAATTCTAACTCATTCTTATCAGCACTAAAATTGGGAAATTTATAGATACTCCCTGATGAGAATTTGGCAGCACAACCTAAAATCAAATAAATTAAATGATTTTTTTCTATATCATAGTTTTAAATATTGACAATAACATAAGGTTTCTAGTGGAAGCAGTTCTCGAAAATGTAGGGGAGAGGGCACAAGGATTTTTCGACCGTTTTAAGGAGAATGCCAAAAAATGTGTTTTTCAAAATCTAAGGTTCTGGGGATTTTTCATTTTTTTTAATGAAGATACAAAAAATTAGTTTTTCTAATTCTAGGGGGCAATGGCCCAACAGTCCCCACCCAAAAAAAAAAAATGCCACCAATAAAGATCGCCTTCCATACTTCCTTTAATGTTCACGAAATTATGAACACAGAAATTCTATGCTCACGAATTTTTTACTAACAAAAATTTGTTACTGATAATTTCACACAAACATACTAATTAGATGAAAATTTTCGAATTAGAACCTTCATATGCAAGAAGATTTAAAACAGCGTATCAAAATTCAAAACAATCATAAAAATGTAATATGTCAACAAATGTAATATAAGAAATTGTCAGGCGACTGGCATATAAAAGAAACATAACGTAGAATATATTATTTTATGAGAACCAGAGAAATAAAGTCTTGCCCCTTTGCCCCAGATACAAAATTCAAAGTTTAAAAAAAACTCAAAGTTTCAACCCGGTCAAACCTTCATGAGACAATAAAGGGTATACTTACTAAGCCATGCATAATATTTGTCACTATTTAATGAAACACAGTTATTGTAGCCAAATCTGTATAATAAGAAACACTCGCTTGCCTTCAGGCATAAGAGAGAGAAAATGTACACTCCCTTGTGAAATTCAGAAACCTACTGATACTTCAGGTCCCGTTATTGTCTATCCAAAGACGCTTAGGGGATCCATTGTTTAACATCACGATACTGTTTTTAGATTAGACATTGGCTGGGTATTACGGATATTCACCAACTATATAAAGAAAGACAAAGAAATTTGCATTTTTTATTCGTTTAAATCTTCACACAAAATCTGTCAACAACGTCTAACAAGAGCGTATTATTAGAGGATTGCATTAGCAATTATTCGTAGCTATTTTTGCTAGCTGGCGGAAACACAATTGTTAATAAAAACTGTTATTAATATATTTTTTGTTAGGAGGCCAGAAACCAGTCTCTGAATCCTATGTCAAATATATACCAATATCCAGTTTATCTGGATACAAAGAAAGGAATAAGGAGCAACAATTAGATCCAGTTCCCCTTTGTTTTTATTCCTACAGAGATCCAAATCTCCTTTCTCCTTTCAAATCTCCACTCATACTTCCCAGGCTCGAATGGCCCAGACCAAAACTCTGTATTTTCATCTTTTTTTAAGTAAAGCCCTTCAGTTACAAGACCATTTAAGCCTTATTTTTTCTACGAAATGAAAGGACATATTCTGCCACGTAATTGTGATGCATTCGTTGAGATTGTACCTCCTCATTTACAAAAACCTTCGTCTTCAGTCTTCATTGGGGAGTTGAAGCCAAAACTAATTTGAGATCTTATCATTTCTTGTTTTCATATTCGTTTACATTTGATGTTAGCCAAATCCGTACCCAGGGGGGGGGGTAGGGGGGTCTAAGCTCTAGTGCTGCTACTGGGAGATTTCGATTTTCAATCGTTGGCAGTTTCTGTACACGGCTGATGTTTATCTAAGGCAATGGACACTTTACCAACAGGATACAATTCTATTTATTATGGATAAATAAAGAATTTTTTTATCCAAGGCAGCTAAGACATCCTCCTGGATAGCTTCCAAGTTGGTGAACATAGAAACACTAAAGCGATTCGAGACGAATAAACTCTAGTCAGGAGACATGAGGCTATAATAAGCAGAATTTGCTTAATTCTGCTTTTCCTAGTACCAGTTCTTCCCACTTTTTTGGAACAGCAAAGACAGAATGCAAAACTAATTCTCATGGTAGGTGGCATTTAAAGGAAAATCAAATTTACCATGTCGGTGATCAGTGAACCATGTCTTTTGATATGGTTCTTTAGTTGGTGAATTTACTGAGTCCTGGAGAGAGGTATTTTGTAATCATGGAATCATGGGAACCAAACATCATTGTAGAAATCCAGTGGCGCCAATTTGAAAAATGCAGGGAGTGAGTCAAGAGGAATTTTTCAAATTTTAGGGGCAGGGATAATTTCGTTGCTCTTTTTCTCAATGAAAATTCCAAAAACGACGCATGTTTCAAGAAAAATACCAAAAAAAGGCATTTTTCGAAATCTATGGGAGAGCATCACCTGCCCCCTCCGCCCTCCCCCTCGATAAGCCGTAATTCATGGCAATTCTATCGAGAAACCATATGAGTGTGCAAGTTCTTTTTTTATAGCACAATTTCATTCCAGAGTCGATTCGTCTATGCATAATAAACTTAGAATTGTTAGAAATCTTTTGCTCACACACAGCGCACTCTTACGGCTTACCTCGGGGGGGGGGGGGGGGGGGGGGGTAAAACCCTCCCCCTAGATTTCGGAAAAACTGCCGCGTAAAAGAGAAAAATATTTTTAGACGAACTAATTTGCTTGATATTGATTAATTTAATTGTGTCAAATGAAAGCAATTTGTAATTTCCCTCGTTGTTCAAATAAATTTCATTTTGACCCGAGAAAGTGCATTTTATGTTCACAAGTTTGTGGCCTCTATGCATTCTTTATTTCCTGGACAACATCTACAGAATGGGTAACCCTACAAACTTAGGAGATGGCTTTTTACAATCATTAGTCAAAGGAGTTGAGGACGTTTCCATTCTGGAGAAAAACCGTATGAATGCTAATTTTTGCTATACATAGCAAATTCATACGGTTTCACCTCAGAACGGATTCTTCCATCTGTAATCAGATAAGACCTGCTAGAGAGCTTTTCCTCACATATAGCAAACTCTTATGGCTCCGGGCTGGAGGAGGAGGAGGAAGCTTTTGAGGATAGATTAAATAATTTTTAGATCTTTTTCATCTTCTTTTTTTTATATTCTTACTAATATTCTTTTAATAATATTAAAATTAATAATATATTCTTTTTAGATCTTCTTGAAGCTTCAATTCTTTTGAGAATTTAGTGTTAAAACAATTGATTGGCTTATTACAAGATCAGAAAATTTTACATAATTTCTATGATTAAATAAACGATGGATCAAAAAGGACGAAAGACAACTATTCTTGTTAAACAGTGCTTACAATTACTATTCTTATAGCCCATAGCAAATCATTTCCAAACAATCTTTTAGTGAATAAACTTTCCTCAACTGCAATGCTAATTAGGTCAGTAGGCACCAAATCATCAGTTTTGGTCGTATCTACGTAAAAAAGAAGTTAATGGAGGGACAATACTTCGGACGTTAAATTATTAATCTTGACCATTATGAAAACAATGAAATCATAAAATTGTCAAAATGACATAGCATATATGTCATATTAAAATTGTCATTATCATTTTTGGTCATATCTTCAACGTGAAGCTGATCTGTTCTATCTACTTCAGTTTGCTTAATATTCAAAATGCAGTTATTGGTATAGCAAAATCTGTCACCATTTGATAATAATGAAACAATTTTTGTGGTTATACGCTGAATTCAAGTTTTACTTTCTTGAGATCACAAGTTTGACGAAAAAAAAAATTGCGGACAAATTTATCATTTATCTCTTGTTTTTCAGCCATTCCACAGAGACAGGTCAATCCTTCAAGCATTTCTATTCCTTTTTTTTAGCATACTTGGATTGAATAGCTTCCAAATTAGGCAAATATTTGTATGCGCTTTCAGGTTTAAGTTTAAAAAGTTTATCAGTAAAGACTATCCAAATTTTCAAGTGCACAAAGAAGAAGCACTATTGTGCAAACCCACAATGAGGCACTATGGTGCGAATCAGGTATGAACAAAGTTTCAAAGCTGCCAGCAGCAGAATTCGACAGAATTCCAAAAGCTGCCGACACTTTAATAGCACAACTTGTGCCTTGACAGCATTTCCTTGAGCAAAAAGTATTTTTTATATGTAAAAATGGTATTTTCAGGCAAAATCTGCCAACAAATTTGAAAACTGCCAAGTAGTATAGCTACTTTGCTGCCCCACTTTTTCCATGACGGGTGCGAATACATAAGTAGTGGCCTTCTGGTGTCTGCGTATTTTTGCGAAGGAACATATTTCTTGAATTTTAGTATTCTTTTAGTCAAACTATCTTATTTAAGGGACAAAACCATTTTTTTATTGGCTGATATCAGACATTATACTTTATCTATTACTTATGAATTTATTTCCTTTTTAAGAAGTAAAAAAAAATAATAACTTTATTTGATAAGCGTCAAACATTCTTATTCCTTTTTCCCATTTCCTAGCATTGCTTACTGAACTGTCTTAAGACGTTGATCTTCGTAGAAGATCTCTCCTTTATTCTCAAGTAATAAGTAGCTAACCAAGTGAAGAGCTGCAGTACAGTGGTAACTTCCTAAGCTCCTTCTTTAATGATCGAAGAAAAATTGTACTCTCAACCATGCCAAATTGAATATGATCAGGTTTCGCACCTATAAAGCGTCGCCTCAAATCCCCCCCCCCTCAGCGTCATTTCAGTTTTTCCGTCGTCGAAAACCCTTGGAGTTGAAATTTCTTCTGATTGTACATTTACCGAGCATGTTCATAAGCTTATAAAAGCCAAAAACGCATTAATTCAAACTCTTATTGCAATGCATCGATTTGGGTGTGATAGCGACAGAGTTAAAACTGCCTATCTTACTTATGTAAGACCACAGCTTGAATACGCTGTATCTATTCGGGGCCTATTCGTTGAGAACGGAAGTAGTCATAACCGGAGGTAGAATAGTAGATTATGTTTAGCAACTGAAAAATCTGAAACTTGAACAGTTACGAGATAGACGTGACGCTTTAGTAATATTTTTGGAAAACGTTGTTTGCCTCACCTCAGCACTGCCACATCTTACCATAAAATGCTGCAGCGAGAACCCAAACCAGGTTAAAGCTGAAATTAAAAACCCGTTGAATTTAAGACAAATCGGTGCAGCAACTCGTTCATTCCCTATTTGTGGAACTGTATAACAAGTCGTAGTGATTTAATATATGCATATAAGTTTTTATGTTTGCAAAGACCACGTAAATTAGCCCTTGTGCTGTATATGTACAAACAAAAATAAGTCAAAGTCGAAGCAACGTTATAGATTCAAACTGGGTTGGACTTACCGACACTTGCAATATCTTGAAATTCGTGGCCAATAAAAAACAAATCGGTAGCTATCTGTTGACCAGTATTGTCAAGGGCCATATTCTTATAAAAGTCAGTAGCAGGTAAAAGAAGCCCTGATGCTGTTCTCGGTCGTTCTTTCAATGCACCGGGTCCAATTGTAGGCAGCGAATTTAGGAATACAGATATTCGTCCTCCAGTTGACCACTAAAAAAATACACATTTTAAATGAATAACCAGCATTGTAGTCAATATCTATACTCATAGAGGGGAGGGGGCTCCTAAAGACAGAAACACGCCGTCAGAAAGAGCATCAATTTTCATCTATCAGTTGCAGCGATACCTGCAGCTTAGTAAAGAGCGATCCACGGCCAATAGTAGCCAAAAGTTTAAAAAAGCACCTCCGAAAAAACTGTCTTGTAAAAAAAAAAATTCCATTTGTAGCTGATTCACGAATCGTAGCTTATTATTTCGATTAATCTTCATAGTAAAATTCTACGGCGAAAACAAATTTATAGAAATTTCAAAATTGAACCTCAAACCAATTGAAAATGACGTTGAATAGAAATGTGAAGTACGCCATTGGAATGAGCATGGTCGACAGTTCTATTCAGAAAAACTACAGCCCTAAGCCTTGAACATAAAAAAAAAAAAAAAAAATCACTTTTTGGACAGAAAGCACTAATGTGTCTTCTTTTTTTCTTTTTGTTTTTTTTTTCTCTGCCACTAGTGAGGCACTGGAATATTTTGGAGTAGAAAATCTGGGAGGCATAAAAAGGGAACCATCTTACTTCATGGTCAAAACCCTAGACATGAGGTTTACAACCCTCAGTTTTGTGTATTTACGGTAGGGTTCTTTGATATGCTGAATCCAACGGTGCGATTTCATAAAGATTCCTTGACATTCTAGGGTAGCCCCCCTTTTTTAGAAAATCAGGCAAATTTTATCAGGTTAGTAGCTATTGATGGGCAAAATTAAATTTAATGAATCTTACATATTTGGAAACAGCATAAAAACCTAATTCTTTTGATGTATCTATTGTTATAAAAATTCTGTTTTTCAGAGTTTTGATTACTATTATAGTAGAGTGTTGGTTACTGTTTGGTTATAGTCGCTCCTTACTTACAGTTCGTTGCCACGAACTGTTTGATAAATTTCTAGCACGTGATTAATGAGTGATTGGCAACAGCAAAAAATATAAAACAGTCTAAACCTTTTTAATCTCGATAGTCTTATACTAAAACTTTGTTATCTAAAATCAATTCATTCAATTCGGAAAGCCCCCTTTGTATGTTGCTCTCAACAATCTATCCTATATCTGATAACCAGTTTCTGTCCTTGGACGTCCTCCTCCAAGTTTTTTTTTATACTTTCTGCTATATGCTTTGCCGATGAAGGACACCAGATTGCCAAAAATAATTTCTTTTTGGCCATCTATCTAGTGTAAAACGAATAACTGGTCGTTCCCGAATGGGTGGGAAGAAGTCATAAATAAGGCTTTAAAGGATATTGGAACTTCTTGGGAGGGGTTAAAAGAGTAATTTTGAATAGATTGGGGTGGAACGTGCGCAGCTGCGTTAGTCTCAGGCGGCTTAGTGCTGCAGTGAATTGTTAGGAGTAGTAGTCTTAGAGAAGTATATAGGTCTTTTATATATAGCAGAAAAATATGTGATATAAGTGATGGCCAATCTCTGTCCTTGTGCTTCTCCCTCTTTTGTGCATATATGCCCACAACGCTGGTTGTTCATTTGCAATTCTCTTTTGTTTTTTACCCAACTGTAAATAAATCCCTGTATTTGGAAAAAAAGCCCACTGTGTATAAAATTCCAATATCCTCCCCCAAAGGTCTTTTTATCTTTTGTATAGCCTAGGTCTTTCATATATTAGTTTTCTCAAAACAAAGTTATTCTGATGAAAGTAAAGAGCGAATTTGAAACTTACAACGAACAAAAAATTTTTCTCTTCACAAAGAAGAGAAATCACTTCGGCACAAAAAAAAAACACATTTAAAATAAATACTTGATATTGTGGGCGCAAAGAGCAGATTTGAGGTCAGACGAGAGAAATTGGCTATTAGAAAGAGCACTGTCTCCCCATGGGCCTATGTCAATTATATACATGTATATGTTAATAATAAAATGATTGAACTAATGTTTTAGTTATCCGACATACAGCTAGGTGGTTTGGGGGTGGGGCTTCTTCCAATTGAAGGGAATGATTTTTGAAATACAGATATTTATCTGGCAGTTGGTAACTTAAAAAAGCAAGATTTTAAATGGACAATAAAAAACAGGCTTGCCTACATATAGAGAAGGTGTAGGTCTGTAATCCTCAGGTCCTAAGAAACTGGTCCAAAGGATTCATCCTCATCCCTTGGAAGAATTTAGGCCTAAAAATACAATTTTTCCAGCAGTGTAGTCAATTGAAAGGGGGTAGAAGTGGGCATATGCCCTCCCTCTATTTTTGCCCCTCCCCCTATATTTTGAAAAAAATACTTTTTTTGAGGGAGGGGGTGGGGGTGGAAATATCTTTTTCGGTATTCTCATTACAGATATCGAAAAATATATAAATAACGACCGGAGGGTAACCAGACCCCTTGCCCTTTTAAGATGCCCCTCCCTCAACACTGATCAAAATTTTGAAAAGTCCATTCTGTTCAAAATGGTCGAAAGGCCTAATAACTATGCATCTGGGGATGCTGCCCCCACAGCCTCACAATACGTGCATCCAGTTTATCAAAAGGCTTATCTGCAATGACTTAAGAACGGCTGGGGGTATTAAACTGGAACTTTCGGAGCATGTTGAGGGGGATGTTTAAAAATGGTTGGAGCGCAACGAGCCCCTCTCCTATGTCCTTTTAGCTGCCCTCCCTTCAAAGACATTCCATCAAAATTTTGAATCAGTCATCTTGCTGAAAATAGACTCAAGGTTAAATAATACCTCCGGAGATGACACCCCCCCCCAAAGGCCCTGGGACAATGGCAGTAAGTTACGTAAGTTGCAAATTGTTTATATATAAGGTTAGTTATTGGGAAAAGAGGGCATATTTGATCCTGGGTCTTCAAACGGCTTAAGTTATTAAGGTGAAAGTTTTAGGAAAACCTACGGGGAATATTCAACAAAATCAAAACACACTATATGCGGAATGGTCGTCAAAAAGGCGTATCAGTAATATCTAAGGAACGACTCTGGGTATAAAGTTGAAACTTTCACGGCATGTTGAAGATTGATCGGAGGGAACTAGCACTCCTTAAATTTTGAAAAGCCATTTTGTCTAAAATAGTCATAAGGTCTAAACAATTATGCCTCCGGGAATTCCATGCCCCCCAACGCCCATGGGGCAAGGAATGTAAATTATGCAAATTACCCGTTTCTAACATGTAGGATTTATCATTGGGAAGGCGAAGAATATTTGATCCTAGGTGTGTCCGAAGAGACTAATGGTATTGAGGTGAAATTTTAGAGAATGTTGAGGGTAAGTTGAACTAAATCAAATGACACTAAACTCATCCAGGCTATCAAAAAGGCGTATCTGAAATATCATAGGAATAGGTAAGGGTATTGACTTTAAGGGCCACCACTACTGATAATGCTACTGTGACTACAGCTACGACTACTTGTGACTGTTACTGTGATTACTAGCGACTTCTACTACTGGCAAATATGACAAGGATTACTTAAGACGGCAACGATCTGCAACTGTGATTACTTGTCACTTCGACTACGACTACTTACGACTGCGACTATTTGCGACTGCGACACCTTTTACTAGCAACTACTTTCAGGAAATGTTGATGGGGATAGTGAACAAAATCAAAACACTTTGTGCATACTGGTTGTCAAAAGGGCGTATCAGGAATACATCAGGGACGGCGGAGTGAATTGAGTTGAAAGACATTTTCAGGATATGTTTGAAAGTGATCGGAGGGTAGCTAGCCCGTCCCATACTTGCCCTATTTAGATGTTCCTTCCCAGCAATCATGGACAGTAAAAAAACGAACATTTTGTTCAAAATAGTCAAAAGATCTAATAGCCATGCCACCGGAGATGCCAAGCCTCCAAAGGCCATCGGGGCAAGGATTTAAATTATGCAATTTGCCCAATGTTTATATACAGGATTTATCATTGGGGAAGCGGGAATGTTTGGTATCGGGTGTATCCAAAAACCTAAGAGTGTTAATTTAAATTATGCAATCTGCCTATTGTATACATGCATGATTTTATTGGGGAAGGGGGGATGTTTGATCCTGGCTGTGTCAGATAAGGCTAAGTGTATAATGAGGTCAGCGCTGTCAGCCTGACGATGTGGATACTGAGGGGTACGTGCAACACAATCAAAAGACACTGTATCCATCCTGGTTATCAAAAGGGACTATCTCCAATTTCCTAGGAACAGCAAAGGGTATTAACTTGAAACTTCCCGGACCATTATTACTACTGCTGTGAATGCAACTGCGACTTCTTGCAACTGTGACTATGACTACTTGCGACTACTTGCAAGCGACTACTATTGACTTCGACTACCTACGACTGGGACTGCGATTACCTGTGACTGCGACTACTTGCAACGACTAAGCAAATACTTCTGACTGCTGCTGTGACTACTTGCAACGACTAAGCAAATGCTTGTGACTGCTGCTGTGACTACTTGCTTCTGCGACCGCGACTACTTGCGATTGCAAATACTAGCGACTGCAGCTATTTTTGACAGTAACTGCTTGCGACTACGACTACTTACGACTGCGACCACTTGTGACTGTGACTACTACTACTACTAATGCGATTGCAAATACTACTGCAACTTCTACTATTACAACTGTAACTATTGAACTAAAACAAAAGAGCTTAAATACAGTTTGAACGTCAAAATGGCATAGTGCAACCATGTAGCTAAAAGGGCTTATCTGCAATATCTTATGAATGGCTAAGGTTTATTAAGTTGAAAATTACAGGAAATGTTGAGGGGGATGTTGCACTAAATCAAAAGACACTAGGCGCATCCAAGTTTTCAAAAAAATTCATCTGGGCGTATCTATATCAAACAGTTCGTGGTAACGAACTGTAAGTAAGGAGCGACCCGGCTCAATGGTAACCGAAACTCTAGAAAACGGAATTTTGATACCAATAGATACATCAAAAGAATCAGATTTTAATTCTGATTTCAAATATATAAGTTTCATCAAGTTTAATCTTACGTATCAAAAGTTATGCGCCTGAGAAAATTTGGCTGATTTTCGAAAAAAGGGGGAAAGACCCCCCTAAAAGTTATAGAACCTTAATGAAAATCACACCATCATATTCAGCGTATCAGAGAACCCTACTGTAGAGGTTTCAAGCTCCTATCTACAAAAATGTGGAATTTTCCATTTTTTGCCAGAAGAAAGATCACGGATGCGTGTTTATTTGTTTTTTTTTGTTTTTTTTTCTTTTTCCCAGGGGTGATCGTATCGACCCAGTGGTCCTAGAATATCGTGGGAGGGCTCATTGGAACGGAAATTAAAAGTTCTAGTGCCCTTTTTAAGTGACCAAAAAAAATGGAGGGCAACTAGGCCCCCTCCCACGCTTATTTTTTTCCCAAAGTCACCTGATAAAAATTTTGAGATAGCAATTTTGTTCAGCATGGTCGAAAATATGATAAATATGTCTTTTAGGATGACTTAATCCCCCGAAGTCCCCAGGGGGAGGGCTAAAAGTTATGAACTTTACCCAATGTTAACATATAGTATTGGTTATTGGGAAGTATACAGAAGTTTTCAGGAGGGTTTTTTCTATTTGTGGGGGGGGGGGGGGTCGGGGGTTATGTTGGAGGATCTGTCCATGAAGGAGGTTTTCATGGGGGAAGGGAAATTGCCATGAAGGGGGCGCCGGACTTGCCAGCATTATTTATTGGTTATTGGGAAGTATACAGACATTTTCAGGAAGGATTTTTTTTCTGGAAGGGGGGGGGGGCTAGAAGAGGGGGTTACTCTGGAAAATCTTTCCATGGAGGATGTTTCTTTGGGGTAAGGGACATTTCTATGAAGGGGGCGCCGGATTTCCAAGCATTATTCAAAAAACGATCAGAAATTAAATAAAAAACAAAACAAGTTTTTTCAACTGAAAGTAAGAAACAACATTAGAACTTAAAACGAACAGAAATTATAACGTATGTGAGGGGGTTCTCTCCCAAGTCAATACCTCGCTCTTTACGCTACAGTTTTTTTAGTGCTTTCAAAAGAGCTATCTATTCTAATTAAACGGCCTTTGTGATTCAGGGGTTTGTGAATCAAAATTTTTTTTAACTTTTAACGTAAAGAGCGTGGTATTGATTAAGGGGAGAACCCCCTCATATACGTAATAACATATACGGAATAAAACAAACAATAAAAAAACAAGCGATACGGCTCAATAGTAATCGAAATTTTTAAAAACGGAATTTTGATGTCAATAAATGTATCAAAAGAATGTGTTTATAATGCTGATTCTAAATATATAAATTTTACTAAGTTTAGTATTACTCATCAAAGGCTACGAGCCTGAGAAAATTTACCCGATTTTTAAAGAGGGGGGAAACATCCCCTACAAGTGAAAGAATTTTAATGAAAATCAAACCGTCAGATTCAGCGTATCAGAAAACCCTATTACGTAGGTTTCAAGCTCATATCTGCAAAAATCTGCAACTTTGTATTTTTTACCAGAAGAAAAATATACGAATATAGAAGTTAGTTACGTAAGTTAATTTGTAAATTACGTCATAACCAAATTTAGAGACATCCATTTAGCAAAAGAAAAGTAAAATTTTTATGCAAATTTTGTTTACTTATTCAATGACGGTGAGCCAAAATAAAAGCTGCATTAACTAAAAAACGATCAGAAATTAAATAAAAAAAACAAGTTTTTTAAACTGAAAGTAAGGAGTGACATTAAAACTTAAAACGAACAGAAATTATTCCGTATATGAAAGGGGCTGTCCCCTCCTCAACGCCTCGCTCTTTACGCTAAAGTTTGACTCTGTCTCACAACTTTATTTTTTAAAACAATAAAAAACTTTAGCGTAAAGAGCGAGGCGTTGAGGAGGGGACAGCCCCTTTCATATACGGAATAATTTCTGTTCGTTTTAAGTTTTAATGTCGCTCCTTACTTTCAGTTTAAAAAACTTGTTTTTTTTTATTTAATGTCAATAAAGAACGAACAGAAATGATTAACTTAAAAAAAAGTTTTCCACAAAACTAGTTTTTAAAAGAAAACTTGAAAACTAATAGCAAGCATTAAGGGATTGGAAAAAAAAATAATAGCCACAACATAACTAAAATATAAGAAAAATAATGGCCACAATATATAAAATAGCCACAACATATAAAAAAATAATAGCCACAACATAACTAAAATATAAGAAACAGGACCAAAGTTGAAATAAACCACACAATTGCATTTAATAGGTTTAATCCCTATATTAAGTTCAACTTGCAGAAATACATCAGAGCAACACAAGAAATCTATACTTAAATGTTTAGTCTTGAACTAGAAACCAAATTTTGATCTTTTTAAGTTTTTGGTTTTTTGGTTCTTTTCACATTGACTTTCCGCGTTTATTTTTTGTTGCTTTTTTCTTCGGCGCTTTCCTTGGATATATTACTTCGTTTCGCGCTGAAGAAGAGAGGCGTTTGTCCTCTCAAAATATTCGCTTTGTCGTGTTTTTTCAGTATTTTCATTTGGCCTTTAAAAACCCCACTTTCGCTCGTTTTTCGTTTCGCGTTGAAGAAGAGAGGCGGTTGTCCTCTCGAAATATTCGCTTTGTTATGTTTTTTCAGAATTTTCATTTGGCCTTTAAAAACCCCATTTTTGCTCGTTTTTCTTTCTTTATGTTATGTCAGGCTAATGTGGTTTAAGAAATCATCTTAAAGATGAAACTTTTAGAGAATGTTGAGAGGGGTGTTGAACTTAACCAAAATACAACTGTATTTATCCCGGTTGTCAAAAGGACGTATCTAGAATATCTCACGATCAGCTAATGCTATTTAGTTGAAACTTTCAGACGATGTTGAACAAATTCAAAAGATACTATATACACACACGCTTGTTAAAATGGCGTCTGCAATATCTCAGGAACAGTTAAGGGTATTGGGTTGAAACTTGCAGAGAATGTTGACAAGGATGTTGAATTCGACCAAAAGACACTATGTTCATCTCGGCTGTCAAAAGCGCGTATCTGCAATATCTCAGGTACGGCTAATAGCATTTAGTTAAAACTTCCACGGAAGGTTGAGGGGGATATAGAAATTAATGACAGGACACTAATTAGAACCAATACATTAGAATCTAATGTTCGAATTCTGGAGCCGAAGACACGAAAAACTGGAGAATAATTCATTATATTAACCGATAATAAAGCTACAGCAATCAAAAACGAACAGAAATTAATTTTAAAATACTTTCCAAAAAAGAAGTTTTTCTTTAAGACCTGCAGAAATGAAGTCCTCGAAACATTCAAACTCGAAACAGCTACAAATTACTATCAAAAAATAAACGAAACCTGAAACGAACAGAAATTGATATAATCATATCCAAAATAAATAAACATATACTAATGCAGATGAATAAACAAATTTTTAAAAAACGAATATTACTGCAAACTGAAATTTGGCTACATCCTCCTTCCCAAACACCTAACCGTAAAAGTTCCAAGGCCTAATGTGTCACTTAAGCTTTAATGAAACCAAATATATTATCAACATTTTTTTCATATTTTAACATTGAAAAATAAAAAAAAAAGGTTACATTAGAATAAAATCTTGAACTGGTGAGATTTCCTTGAATTAATATCATCATACAGGAATATTAGATATCCAGTTTATTTTCATTTGTTCTTTCCAGTGATCTTGATTATTATAATGATTTATTTTTTATCGATGTCTTGAAAAATTAGAGCAAGCTGTTCAATATACATATAGTTTTCCATAAAACTCAAATGATGCAATAGGCTTTAGAACTTCTATGGATAGAATATTTTGAATGGGGCAGTAGACCAGCTCCTGTTGGTCGTAGCTTTTGTTCGTTTTGAATAGAACTTGAATATTCAATTTAATTTCTATTCTTTTTAAGATTTATTTATTCATCTCCATCAGCATTTGTTATCTTTATATCCGATATGATCATTTATTTTGATTAATGTTCGTTTTGGGTTTCATTTATTCTTTTATAGCCATTCCTGGTCGTGTTAAGTTTGAACTCTTCTTTGAAGTTTTAACTAATTCACAGAAACAACAGTTCCTGGTGGACCACTAGGGGTTCACTAATCTGTATTTATTCTATCGTTTACTCTGAAATCTATGTATGAATTAACATGGATTGAAATTAGGAGCTAAAAATAGATATTTGTTCAGATACAATAAATAAACAATAAAGCGCATAAATCATCATATACCCCACAAGGCTCTATGACCGAGAAAGCAGGAAGAATACGACAATGATAATAAGTAGTTGACAAGTAGTGAGCAACATTATAAGAAATTTATAAAAAAATTTCTCATGAATATTAATCTCGATTTATCAGCAGTCAACCCAAACAATCGTGCTCAAAATCCTCTTCTGGACCACACTGCGGTGGTTTTTTGTGGATGGTGAAGTCCTCCTTCACTAGAGTGCAGACGGTCTGGTATTATAGTATTTTTGCGGTTACCATATAAAGCTTATTCCAATATGTAATGCATAGAACACACCTTAAAAAGTCCCCCCGGACCCCATCCCAAATACTAACGAAAATGTTCCACTTCATTCTGGCTGGTCAAGCTCACTATCTCAAAGGTCACATGATGAGTCAAACTCAATGAATAAGGTAATGATCAGCGTCGGGTCTAATGTAACCATCAATGATGAAAATGAAAATGGATTTCAATAGGTCCTTTCTAGGAGCTCCAAAAAAAGGAAAAAATCTTCCCGATCAAAAGTGTTTCCCTGCCTCCTGCCCAAACTCCTTCTCAAAACCTAAGAATATACCTAAAAAATTTTCCTAATACCCCCTTTGAGATAACTAAGATTACTCCAATAAGGTTTGCAATTTTAAAATTGTTAAAATCAATATTTTCTCTTAACATTAACCGTGATGGATCTTTGCTAATAGCTCTTCAAGATCCTATATCAGCAGACATAATACTTAATTTAGAATCCCTGCTCAATATTCCAATTAAGACTGCTCCATGTAACCCAAACCAATATACAACTAAAATAGTAGTGCACAATGTCCCCCCTATTCAAGAGTTAAAAGAAGGGCTCTCTGATAGAGCTGGCAACACAATCCCAGTTGAAGATGTCACCCAATTTGGTAAACCTGACTCTAATGGCCTAAAATTTAAATAAAAAAAAAAGTTTTTTTTTGTAACTGAAAGTAAGGAGCGACATTAAAACTTAAATCGAACAGAAACTATTCCGTATATGAAAGGGGCTATCCCCTCCTCAACGCCTCGCTCTTTACACTGAAGTTTTTTATTGTTTTAAAAAATAAAGTTGTGAGACAGAGTCAAACTGGAGCAGAGTAAATTGAACTGCCTGTTGTTTTCGTCGAAAAACAAAATCAGCGACCGGCTTTCCAGACATGGAGTCAATGATTTTTAGGCCTAAATCTCTAGCAGAATCAACGTTGGTAGATTCGTAGGCTGTCAGACCGTAGGTGATGTTTCTTAGTTGAAGATCCCCATTAAATGGCGATCCTTTTCTAGGAAATCGATAACGATCTGGGTGTCTTTACAGTCTCTTACTTGCCTCGGCTCAGACGTTTCCTTATATTGGTCACTAGTTCCATAAAAAACCTGTGATATACCCCCCATCAGAAGATTTAGTGCAGAGCAGACTGGTCGAGACAGAACCCATAAAGACATTTGAACCTCTGTCATACAACTTCCATCGGTAAGGCCACCAGCCGTTTTGAGACAACGCATGAGCTCCTGCTCAATGACAAGATCCGTGGAGAGCCCAACCCAGAATCTATCAGAATGTCTGATCACATGCATCCCATTCTGAAAGGCTTGATAAACAGCAGGATGGGTTTCTTGGAGCTTGACCATTCGCTGGATGTAAAGCTGGCAGGATTTTGTGTAATTGCTGTGCCCAGATGCCACAAGATAAGGTAGCATGTCAGAGTTGGATTTGAAGCGGAGATCCCATGACCCAGATCGTTTGGCTCTTAAGAAATTTCGCAGTACGGACACCATACCGGAGTATTGGAACCACAGTTTAGAGGTTCTGTACCGAAGCAGTTCCAGTCATTTCCTATCGATGAATCCCACTATTTTCTATAAAACAGTTCTTTGATATAAATTTCCAACAATTTTACTACGTACGGTTGGATATATTAGTTTACCATTTCAGACTGTAGTCTTTGGTTGAAATAATGACACAAACAAAAATGATCTCTTACCTTTAAATATCAAGTGAATGGGAAAGGAGAACATTCGAGTGAAATTTTTTAGCTTGTTAGTTGGCAGACACATCGAACTTTTTGTATCTATAGATGGCAAAATATCAAACACGGGCATTAATGTGACTTGATAAATGATTACTTGGGCTAATTTTCAATTGTGACTTTTTAACTAACGGCTTTATCCGGGAAATCACTTAGACAAAGCGTGGGTCGAATCTTTAATATTATTTATTGCATACAAAGGTCATCAAAGTGGTGTAGTTGCCTTCTGGTCTTCTAACATTAAACGTTAACTGGAAATAAAAAAAGTGCATATTGATGAACATGAAATGAGGGTTATGAATATGAGGGTTTCCGAGTAGACATTACATCAGTTTAATTTGATTTTTGGGCTCAGCTCATCATTTTATGTCAGAATAGTTGCCTTCTGATACTATGGTGAAAAAGAGGTCACAACAATGAGAAGGGTAAAATCACATATTGGTGATTATGAAACCTTTCTGGTACATTGTACATCAAATTTGCTTTCATTTTCGGGCTCGGCTCTTCATTTTATGTCAGAATAGTTGCCTTCTGATACTATGGTGAAAAAGAGGTCACAACGATGAGAAGGGTAAAATCACATATTGGTGATTATGAAACCTTTCTGGTACATTGTACATCAAATTTGCTTTCATTTTCGGGCTCGGCTCTTCATTTTATGTCAGAATAGTTGCCTTCTGATACTATCGTGAAAAAGAGGTCACACATATTGGTGATAATGAAACCTTTCTGGTACATTGTACATCAAATTTGCTTTCATTTTCGGGCTCGGCTCTTCATTTTATGTCAGAATAGTTGCCTTCTGATACTATGGTGAAAAAGAGGTCACAACGATGAGAAGGGTAAAATCACATATTGATGATTATGAAACCTTTCTGGTACATTGTACATCAAATTTGCTTTCATTTTCGGGCTCGGCTCTTCATTTTATGTCAGGACGGTACTTCATATACAGAAAAACTGCACTTAGTTTCTGCTTACTGAGAGTGAATTAACAACAATAAATGAAAGACGAAGTTCTCTTTTGATAAAATATCTTACAAAAATTGAAGCAAATAGCTCACATACCCTGCATAATTGGTTAAGAAATCCAGCCATGTATAGAGGCATTGCAAATGAATACACCAATACTCAGAAGAAATTCCCAGTGCCAGCAAAGTCTATTGCACCTAATTTCCCCCAAACCCCTCCATGGAGTTGGTCAATTCCCACAATTAATAATAATTTCTCAAAGTGAACTAAAGAACTTACCCCCATTGCTTTCATACAGAAAAAATTTGCTGAATTTAGGACAATCACATGTAATAACCATTTCCAAATTTTTGTTGATGGGTCCAAATTAATGAAAAGGTGGCAAGTGGAGCTTTTCTCCCGCGCCTTAATATGGCAATGGGTGAGAGAATGTATGATAATGCGTCTATAATGTCTGCAGAGTTAAATGCCATAATCATGGCATTAGAGCCACCTTATGAATAATCAACATTTGATTGCTAATTCACAAAATATCATAGTTTATTCTGACTCTTTGTCAAGTCTAGAATTGCTGTATTGAGCTCCTCAGTATAAGATGGATACAGACACTTTTCATTGCCTTAGCATTATTGATAATCTTGCTTCAAGAGGCATAAGAACTTACCTCCAGTATGTTCCAAGCCACTCAGGTATAACTGGTAACCATCAGGCAGATGAAATTGCAAAAAATGCTATAAATATTGACCAGCCAAGCGGGAGGCCAATCCCAATTAGAGATATTTACCGCTGGAGACTATCAGAGGTACTGTTTAATAAGAATAATCAAATTCTATCTCCCTTTCCCAACAAAAATTTTCTAAAATTTATAATAGAATTTGGTCTAGCTCAAATGGGCTAAATTTTCAGGCGCTTTAATATCAGTTCCCTAATTCAAGTGGCTCAGTTCCCTCATCCCCCCTTTGCAGGTATTGTAATATAAAAAATGTAACAATTGACCATTGCCTATTTGAATGTAATATGCAGATGTCTGCACAGTATATCCTGCATTGTAAACTGCTTCAAATACCACAAAATCTCACTATCAGCCAAGAGTCTAGCTGACTATACCTGCACACAGAGCACAAAACTCAATGTTTATCTTCTTATATTTCAACTCCTAGAGTCAAAAGATTTACTGAAAGAAATCTGAGCAGATTCAATAAATAAGAAGCAACCTATTGAATAGTTCTGTACAGCTCACAAAGTAAAGCAAAAGGGAAAGGGCTGAATAGTCTTGACTGAAAAGCCCCGCCTGCTGAAATAAAAGAAGAAGAAGTTGAATAATATTTTAATATTAGATTTTATCATTTGAAACTATTAAGTTTTAGATCATTGACATTTTGCTACTTCGGTGTTATCACATAAATTTAGTAAATAGGGTAGTTTTTTAAATAGCACACCCTCCCTGAGAGAAGCCAGAGAAAGCACACCCTTTCTCCTCCCAGAGAAAGCTTTGCACAAAAACTTTATAACTTCGTTGTTTTTGAATTGCCAAAATTCAAGAGATATGTTAAATGCGACAACGAATCTTCATTAATAAGGTCCAAAATACCTTTAATGAGCTTTTAGGGTTTCCGTGCATTTTTTTTTTCTTTAAATGAGAAAATATGTAAAAATTATCATACTTAGCTAAAATATAATAGTAATAATAATTTTATTTTTGCCCGTTCGCACAAAAAAGGAGAGAAGAGTAATGCAAAAGAAGACAAACAGTTCCACACCAAAAAATTAAAAAATAAATAAAATAAAAAATATGTCCCTTCCTAGATTAGATTTAATGGGAAAAAGTCCCCACTGTTTGAAATATCTTTTAAGAATTTCTTTCAGAAGATGGTATAATGTCAATCAAGCATAAACAAATTTTGGGATTCCAAAACGAAGATGTTTTTCTCAGACCGGATATAATGCTACTTTATTTGAATCTAAAATCACTAATTTACACTTATATCAATCAGTATAATTATAATTATGTATTACAAGTGTGTTAGCATATATTAGTTAATTACAATTATTCATAAATTATGAATAATTATGTATTTGTTAGGTCAAGGTTCATGGTTTTTTGTTTTTTTTTTATAGTTAATTATTAGTTAGTAGATTAGTTGTATGTACCCACCCAGTCGCTAGTGCTTTTTTCATTATTTGTTGCTCCTTTGTTTATAGTTAATTATTAGTTAGTAGATGAGTTTTATATACCTGCCCAGTCGCAAGTGCTCTTTTGTATCTTTCTTGGGGCAGTTATTGGAATATTAGTTAAATGTATTTTTGATGTTAAATAAAATGAACTGAACTGAACTATTAGTATAATTATAATATACATATTCATAATTATGTCAGTTAGTCCAAGGCCCTAGCCAGGATTTTTTTACGGAGGGGGTTTTAATAAAAAAAAATCGGGGGGGGGGGGGGGGGGGGGGGGGGGGGGGGGTACACAAAAAAACTCAAAAAACGCATACAAAATTTGTTTATATCCATTTTTGTTACGTTTTTACGAGTCAGACAAACATATCGGGGGGGGGGGGGTTCAAACCTCCCTAACCCCCTCCCGTCCGGGTACGGCCTTGAGTTAGTCTATGGGATACTAAACGTTCTTTTTTTTAGTTCCAATCATGGTTTTCACTTCTACCTCCTATGAACTAAATTTAAATATGAAAGGTTCCTCCTCACCCTTCCTCAAAAAGACTTGTATAGCCTATTACAGAAAAAAAAAGTTTAAAATAAAACAAAACAAGCTTTATAGAAAACTTGATATTATGCTAATTATGATGTTCCATTTGATTATTTGACAAAAATAAATGGTTGAACATTACAAATTTCATACCGAAAATGTTATTTTTTGTTTTCAAATTCGTAAAAAAAACTGCAAGTAAATAGATTTAACATTAACTTTTGCAAATGCGACCAGTGAACACAGACGTTCTAAAGGCTCCCTTTTCATATTCCAAATCTCTTTAAACAGTGTGACATTTTTCGTTTCAAATAAAAACTACAAACGAGTAAATTTTACACTATCTTTACGATGGACGAAGATGCGCTACAGACACCCTTTTCAATCTCTAACTCACTTTAAAAAATTGCAAGGCTTTTTTGCTTGTTTTTTTATTTGAGGACAATGGCATATCCTTGTCCCAAATCAAGACCACGAAAAACCCACGAATATTGCGTTTTAATGTCGGTAAGGCCAGTACTTACAGCTAGTTTGGAAGCAGCTTGAAGTGCAGAACCTAGACAACTCCCAGTGTTCTCGTACATTCCTTCTACATTCATCAAATCGGGTAGGACTTCGAGAAATTTTCGTATTAAATCTTCACAGTTAGACCTCTTTGCCAATAAACCCTCAGCTTTTGGTATGAAAATTTCTAAAAATCAAATCACAAAAAATTATTCAAACAAACTGTGTACTAACTGCTGAATAAAAAATAAATCAATATAAAAGCAGAATATAAAAGAGGCCTTTTTCCAAAAGTATAATCTTTTGAAGACCAAGGGACATATTTATCTTCATGTTTTTTTTTTATTCTTTTGAAGCTCGTAAGTGGGCGTACAATATCAATATTAACTGAATCAAGATAATATCAATTTAATGTACAGGGTATTAAGTCTATCTGGACATCAAATTAAATAAAACACTTAGAATAGCTCTGTGAAGTCTTATTTGGTGAATCATGCAATATGTAATTCTTACAGTTCAAAGCGCAAAGAGCCCTTCCCCCCACACACACAAACAAACACAGACAGGGGCAAAAAAACTCGATCTTCAAATTCCATTAAAATGTCCCAGAATTTTAATGCTACGGTCTGGCTATCATATATTGAAGAATATTTACTTAGAAAAGATGTTTAGTTTAATATAAAGTTCCCCATTTTAGCCCACTCTAAAACTTATTTTAGCCACTCAATAAGAATCTTCATCTTAGATCCTGGTACCCTTTTCTTCCCTTCATATTGAAATGGCAATGCTTAATAATCCAATGTAAGACGTTACGTCAATCTAACTGTAAGACGGAATGAAACACGAGGGCTTTGGGGACGAAGTTGGCAAACTTATAAGAGAATAGTGTTGCAGTGTGAAGGGAACCATTTCAATATGAATCGAGATGGACCTAAAAAGTTCTTCAATGTAGTCAAAATAATAACGAAAAGAGAGTTTTGTCAGAACTACTAATGTTTTATCATTAAATTAACATTACCTTTTAAGCAGCAGAACTAAGGAAGGAAGATTAAGATGAGATGAATCTCCCTCCCTCTAGGCGTCCAAAATTATGCATTGAAGATGCATGCGTATTTTTTGTACCATATTATGGATAGAAGTACTACCAAACCTATGTGCACAAAATTTTCCACTCAATTTAAGTAGAACTCTTTCTTTAAGTGTTTGTTAACTCCTCTCCTCCCCACTGAAAATTCCCCCAAACAATCCCCTTCCCCTGCAGAAGACTGTCTTCCAGTGCATTATGTTAGAAATATTTCGGGTATTTTTAACACTACATTTTGAGATATAATTACACTTGTGGGAATTACAGCTAGGCTCCTACAAGTGATGTATATCTGTATTTCATGACCGATGAACAACTTGGGGTACCTAAACACCCCCCCTCCCATCTCTGCTTTATGTGAATAGTGACATTTTTATGTTTTCTTCACTCCCCTCTTTGCAAAAGCGCTACCCCCTCCCCTCGCCCACCCCCCATTAAAGACTTAGTGGCTATTCCAATGGAAGGCTAATTCTTACGCAAGAGAACAAGGATGGAGCAACACAATCAAAACCTATAATAAGGTAGCAGAAATATCTTGGGGGGCTCGCGGAGAGGATATCCGGTTTTAAGCCCTTTTCCCTGCACCAATAGTCTCGCACACAATTCCTTGTACACGGTAACTAAGATAAAGGAAGCTCGGTGGGGAAACAGAGGCACAACAAAAAAAACATACTGTTCGGAGTTCTAGGCGTTTACCCCCCTCCCCCCAGTAGAAAATATATTCTTGCTGAAAGAAAATTATTCGAAAAATTTCCCAACTGAAAATTCCCCCAAACAATCCCCTCCCCTGCAGAAGACTCCCCCGTGAAAAATGCCCGTATGTTTCCCAATAACAAATACTATCTGTAAGCAAGGGACAAATTACAAAACTTAAAAGGGCACTTAAACTTCTACAATGGGATTATCTGATTGTTGTGTAGTTTGGGAGGGAGGGAGATACCTCAAAGGGTGCATTTCAATGCCAAGAAATCCCAGCTCTCATTGAGCCATCAGATAAATACAGAAATAGTTCTAAAGGAGAGGCGAGGGGAGTGTGGAGGTAGAAATTGATGCATAGTCCCCATGGCCATAACTAAGATTTTGTTGGGATGGGGTAGGGGTATTTTTCTAGGGGGGTACAAAAGAAACTTTAAAAACTCATCAAAAGTGTGAAATTGATATCTACTCCCTAATGATTTCTGGGAATACTTCTGGTCTACGCTGTTATTATTAAAATAAGGAGTAACGTTAAATCCCAAAATGAGCAGAGTTGATTCCGTATAGGAGGGGAACTGTCCCTTCCCCACTCACACCTCCACCTCATGGTTGCAGAAACTTCAGAGTGTGCTCATTAGATCTGAAATTGGGGGTCCTTGGGGGTAATTTACGGAGGAGGGGTGTAAAATCCAACCACCACTAATCGAAAAGCAAATAATTTTCAGTGCAGCACAATTTTTTATACCTTTAGAGGGGTTCAAAAATCGAAGGGGGGGGAAGTAGCCATACCCTTATCTGTGATAATTTATGTCCGTGGGGGGTTTCCCACTTTGATCAAATTTTTCACTTTAATTTAGCTTTTTTGTTTATATTTGAATCAGGAGGGGAGCACTAGAACTAATTTTTCCTCGGTTGCCACCAACCCTAGGAACGACTCTGCCACCATGGACCCTTCGACCTTCAACTGTTATGGAGTTAAGACAAAGAGAAAAATAGAGATTATTATCCTATACTTCGGTGTTAAAAATGGGCTTCAATTCTATTGTGTTTTTTTTTCTTGTCGGATTTTTGCAAATCAATCACATTGCTTTTTAAGTGCATGCCAGAAAGATATTCTGGCAGATATTCCCTTCTAAAACTTTTGTTAAAATTTGCTTGCTCCCCTAAGGATCTTCTCCAACTTTATTGTTCTTTAATTCGGCCAATACTGGAGTTTGCTTGTCCAGTGTGGCATTTTGGTCTTTCTTCAGAGCATATTATAAGATAGAAAATGTCCAAAAACGAGCACTTAATGGTGAAGGGAATGTTCCATATCATTATCTTCTAGGTAAGTTCAAGCTCACCACGTTGGCCGAGAGAAGGAACCTCCTATGCCTTCGTTTCGGTACCAAGACCCTGTCTGTTCCTCGATTACGTTCCATCATCCCCAAACCCTACCTTCCCGCCCGCAACAGACCGTCCCGTATGAAATCCCAAAAAGTCCCCAAACTGACTCCCATCCCCGCTAAACATGAAAGATATCGGAAGAGTTTTGTTCCGAGTTTTGTTGAGTTATGCAATAGCCAGAAAAATTAGTCTTTAATTTTATTGTTATTTATTTTTTCTTTCTTTTTGACTTTTTAACTAAATTTTTGACTCATCATATTTTTTTATGTCTTTTCATTGATTTTATTGTTTTCTATTTTGTATTTGTTTTTAATTTTTTAATTAAGTGTTGATCTTTTTCATATTTTTTTTTTACAATGAATTATGTTTGACGTGAACGTCGCGTTCTTTTGATATATATATAGAACGTCACGTTCTATATATAATATATATATATATATATATATATATATATATATATATATATATATATATATAATATATATATATATATATATATATATATAGATATATATATATATATATATATATATATATATATATATATATATATATATATATATATATATAATATATATATATATATATATATATATATATATATATATATATATATATATATATTATATATATATATATATATATATATATATATATATATATATATATATATATATATATATATATATATATATATAATATATATATATATATATATATATATATATATACATGCACATAACATACATAATTTATAATACTTAATATATATATATAAGCACTATATATATATATATATATATATATATATATATATATATATATATATATATATATATATATATATATAAATATAGTGCTTTTTTTTGGACATAAAATTCTAATTCGGCAAACATGCTGTGAAAGAAATTTTTAAAATAAAATTCTATTGTATTCTAGTCAGAGCGCCAGATTCTGTATCTCGCTGATTTCGATTAGTACCCACGCCGAAAGGTACAAAAATGTTAAGGGTGGATCCATGGGTAGTCGACCATGCAGAAAACGAATATCGTAGGGCGCATGTTCGCCGTTTCTGAGATATAGGCCAAAAACACCAAATTTGGCCTATGATCGGGTTCGACGATTCAAAATTTTTTTTACAGATAAGATTGGTCAAATCCAGCGCACTCTTACATCAATCGAAAGAAGAGACTTGGGGCTACACGAATATGATTTTTGTTTGTAAAAAAAAAATAAAAAAAAAAACCATACACTTTTTACTGCATTTTAAAAAAAAATTCAGATTTTGTCAACAAATTTCTAACAGAAAAGCTAAAAACTCGAAATTTTTTCAAGATAAAGGTAATTTTTTATGTTAAAAAAAAAGCCCGCTTAATTACGAACAGATTGAGGTAAGCAAAAAGCTTAAATTATTGTGTCTGAAGGGTCAGCAACTTTTTTAGCGAGTGTACCCGATAATAGGAATTTTGTTTAGCAGCCTGCTACCTAGCGGGAAGTTTTTTTTTTATCACGTGACACTTTATCTTTTCTTTACTTTATCTTTTATCCACTCTTTTACAGACTCTGCGAAATCGTGAGAGAATATCCCGCAAAGTATGCAGCGGCTGCCATTTGAGTAGACACCAAGTAAAAAAACAAAAAAACAACAGATTATCAGTCAACTGCAGCAAGTGTGTGATTTGCCAGGATGTGACAGAAGATTGCCTCTGCCGGTTGAAGAATGTTGCAATCCTCGAAAAATGTTTATCACAGCTGCACAGTGATCACTCTGCCGACCTTGCAACTGAATTAGAAGACGCTGATAGTTTTTTGCAAAACAATCCTAAATGGCATCCATCATGTCGGAAGGATCTGTACAGACTTGTACCCAATCAGCCAGTGAACGAACCCAATACAAGCAGATCCTCAAGGCGCCTTTTTGCACCAGAATTTGAATACCGACAGAAATGTGTCATTTGTGGAAAAACACAGAAGAATGTTAGCGGAAAGAAAGTACCGCTGATAAAAGTTGCTAAAAATGCTAGGGCAGACAACATTTATGCAGCCGCTACACAGCTCAGAGAAGAGTTCCCGGATGTGTTCTTCCGTTTGGACAATGGCCTCGGTTGTAGCATTGACATGGTGGCAAGTGATGTTCAGCGCCACAACGTGTGCTTACTACAGTTTATGAAAAAGACAAGTGCCCAGCCGGTGAAACAGACGTACGAGAAGTGCTTTTTGGAACTTATTAAGGAATATGAACAAGTTTTACTGAAAGGAAAGACGGTGAGACTCTGTCAACTGCGCGCTTCATTTGTTTCAATCTTGTCTAGAACAGACCCAAGAATCAGACGAAACTATCAGTCAACCCGCTTGAAAAGAAGACTTTTACAGCATTACGGAATTTCTCTGAGCGTCATTTCGCAGCCGGGGCATTCTAATATCTTTTTTCTTCGCGAAAAAATTTCTGCTGAGAGTTTAATCGTTGCTATGAACAGCGTTCAGCGAACCGTCGAAGAGAAGTTTGTGCGTGTGGGGTCCGAAGGAGATGGCAGCAGTAGTGATTCGAGCTATTTTCAAGATATCTTGCCAGTGGTGACAGCCAAATCCAGTGAGTCCGATGCAGAGTTTGACATTAGTTTGAAACAGCGCTTGCTCTTAAAGAACTCAGTTAAACAAGAACAAGTTTCAGTGAACGAAGACAGCAGACCACTTTCCGGAAACCAAAGCACTGGACCGCGGGCTCCATCACGCCGGTGTAGCACTAGAAATAGTTCAGTGTTTGGCGACCAAGATAGAAATACACTATTCATTGCAGCCAAGATTTTGAAGCGAGCAATCACTGATCAGAAGCTAAACGCCAAAGCAGAAGACCTGCAAATAACACCCGACCAGATCTCCCAAATGATACCAAAAGAGCTCCACAACTTTCTTGTTTATCTTCTTGAAGAAGAAGAACCGTGGGACAATTCAGAGGTAAAACAAGACTGTATGCCGAAGACAGAACAAAGACTTATGAACATCGCCCAAGATATTTTATTTTCCGGGTTTTACGTCGAAACCCCGAAACATATTGGGATTTCAGTTTATATTTATCATAAGACTCGAAGCAGAAATATCCTTCAAGTTCTGAATAAAAGTGGTGCTGGGGTATCGTACGATACACGACTCCTAGCAAAAGCGGTAGACGAAAAGAAGATACACACCACAGCAGACAGCGCCTATGTTCCTCCTGGCATAATAAAAGATGATGATTCTTTGATCCAATTCATGCATGACAACCTCGACTTTCTATGGTCCTCCCTCAATGGCACATCGAATCATATTACGAGTATAGCAATGGTGCAGACCTCGGAGTTCTCAAAGGACACCCAATCAATAGTCACCGTGTCATCTAAGCTCAGAGAAACAGGTCAGTTGAATGTCTACCGAAAGAAAATCTTGAAATCAAGTGTCAGGGATCAAAGATCTTAAGGAAAACGATGATCGAGAAAGAACTCCTTCCTGTTAACTTACTTCTCAAGACTCCAAAAGAAATTAGACACCTGGACAAGGCATTAATGCTGGCTAGAGAATGCCCAACACAGCTTGTGGTCACAGTAGAAAGTCCCCCGTCATTACCAAGCTATCGAACGATTTGCAGTAAAGTCTCAAAGGAAAATGTTCCTAAAAGCAACGTATTTTACTTGCCTTTCCTTCATGAAGCACCAAACAACCATGCAACAGTCGAAAAATCTCTGCGAACGTTCATGGCGATAAGTAAAGCTGTCGGATGTGACGATACGGTGGTACGCAAGATCTCTTCACTGATCAGCTAGCACAGTTAGTGAAAAGTAAATAGCCGGATGACTTCAAAAACGTAATCCTATGGATGGGAGGCTTCCATCTCCTGCTCAACTATCTCAAGGCAGTTGGCAAGATAATGGACAGCTCCGGACTCAAAGAGATTATAGTGCAGGCAAAGCTGCTGCTTCCTGGTACTTGCGAAAAGGTATTTCAAGGGAGAGGCTACTACCAAGCTATCAATGCCTACTGCATACTGTACGAGGTCTTGCTAGGCCTCTACTGGGAGTCCTTGGAAGAGCATTACTCGAAAGCACAAGAAGACTTATCCCTTCTGGACCAGCTGGGTAGTGCCATTGAGTTATCAGGACTTCATTGGCAAACCGTGCTGACGCACGAACTGCACTTCAGGAGGCAAACGATAACTTAATCACTTTAGCTCCCGTAATGAATGCCTTCGACACCCTGCGAAATGCGTCACCCACGTTTGCTTTCTGGCGGCAGTTCTTGGAAATACTTGAAATAGCGATGCAATTCATTCATGCTGAACGAGACTGTGACTGGGAGTCTCATTTGACAGCAATTGCTCGGATGTTGCCATACTTGGCGGCGGCTGACCATCCTCAGTATACAAGGTGTCTCATACAGTACCTATCAGACATGCGAAGTTTACCACAAACCTTTCCTGATGTACACATGAAGTTCATGAAAGGATACTTCGCAGTAAAGAGAACGCACACCAGGTTCACGGCCACCTGGTCCGATCAGATACTGGAATGTACAGTGAACAAGGATGCAAAGACGACGGCCGGAATAATAGGAGAACAAATGGATGAGAGACAGACTGAAGCTTGGATTCTTACCTTACCGGTTTCCACTGCCATCAGCAATTTTTTTTGCAAGTAGTCAACATATCCACAGAGATATTGAAACATCACGAAAACAATCAGTCGACAACGACGCAATTACAACTTTCACGAGATACAGTTCGAGACATTTTCACTATATGTGGCAATACGTTCAGCAGAGTGGACTTCGACCTAGTGAATATTGTGACGTCAGAAGTTGTGGACGATGAGAAGATTGTTTCTGATATTACTTGCGTAGCCACAAAAGGAAAAGAGGTGGTTGAGGACTTTCTGTGCAACAGGAAAGAAGATGTGAAAAAGGTTGCACTCTGAACTCTCCCTTCAGAGAGTAAAACTCAAAAAGTGAAGGGTGTCCCTAGAACCGATCTCCTGAGCTCTGAAGTAACAACCTCGAAGAGAATCATTACTGCTCAGCTGAGCTACAGGGAAGAAAAGGAAAAAGCAGTTGCAAAGATTCTCACAAAAGAGATTCTTCTTTTCCCTCCATCTATTTTTAAACATCTTCCACAACAATCAACCAAGACATCCTCTGGCTGGAAAATGAGGACAGGGAACAAAGCTGTGCTGTTGAACCGGCTAAGAAAAAAAGGAGGACTTGCAGCTTGGCCGGCGACTTTGAAATCCAAAGAAACAACATCAGCTACAGTACACATCATTGACCTAATGTCCAAGATAGGGTCATATCGGCCTGCCAGGTTTGAAACAGTCAAACCCTTCGCAGAAAAATTGCTTCTATTGTTGCTGAATGACCTTCCAGTGGGTATTCCTGAAATCCATATTGTCGCAGATCGGCACGACGGGCTGTTTGGGAAGCTCACGGACACCGGAGAGTCGATCTTCTTGAAACCAGCATGCAGACTCCGGCGACAGAAAGGGAGAAACCTCCAGATTTCCACTCTTAGCACAGTTGAAGAATGGGATGCCGTACTTGCAAGCTCAGCGTCTAAAAGCCGGCTCCTCGAAATTTTGTATGAAACCTGGGAGCAAATAGGTGATCAGCTTTCGAACGCACTCAACCTTTTTCTCTCAGGTGGGTTCCAGGAGAGATTCAAATTGTCTCTGGTCAAGCGTGGCTGCAGTCCAACTTTTCCAGAACACTGTGACTATGAGGAATGCTTGTCCTCCAGCCATGAGGAGGCTGACCAACGCCTTATGACACATGCCAAGTACGCTAGCTGTTACGCTTGTAGCATCGTTGTGCATGCCAACGACACAGACGTGGCAGTAGCCATTGTTCATTTTTTTTTTCAAGAGCTTCAAGCTGAGGGACTGAGCGAATTTTTCTTGAAGTTCCCGACTTACATTATCCCAGTACACGAGCTGGCGGATGGAGTCCACTTGTCCAAAGAGGAGCAGATTATGTTACCGTTCGTGCACTGTCTGTCAGGGTGTGACACAACGAACTTTTTCTTCGGCGTCGGGAAAGCTTCTTTCTTAAACACCGCGGCGTCTCCAACTTTTGCCTCAAAAATGGTGTCTGTGATGGAGCGGATCAAGGATGCAGAAGGGAAGCTTTCAGTCAACACGTTTAGAGAAGTTTCCGACCTATCAAAATACCCGGTCATTGAAATTTACGGTAAACAGGCCGGATTCAATTCACTGGCCAGTGTAAGGGCTTACATTTGGTTCCAGAAACAAGATGTGAGAAGACTTCCACCTTCTGCATACGAAGAGCCATATTCGCTACATGGATAATCTTGTCGTCAGTACAGCCTCGACCAAGCATTCCAGATCCACTCCTCCATGGATGGAAGATGGCTGAAGGGGGAGTAGATGCGGTCGTCTCAAGCTGTAAAGAAGCATCAAGTCTGGAAGCTTACTGCAGATGCAAAAGTGGAAGATGTAGGAAAGACTGTAGCTGCTCAAAAATGAAAGGATGCTGCAGCTTATGCTCCTGCCATGGAACGAGGAGGGCATGCAGGGAGTCTAACCTTGCCCCATCTGAATTCTCGGAAGAAGAAAATGAGTAATATTTTTGAAAGTTTTATTTGATACGTTTTACTTTTAGTTACAATAGGTCCCTAATCGGTTACTATTACCCAATTTTATGGGCAGGCCGAGTAAGACAACTCCAGTGCGCCGACTGAATCCAACTGTGAAGCAGAATTCTTTCATGTAGTAAATATCTCAGTCGTATCAGTGGCAAATCAGATCCCAAAAAGGTAATTGCAGACCCCTTAGTACACCAGAAAACATATTCGTCGATTTTAAAAAACACTTATTTTTAGTGAATATTTTTTTTAATCTATTTTTATGTTTAAGTAAAAATTAAAAATTTTAAACAGTTAGAAAGTTTGAAGTATTCCTACCCTTTGAAGAAAAAATAAACTATGTCCATTTTCACGATACGGCTAGTGATCATTTCAATGACACTATAAAAAAAAAAAAAAAAATCGCAGACCTTTTAAAAATAATATTAGTTTATATTTTTTTTTTTTTTTTTTTTTTTAGCTCAAATTGTACAGAATTGAATGAACTTTCTTTTCTAATATGAAAAAAAAGTTTGTTACCTTGAAGAAATTTCGAGTTTTTAGCCTTTCTTTGAGATATTAGTCGAATTTTACAGCACTTATTTTGAAACTGCAGTAAATAGAGAATTTTTTTTTCAATTTAAAAATCATATTCTTGTAGATCTAGATCTCCTCTTTCGATTGATATAACATAACGTCGGATTCCTCAACCCAATAACTCGCAAAAAATCCTAAATCGTCACACTTAGTTATAGGCTAAATTTGGCGTTTTTGGCCTACATCTCAGAAACGCCCCAACGGCAAACATGCGCCCTACGATATTCGTTTTCAGCATGGTCGACTACCTTAGGATCCGTCCTCAGCATTTTTGTACCTTCCGGCATGGGTGGGTGCACGATACAGAATCTGGCGCCCTGACTAATAAGTAAAACAACCTCAAAATTTCTACACATTGATGTGATGACCCGTTATTACTACTGTATGTCAAATTTTGAGTTAAATTTAAATTCCAAAATAAATCTCGAAGGGTAATTACTGTTTCTCCGTAGATGGTTTCCTCTTTTCTTTTGTAAAATCTTTTATTTTCTTTTGTATGTTTTGATCACAGTTTATATAATTAGCAGTATGATCATTCTCTATCTCTCCCATTATAAAAACCCGGACCGGGGTTAGCTTGTTTCTGCATTAGCTTTATTTCCGTTTTGGCAGATATAAACATAGGCGAAGTCAGATTAGCGGGAATGCAGGTTAGTCTGTTTCCGACTGTTTCCATCAAAGTGCATTGAAACAAACGGAAATAAAGCTAATACAGAAACAAGCTAATGCAGAAATAAGGCAGAAATAAGTGGGAGGAGCTTTTTGTTCACGAAGACCAGAAATGATCTGCGATAAGCTTACTGGTATATTCTGTCTACTGTGGTTTTGATTTAAGAAGGGAGTAAGTATTATTTTCTAGAAAAATATTGAAACGTCAATAACTGTTTTTCTTTCACTAGAATAATAAAGTTACTTTAGAGTTCGTTTTTTGTTCTTCTACTTCATTTAGGAAAAGAACCCAAATCATTAAATCAAGGCCAAAAAGCGTAGACTATTTAAAGAGCTTAAATGTGTTTATTTTCTTAGTTAGATTCCAACTGCAGTGGGAAAGAATCTTAGGGCACTGAACTAAATCTTAAAAACAAACAGTTATGATAAGCGTTATCATGTTCAAAAAGAAATACTGTTGAGATAAAATTGGACTGCTATAGATGTTACTAATTCTATGCTGAAAAAATTATTTTTCACTGCCTTACTTAAATTGACGAAGCTTACTATCTTTGCATAAGATAAAAAAATTGAAATATTTTTATTGCCACTTTAGCTCGAAAGCAGTTAGTTCTTCTTTCTGCAGTCCTTCTGTGTTCCTGCTGCATGTTGGCGGGGGTAACCAAACAGTTGGTATGATTAGATTAACAGTGTCACCCAAAATATAGGAACTAATAATAGAGATAAAGACAAAAAGGAAAATCCAGATATTCAACTACTTCACTGGATAAAAAAACGTTTCTTGTGTATCCTCTTTTAAGGTCCGAACGAACGAAAGTGCGATTGGAGGTCAGCGCAGTAGAGACAATTTGGAAGGATCACCAGATCCAATTTTTGTAGTGTTTTTTGAGTTCGCTGCATCACATGTGGGCGCGCATTGTCATGAAGCCAAATTAAACTTATAGTCAACATTCCTGCATAAGCAGGTTTTCAGAAAAGTGGGGGAACAGAGTAAACCAACAAAATAATTTCCAGACATTTGTCTCCTAAGTTGTGTAACTAAATTAATGGCAAAAAACTTCTAATGCCCGTTTTAAGGAAAATAAGCAGCTTATTTGAAGAGAAAGTAAAATGCATAGAAAAGTGTTGTCCAGTCAGCAGTGAGATACCTGATTAGACAAACACAGACCACACAGGTTATTAGTACTCAGTATTTTGCATAAAAACATTTTATTTATTACAAATATCACTAAAAATGAAATACTACCCGCTCATGGCACTAAAAGTTTTTAATTTAATGTTGACAAAATGCCTTATTAGATTAGTAAAGCATTAATGCAGAGGAGGGGGGGAGGACTCAAGAATTGGCCTCAACAAAACTTTAAGATTTAGAAGACGTTTTCTATCTGATTTTAAACAAGACTTACCCATTTTTCTTTTTCTTTTTATATTCTTCTTCTTTTTTAACTACATTTTTTTTGCTACCCAGTATTCTCTCCTCTCTATGCTCAAAACATGAAACTTAATCAAGAATAACTACGTGTCAATGCCAGATCTCATTGCAAATTGTGTAAGCATTAATAATAAAGAAAGCAAGATAAATATTTATTACCTTGCAATATGTGTTTGTTGGAAATAGCAAACTGATAAACAATTTTATGCATTAAAAAAAAAAAAAAAACTATTTTGAGGCCCAAATTTATCTTTTCTGGAGGTGGTCCTTTGAATCAATTTATGGGGTATGCTTCTCCCCTATTACTTTATGTGCAGACATAGTTATAGTCATACCGTAAACAAGGGGATATGGGAGACAACCTTTCAGAAAGATTTTCTGAAAAATTAACCATTCAGAAAAAACCCTTCAGTAGTAGTGTACATTTTAGTCATGTATAACCCCCCTATCCCACAAAAAATCCCAATCTCCTGCAAGGGGTTGGGCATGTGTGCATCTTTGGATCTAAGACCCCAATAGGTTGGGCATATGTGCATCTAAGACCACAATGTCTCAATTTCTTTAATGGAGTCTCCCCTATCCTCCCACCCTGTGTTTATCTATTGTTATGATAAGCGTTGGTGTGTATTTATAGCTTTATAAGAGGGGGTGGCATAGAACTCTTCCTAAGGAGAAGATGTCTGAATCCAGAAAATAACGAGTTTTTAGACCATAACTTTGGTAAAACTGACCTTTTGATCAGTCCTTTTGGAAAGCAGGTGGGAATTAGCCCAAGATCAGTCCAAGGTACCTCCTGATAAAAATCAAAACGGAGGCCTAAAAATAAAGTTTTGAGATTTCAGACCCCATTTTCCCTATGTGATATTATCCAATATCCCCCTATTCTTAATTTTTATGTTATTTGCTCTTATAGTCAAAAGAAACTTCACAAAAAAACTTGACTTACCATCAATATCTGACAAGGGGATCAATTTTGGTTTTGTTGCTCCCTCATCCAAGACAACAAAATCAATTGATGAGCTAAATGTAAGAAATGCAAATTGAGCTCGTGCATCACCAGGTATCCTGTCTAATTCTTCCAATAAAATCTTTGAAAACACTTTCAAATAACCAGAGCATATAGATGCCCTTGAAGTCTCCAACACAAAAACGTATGTTGCAGGGGGTGGAGCTCTGGTCATATAATCACAAGGAGCAATATACTCAATAGTAGAATTTTGTGCTTCTGGTCTTCTGGATGGGTCAGACAAGTACTGCTTCGTTCCTGGGTCATATAAAAAGTCTTCGGGAAATTCATTGGCTTTAAAACAGATATTACATTTCCAGCGTCTCTGATCAATGAAATAAACAAAAGGATTTATATAAGTTCTACAGTATTTACACCTGGTAATGTTTGTTGTGGTCACAACTGGCAGTTGTTGCAAGTCTTTAAATGGATGAATTAAAATGCCTAGAGGAAGTCTAGCCTTTTCCAGTATAGACTGTGTCTCTGGAATTTTCCTTAGTGTACATCTCATTATTTCACTACTACAGTTTAGTTGATTCAAATGCTCTTTTTGTAAATTAATAGCTGGTAGGGTTACTCCCTCTGGTGGCAAAACATCACGAATGGTAAGTAAGTCTATAGCTTCTGTCCCCCAAAGTCTATTAAAACCACTTTGAGTAACACTCATCTGATTAAACTGGGCATTCAACGAATTTTGGTAAGGCTGTTGCATTAAAGCATAATTTTGGAGATGTTGCTGACCAGGTGGCTGGATGGGTCTCATCATATGAGCTTGCATTGGACCTGGAACACTATTCACACCTGGTTGCATATCAACAACTCCATTCGTCATGGGAGGTTTTGAAATAGAAGGTGGTTGTTGTGGTACTGGAAACTGCCTCTGTGACAGGCTTGGTTGATTAGGTAGAGCACCAGGTTGCCTTGACATTGAAGCTGGGGCAGAAGGAGGGTTTTGGACTAAATTATTGAGTGGGAGCCTTGGAGGTGTAGGAAAGGGTCTTCCAGTAAAAGAAGGTTGTGCTTGCTTAAATGATGGAGGATTTGCAAGGGGAGTAGCAACAGATGATGATAAAGGTTGAGCCATTCTTTGAGTTAGCATTCCTGTTGACCTGGAAGGTAAACCATTATAGATTGGTACAGAAGATGTCAGTGTGGGTTGAAGCATTCCTTGAGTTGGTAGTCCTTGGGGTCTAGTAGGTACCCCATTATAAGTTGGTAGAGAAGGTAAAGGACTTCTTAAGGGGACTTGTTGATTAATGCTACTATAAGGACTGGATAATCTCTGTGTTGGACTATTCTGGAGAAGTTGCACATTAGGTGGTCTAAACATTCCAACTTGGGTTAGAGGTGATGGTGAAAATGGCTGAACACTTCCTTGGGGGGATACTGGGTTAAATTTCTTGGGTGGAGAAGAAGCATTTTGGTCAGAAGCCTGATCCTTTTTCTGTCCATTTCCATTTGAAAATTGCATACTGAAGGTTGATACCTAAAAAGAAATAAAATTATGAGAACGCAAGGGATATCAGTTAACAGATTTGAAAGTCATCACTTTGCTTTGGCTTTAGGCAGCACTGCCAGTTCCATATTTTTTTTTTTGGGGGGGGGGGGGCGATTTATTTCTCAAAATCTGGGGGAAGCAATTTTTTAATGCGCATTTTTCAAAGAAAATACAAAAAAGGTGCTCTTCCTGAGACCTAGGAGTTCTTCCTGAGACCTTTGTCCCTTGCAAATGGAGCATATCCTTTTGATGGACATTACACGGATTCTGTTTTGTAATTCATTCGCAAAAAAAAATTATCAGCCCATATTTCCTACGGTATTAACTAAAGTATATGTTCAAAAATTAGTCATGCTAGTCAGGTTTTTTTTTAAATTTACGACACATCTTTTGGGTAAAATTGCAAAATAGTGGCTCTTCTGCAAAAAAAAAAAAGAATTACAGAACAAAAAAAAAAAAAAAGAATTACAGAACAAAAAAAAGTAGTACCATTGTATTCCTTGTTTTATGCTCTCTCCAATTTCATGGTGTTTTTCTGACAATGTATCACCCCCTGATAGTCCCAGATATAGCCCTAATAACATATTTCTCAATTGTTTTACATCTTGCAACACATCATCTTGTGTTTGTTAACTAATTTTCTTGCATTCTTTAATGGTTGAAATACTGTTTTGCCTGGGTGACTGATTGTAATATTGGATAAAAATGTTATTTGAAATTGTTTAAAAATAATGATAACAATAGAAGCAAATCAAGATAATCTGATTCATAGAGACACAATGCATAATATAAAGAAATAATTTCATTGTTTTAGCGTTTTATTTAGTTTTGTATATAGCCTAGGGCTATATCTAGGACCGTCCAAGGGGGAAGGGTCCATTGCCAAAAAATTGCCGATGATATTTGGAAAACCACAAAATTAGCAATCTAATGGAACTACTGTTTTTGCTTTATATTGTTTCCTTCAGATGAGCCAATAAACCGCAATTTCACCCTGTTTAGTCATTAAAACAACATAGATCCAGGTTTAGATGAGGAATAAGGCTCTAAACACTTTCTTTATGCCTTATTTATCCATAGACCTATTTGTAGAAGTTCAATTTTGAAATCCTTAAACTAGAAATCTTTTGTATAAGGATAACCCTGACTCAAAAGATGCAGGATTATTGTTTGGTTTTTAAGATCAAACAGGTCAACAGATTTGGTGATGTCATGACGTAAACCTAGGCTGATTTCCATTGAAATATGACAGGGACATTAAAATAATAATTTAAACCAAGTTATCAGAAGAATTTATGGAAATTGCAAGTTCAAAAACTTGACTTATAGACCCAGGCATAAAAGATTTATGAACCAAGCCTTAAAAGGCAAGCAAAAGAGTTGGCAAATTGTCCAAAAAAAAACCTACTTAAGTTGGAACCAGCAGATTATAAAACGGAATCTTCAAATAAACTCTTCGAAATCTTCTTAAAATACCTTTGGTAATTAAAATCATCATAACATAAAAAAGGGCAACTTTCACTCAAAATCCAAACCATTTGAACATGGACAAACAACAGACAGCTTTCACTAAATTTACTGCAAATTTAGCAAACATTCTTATGAATCTGCTACTGAGGCAGACACTACAACTTCCTTTAGGCTCTTTCTCATGGGCTCGTCTGTTATCAAACTCTCCTGATGCAACACCAGCTCTCTTCACCCTCAGCTTTATCTGAAGTTGAAAACCCAGCTTGATTGTAGCTGAACCGTTTCTCTTGTCATCCTTGACTTCCTTTGGCAAACCAAATTGTCTCTCACAAAAGACACTTGAAAGCAAGAGGGTTGGCAATTGGCTGGAATAGGAGGTTTTTTTTTTTGCAGTGGGACAAAAATTGGAAATATCAGGAAAACTGTGGGACTAATGATTTCCAATTGATAGCAGATAATGTTATTTTGTTTGATTGTATTTATATTGACTTTTCCAAAGCATTTGACAAAATTGTCATCCCACTTCTGATCAAGAAATGTCAACTATACAGTATTGGCCTGCAAACTGAAGCATGGATAATGGATTATCTTACAAATAGAACCCAAGAGGTTGTGGTAGGTGATGCTCTGTCATCACCTATGTCTGTCATAAGTGGAGTTCTGCAAGGCAGTTGTCTTGGGCTGGTACTCTTCTGCCTTTTTATGAATGATTTGCCATTTGTTGTTAGAAATTCAACCTTAAAATGTTTGCAGATAATGTGAAAGTTTACAGGTCAGTCATGAAAGAACATGACTGACCTGTAAGATTTGACCTGTAAAGATTTGATAATTTACCTTGTGGTGATTTCTTTCAATTCAGCTATTATTTACCCACACAGAAGAACTTAATAAAATTGTACTAGCAAAAGGCTTCAAGCTAACCCTATGGCTTACTTAATGACCACATCTACAAATAAATGACCTCATCTACAGAAAACAAGCTAATGAAATAAAAATATTAACAGGAGATTATAATGACATATAGTAGTGACCTATATTTGATAAATTGAATTATTGGATAATAACATTATATTATTACTGGAAAATAACAACAGACCACAAATAGTCTCTAGAGGAGGCAGGAGAGAAGTAGGCAGAAGAGGGGTGAAGGAGTTGTTAGCAAGAGCCCTGGTACCCACTGGGCTTGCTCCTTAAATTGTGGGGACAAGGTAGACAGCCTTCAATACTTCCCTTACTTCTCTTGTGCTCACCTATAAATTGCATGGTCCAGAAAAATGGTATCTGACTTTAGTCTGAGATGCAAAAAAAATATTACTTGCTCACAGGGAGGTGTCCAGTGCTCTGGATGTCATTATTTGTATCATTTTGCATGTTGCAACACAACTTGGGGTGAACTAAACACAAAGAAAATTCGAGAAAAATGGAAGTGTAACAGGTGTAAAGGAACAATGAATAGTCCAAGTCCCATAACAAATCCTAGTACTCCCAAACAACTCTCTTCAACAAGTGCTGCAGAAGCTATTCTAAATAACAAGAACAGAACGATGTCAACTAAAAACTTTGGACGAAATAGTAGAGTTAAGCCTAATGATCCACATACTGGAAGCAATAATGAGCCAACACATTCGACCAACTCTAGCACCTATCCAAATTTAGATCCCTTGCATGACCCTGCCAAAATCCAACCCATGAGTTCTTGTTCGAGTTCAGAATGCACCTACTGCCACAAAACAACTGAAAGTATAACTGCTTTTCTATGTTTCTTCTGTAAAGAATGGAAGCACGCCCCCTGTAGAGGTATGAGTGCGGATTTAGTACTCACTGCAAAGGCTCATGACCCTAATCAAGCACTTTTTAAATATGAATGTCAGGCATGTAATAAAAGTAAAGTTGCCCAACTACAGCTCAAAGTGCGAGAGCTAAGGAACCTTCTTACCTAACTATGAATCCTACATCAACAATAAATGTCAATGAGCACCTTGAGCCCCAGATCTGTCAACCTAACAGCTCAGTCTTGCAGATGTATCCTACAGTCAATGCAATTATTTGTGCTGAAGCAGAAAAAAAATTAAAAGAGGAAAAAGAAATGAACTTTGTAATTATTGGTATGCCAGAATCCTCAACAATTTTGGAATCTGCACAAGCAATCAACCTAACAGAAGGAAATAACCATGAAGCCATCCTAACAACAGATAATATTGTTATAGTTGTCCGAGTTGGTAGACCAAAAGACGGGTTGTCACCATGCACACTACTTGTGAAATTAAGGAAAGACTCCTCTAAAACTGAAAGCAACTGTCAAATCATCCTTAAATCAGCAACATGCATCCCAGCATCTAGCAATGAGTACACCCAAGTCAAGTTTTACATAAATCCGGACCTGACTACAAGAGAGGAGCCCTAGCAGGAATTTGTCTGTTAAAAAGAAATGGTCAGAGCCAACCTGACTTTCTGTCCAACCAAACATAAAAGGACTACAAAACTACAATTAGAGCTCAACAAAGTACTAACTGACTCAAGACCTAAAAGCTAACAACCAGAGAGGAAGAGGGCCTCAGAATACTCTATCTAAATATAGACTCCCTTCTAAATAAACTTGAGGAGCTGAAACATCTAATTTCTCTTGAAACACCACACATTGTTGGAATTGAAGAAGTTAAACCTAAAAATAGCCATCACCCAACCACACTTCCCAAATTTTCAATTCCAGCCTACACAAATCACTCTATAAATCTTGAAGATAAAATAGCAGAGGAATATTATGCTACACTCATGAAAAATGTAACATAGCTAATGTTAATGTAAAAACAAATGGATTAGAGAGTATACAGTTAACCCAGAGAGTATAGAGAGCAACAGCTAACCCAGAGAAATCTAAAAACAATAAACATCAGAATTATGTAGAGAAGCCCTTCAAGCATCCTTGAAAATGATGACCTTCTCTCACAAATTTATGAGCATTGCAGACCAAATACTACTAGCATTGTACTGGGTAACTTGAACAATCCACTGATTGATTGGAATGCACAATATATGCAAGAATCACTTGGGTGACCATCCAAAAAAAAAATTCTAAAAGCAATAATGACAACTATCTAGACCAGCTTGTAAAGCAGCAATCTTGAATTTGGGGAAAAGACAAACCAGCAGCACTTGATCTGGTTCTGTGCAATGATTGCTCAGAAATTGAAAAGTTAGAGTTGAGGCACCTCTGGGCAAGTCAGATCATGCTACTATTGCTGTTGAATTGAAAGCTGAAACAAAACAGAAATGAAACAATGAAAATAAACTTAATTATTATAAAGGAGACTACAAATCAATGCATGAGGCTCTGAGCAAAGTGGATTGGCCTAAAGAATTTAAAAATCTTGAGATGGTGGAGGAGATGTATGGGTTATTTGTGACAAAATCCAGAAATTGGTAAAAAAAAACTTTGTGCCAGCAAAAATAAAGCACTCAAGACACACACTGAACCAAGAAACTCTGGAACTAATCAAAAGAAAGCAGCATGCTGGGAAAAAGTTCACCACAACTCATGCCAACAAACACTATAAACTATTCTGCCATTTAAGAAATAAAGTAAGAAAACTAACATATTATTTTGCAGCTCAAAGAGAAAAAATAGTCACCAAAAATATAAAAGAAAATCCCAAGGCTTTCTGGAATTAAGTAAATTCCAAGCACGATGAACGATCAAGCATCCTTGGTTGTTCACAAGCATTTTTGTGATATATATATAGTGTTATATATATATATATATATACTGAAAAAGCCAATCTATTTAATAATCCTTTTTGCATCAGTTTTTACACCACAATCGGAGGATAGAAGCGAAGCAGCACAAATAGAGGAAGAAAATGTTGGCTTCTCAGTGATAGATTTTGATGAAGAGTCCATCTACCAAAAACTTAAAAAGCTAAACACAAATAAATCTGAAGGCCCAGACAGCATACTCCCTTGCATTCTTAAAGAACTTGCAGCACAAGTCACAAGACCCCTATCTCTCATCTTAATGGCATCTATAGATATGGGTAAACTCCCTAGTATCTGGAAAAAGGCAATTATCACCCCAATCTTCAAGAAAGGTGAAAAACAAAACCCAATCAAATACAGAACCATAAGTCTTACATGCATCACTGTAAAATCATTGACTTCATCATAGCAGAGAGATAACTAGAATACCTTCTAACCAAAAATTCAATTAACAAAAGGCACTTTGGATTCCTAAGACATAGGTCAGCTGATTCCCAGCTACTTCTAGTTACAAACACCTGCAGATAAAACCTCAACAAAGGCATACAAGTCAATGCAATATACTTTGATCTCAGTAAAGCCTTTGATAGTTTCTTACTTAAAGCTCCTTCAGAATAATATAATAATATAAACTTTAGAACAGCAACTTGGTGGTGTGAAAATTGAATAAAGGTTTATTGGCCAAATTTGTGAGATAGAACATTTATTTCTACCTATATTTGTCATTTTCTGCTTATATTTATCCCTAAGTGTCAATTTAAATGGCTTCCCTTAGTGTGTGCCTTCACTTAATTTGATTTTGAAGCTAGTGAATTCTTATTTTCTATTCCCATGGGACTTATTCTTTGTCTCCTTCAAGTTTAAATTCTAATTTAAACAAACAAAACAAATTCTTCTTCTATTTCAGCAGGCAGGGCTTTTCAGTCAAGACTATTCAGTCCTTTTCCTTTTGCTTCACTGTCTGAGCTGAATAGAGCTACTGAATAGGTTGCTTCTTATTTATTGAATCTGCTCAGATTTCTTTCAGTAAATCTTTTGATTCTAAGAGTTGAAATATAAGAAGATAAACATTGAGTTCTGTGCTCTGTGTGCAGGTATAGTCAGCTAGACTCTTAGCTGATAGTGAGATTTTGTGGTGTTTGAAGCACTTTTAAATTTTACAATGCAGGGTATACTGTGCAGACGTCACCATATTATATTCATATTATATTGCTTCATTTTTTAAATTACAATACCTGCAAAGGGGGAGAAGGAAACTGAGCCACTTGAATTAGGGAACTGATATGAAAGCGCCTGGAAATTTAACCCATTTGAGCCAGACCAAATTCTATGATAAAATTTTTGAAAAATCCTTATTGGGGAAGGGAGATAGAATTGGATTATTCTTATTAAACAGCACCTCTGATAGTCTCCAGTGGTAAATATCTGTAATGGGGATTGGTCTCCCACTTGGCTGGTCAATATTTATAGCATTTTTTGCAATTTCATCTGCCTGATGGTTACCAGTTATACCTGGGTGGCTTGGAACACACTGAAGGTAAGTTCTTATGCCTCTTGAAGCAAGATTATCAATAATGCTAAGACAATGAAAAGTGTCTATATCCATCTTATACTGAGGAGCTGAATACAGCTACTCTAGGCTTGACAAAGAGTGACAATAAACTATAATATTTTGTGAATTGGCAATCAAATGTTGATTAGGTGCTCTAATGCCATGATTATGGCATTTAACTCTGCAGACATTAATGACACATTATCATGCATCCTCTCACCCACTGCCATATTAAGGCATGGGAGAAAAGCTCCACTTGCCACCTTTTCATTAATTTGGACCCATCAACAAAAAGTTGGAAATGGTTATTACATGTGATTGTACTAAATTCAGCAAATTTTTTTCTGTATGAAAACAATGGGGGCAAGTTCTTTAGTCCATTTTGAGAAATTAGTATTTATTGTGGGAACTAACCAACTCCATGGAGGGGTTTGGGGGAAAGTAGGTGCAATAGACTTTGCTGGCACTGGGAATTTCTTCTGAGTATTGGTGTATTCATTTGAAATGCCTCTATACATGGCTGGATTTCTTAGCCAATTATGCAGGGTATTTGAGCTATTTGCTTTAACTTTTGTAAGATATTTTATCAAAAGAAAACTTCTTCTTTCATTTATTGTTGTTAATCCACTCTCAGTAAGCAGAAACTTAATGCTTGTGGGTTTCCTAGGGCCAAATATGAGACGGATTATATCATTTTGTGTTGTTTCAATTTTATGAATCTGGTTCTTTGCCCAACCACCCTAAACAATGAGCCCATAATCAATATGGGGTCTTTTATGTGATTTATAAAACTGGAATAAGGTAATCCTTACAACCCCAGGGTGTGGAAAGAAGTTTGTTTATTATTCTTATTTTTCTATAGCATTTTTTTATTGTGTTTGTGATGTTAATGTGGAAATTAAGTTTTTGGTCAAGTATGAGACCTAGGTAATTAATTGGATTATCTTCTGGAATAGTTATTCCATTTAGAGTTAGTCTTGCATTAACAATATTTCGCTTATGGTGAAATTGGATTATTTCTGACTTGGTGGGTGCAATGGGTAAATCAGAATTTTGGGAGAATTTTTCAAATTGGAAGTGACTTTTGCAACTTTGAATGTGCAATCTAAAAGGTGTTGTCAGTTGCCCATAGTACCAGATCATCAGCACATTGTAGATTGGTGTGAGGGAGGTTCATGTCCCAGAGATAGAGGGCAAAGAGGAGGCAGCTCAGGACTGCACCCTGTGGAAGACCTTTGGTTATTGCATTTTGGGCAAGGAGGCTGAACCTACACAAACAATGAAGCTTCAATTTTCTATGAAGGATTTTATTAAAGATACTAGCTTGGGGGTAGTCCAAGGTTTGCAAGATTAGTTAAAAGGATCTGGTGGTTTACATTGTCATATGCCCCTTCAAAGTCTAGGAAAGCAGCAACTAGGACATTATTTTTAGATAGGGATTCATTTATAGCGTTTGTTAACAATATAAAAGCATCTGTTCAGAAGTGGTGTTTCCTGAAGCCAGTTTGAGCATGGGGTATCATATTATTTTTCTCAACAAATCAAAGGAGTCAATGGTAAATCATTTTCTCCATTACTTTTCCCATCAAATGATTAATCATTATAGGCCTATAAGACTCAGGGTCATATGTGAGTTTATTTTTCTTTAAAATTGGTAGAAGGGATGAACATTTCCAAATATTGGGGAATGTGGATGTAGCCCAAGCATGATTATAATAATTTAGGAGTTCCTGTTTATATGAAGGGTGAGATTCTTTATCCATGTCAATCAATCAATCAATCAATTTATTAATACTAAAAAAGAAACAATTACAAATGTAATGTTTTTACATGCCCAAGAAGCTCAGCTTGTAAAGGGCCAAGAAAAAAAAATTAGACACTATTATAAAGCACATAAAAAAAACAAAAAAAACATACATATACAAAAAAAAAAAAAAAAAAAAAAAAAAAAAAAAAAAAAAAAAAAACTGGATCAAGAGACATTTATGAAAACAGGAGATTCAGAAGGAAACTTAACATACAGCTGAAAAAAAATATTTAAACAAAGAAAAGAGATTAAAAATTAGGATTGAATAAAAAAAAATTAAAATACAAAAAATAAAAAAAAAAAATAAATAAAAAAAAATGAAATCAGAAAAATGCATTAAATGAAGCAAGAGAAACATATAAATTTCGATGGAATTCAAAAAAAAAGAAAAAAGGGGGAAAAAATTACTATACTGGAAAGACCCAGTGAGAAACTGCCTTTGCAGAAAGAGATAGAGGGACATCAGGAGGGATGGAGTTCCATAGTAAAATTGATTGATAAACAGGAGACCTCTGACCTGCTGTTGATGATTGTTTAGGTAAAATGAATCCGCAATAAGAGCTACATAAAAAGAAGAGTATCTACCTGAGCATGACAGAAAGAAAAACTGCTGCAGAGACAGTGGAAGTGTACCTAGAAAAGCAGAATGCACTAAATAAAGGTAACTTTTACCCACAATACAATCCAGTGGAGCTATTCTGGTATCATTATAAAGATCAGAGGAAGGGTAAAAACGAGGTAGAAGAAAAGTAGCCTTCACTGCCCTATTTTGGGCTCTTTGAAATGAGCAGAGAAGAAATTTATTTGTACTACCCCAGACAGAACAGCAATAAGAAAGGTAAGGAAAAATAAAAGCATAATAAAGAGAAAGCATAACATCTGGGGGAAGAATTAAGTTAACCCTGTATAACATTGAAGATTGGCGGAGGATAAGGGAACAGGTATGAGTTATATGGGGTTTAAAAGAAAGAAAAAAGTCAAGATACACACCAAGAAATTTCACTATAGTAGCTTGTGGTGTAATATCATTCCCATAAGTCAGGATGGTTGGCTCCCTTGCATCTCTCATACTATAAGGGGTCCTGAAGTGTACAATGGCACTTTTTTGGCTGTTGAGAGTCAGACCATTTGACCAGCACCAATCTTTTACTTTATCAAGAAGACCTTGAGCCAGGGAAGTGGCAGATTGCAGGTCCACTGCAGCAATGAAAAAGTTACTGTCATCAGCAAAAAGAACAGGGTGCACAAGGGGATGAAGACCATCAACAATATCATTAAAATAAATTAAAAACAAAAGTGGTCCAAGCACAGAGCCCTGTGGGACACCTTTCAAAATAGGCAAGGAAGAGGAAGAAGTACCATTAACCAAAACATACTGAGATCTCCCTGAGAGGTAAGACCTAAACCATTCAAGTGGGACTCCATGCACTCTAAAAGAAGATAATGTAGGGTGTATGTTATCATAGCTATTAGTAGCCTTGGCCTTAATATGTTGTATTACATTATTCATTTCATGAATTGAATATGGACTGGTTATATACTCTGATCCTGGACAAGGCTGATAAATTGGATTTATCAAAATTGGGAAGCAATGCTGCAATTATTTGATGTTAGCTTATTTGCAAGAAGAGTTGCAAATAACTTTGCCTTTTTGTTATCATTGTCATAATGGGTATTATTATGTTTTAACTCATACTGGAGTGGGTTGGGGGAGGTTTTTTTCCCACAGATGTGGCTTATGAGCTTATGTATAATTGGCTCATGTGTTTCTCTGGAAAGACTATTTGCAAAATTATTCCAGTAATTTTGCAAAATGCAATATTTAGCATTTATTATAGTCATTTTGAGATTAGCCTCTGTTTGTAATTTCCAACCCTTTGATGCCTGAAGGTTCCCTCAGGAACCATAAATTTCAGAATTTTTTATTATCAAAACTACACAAGCTAGCCCCTTGGGGTTGCTATCATTGTGTGATAGTCAACAAGGTCTATTCCCAGTATTTTTCTCAGTTTATGATCGTCCGCCATTGGGTGAGATAATCATGGTTGAAGTAAGTACTTTTTGCCTCCTTGGATTTTTCAGAAAGGTGGGCATGTATTTTTGTAATTGACAATGTAGTGATTTGTTCTAGAGTTTTTATTTCCCTAGACTGGCAGAGAGGAAGGCCTGACAGTTCAAATGAAGTGTTGTTTGCAGCAATAGTGTGAAAATTAAGGGAATGGAGGGGCCCTAAGAATCATGGTTCCTTGAGGAACCATCTGTCAGAAATGGGAACTTTTCAGGTGACTGAATGTATATAGAGTGTGATATGTTAAGATATCCTGTAACCACTGTTTTACAGCACTATCTTGTAATTTCTGATGGTTCAACCATGCTAAATAGGATCTGTAGCTCTGAGGAGCCATCCAGAACAGCTTGAGATTGGGGTTACCATTGTCAATAGTAAAATACTAAACTTTCTGTTGCTAAATTACAAAATTTCCTGTAGATACAATTAGTAAGATTGACTAAGTTTCTCAACAAATATGTCTTTTCTAGGGTTGCAATGGATGAATCTGCATCCACTGCACCAAAAACAGTGGAAGATGAGTACTCTACAATTATGAAGAAACTATGTTCATGCCCAATTTCATTGGCACAAGCTGTGAATTTTGTTCTTTGTCCAGATGATACTTCTGACCTGGAAGACCTGCCAAGTGAAGATGAAGACCCATCTGATCTGCAGTATGTTCCTTCTGACAAAGTTTCAGATGAATGGCTCAAAGCTGAAGTAGAAACCAGCCAAATTGAGGCCAACAACTGTGACAGTCAGGATGAGTCTCAAGCTAATGGAGGTGAAGAAACCCAACCACAACAAGCCTCAAGTATTCCTACTTCCAAACCAATGAGACAACAAGACATTGCTTGGAGGGAAGTAGATTTTATCCCACCAGACACTCTGTGGAAAGATCAGCTTCAAGTTGACCAAGAAATGAGTGGCAAGACCCCATTGCAATATGTCAGGTTGTTTTTTGATTAAGAGGTAGTAAGCCATATATGTGACCAGACAAATATATATGTAATTCAGAAAGATGGCAAGCAGTTAGGCGTTTCTTTGGCTGACATTGAGCATTTCCTGGGAGTCCTTGCATTTACAGGAATAGTGAAAATGCCCTTCTATCACAGCTACTGGTCAAACAAAACTCGTTACTTGGTGATAGCCAATGCTATGTCACATGACAGATTCAAACTGATAAAGAAGTATTTGCATTTCAATGACAATGTATCACACAAGCCTCAGGGATACTCTGGTTACAACAAGATTCATAAAATTCGTCCCTTGATAGAGAAGGTTTGAGCCAACATCTTGATGAGAATATAAAAACAAAAGTTTCTGTGTTGGAAGTCAAGGACATTGTAAACTGTGTTGTTGCCAATAAACTAGAAGCCAAAATTTGCCAAAATAGTCAGGCAAGAATAAGACCAGTTTAACAGACACCTGAACCTCATTGCTTATGGCATACCACCTCAGACAGACAATGCCAAATTTATAAATGAGTTCCTGAAAAGTGAGTTCAAGATAGATGTGGGTGTCATTCCAAACATTTGGCGCCTGCCAGGAGGGCAAAACCATACTACACCTGGATCATCAGCTGCCACAAGGCCTGATCCTATCTAATTCTCCATCAATTTGGGTAAACAGAAAGCAGAAATATTGAAGCTTTTCCAAACAAAAAAAAGGTGCTATTGCCTTTTATGCAGACATATCTTGAGAAGACTGTCAGAAAAGAAAAGAGCTGGTTGAAGAAATTAAAAGAAGAGCTGCTGCCAGTGAGCATAATCTGGGAATAAGTAACACGGTCATTGTGGCAAAAACAGGCTGCCCTTGGGACCCCCAGTTTCAAAGCAGATGATGCACTAGATGTGGCACAAAGTGATGTAAATAGTGTAAATTGGGAGCAAGAGGTCATTTACAGTGAAACCAACTCAAGCTTTGCCAGTGCTGAGTTGCCAAGCTTTGGGCAGTGAGAGCAAGCATGACAACACTGGCAGTGAGAGTGGCAGCAAAAGTGAATTTAAAATCAGTTGTTCTTGTACTTTTGGCAATATTGCTAAAATAATAAACAAAAATAAAAACTCTAGAAAAGTCCATGTTTTTTACACAAATTCTGATACTCTTGCCCCAAAACTTGACGAACTGAAAGCTGTGTGTTTTGAATGTCATTTGTGAGATTTGCCCTAAAAATTCAGTGTATACATTAGAAGAATCTCATATTCAAATCCTGGGATCCAGTTTGTGTAGCAATTTGGATAACCCTGAGTGTTGGAGAGGAGCAGCAATATATTGCAGAACTGGTCTGAGAGCTGAAACTGTGATTTACTCTTATTTATTCTGATAGTAGTTGGGTTGAGTATGTCTGTTTGAAACTCCACATTGGATCTGAATCATTTACAATAAAAAAGGTAAAAGGTAAAGGATGCAGCACTAGACCCTTAAGGTCCAAACCGGCGGTGCTGATCTCTGTTTTGTGGCCCTTCAGCCAGGAAGTGCAATGGGGGGCTGGGGGCCAGCCAACCTATGCTTTCGCAAACCCTTCCTGTTTACCTTCCCCAGATTTCTCCAGGTACCCATTTAGAGCTGGGTTGACTCTGGCTAAGCTTACAGGGTCACACCACTGACCCGCGTCCCAAACTAAGAAACTGACCACACCAGGGATCAAACCCAAATTCACAGATTCTCAGCCCAGCACGTGTCCACTTAGCCAGAACGGCTTTTTCATTTACAATAGCTGTTGTAACAGCTATTACCATAGTCCATCTACCCCTGAACAATATATTTCACACCTAGCTGTATCTGATCTTGTATCAAAAATGAATGCCCATGAGCATTCAACAATCTTTTTGTCTAGAGATTTTAATATGCCTGATGTTAAGTGGATTGAAGGTATAGCATTCCCCCTGAAAGCAGCCCTCCCATGTCACTACTAAATCCCTCACTGACAACCTACTGATACAGATTATTGGCCAACCAACACAATTCAGGCACCAGCAACAACCCTCCTTACTAGACTTAGTTGTCACAAATGACCCTGAACAAATTATATCTATTTCCTAACCCCCTGCAATTGGAAGCAGTGACCATATTTATATCTTGAGTGAGATACATGTGAATGCTAAGAAGGAAAATAAAGTGAAAAAATCTTTTACAGATTATGAGTTGATACAGCAGGACCTGTCAAAGATAAAATGGGAGTATGTGGTTGACAGTGGTAATATAGAAAAAAGCTGAGAGGCATTAAAACAGTATCCCTAGTTGCAAAAAACAAACATACCCAGGTATACTGGTCACCCTACCAAAAACACTCCCCTTCCTACCCAAAGAACTCATATGGGCTAGAAGGAAGAAGAAAAGAGCTTGGACCAGATATGTAAAGTGCAGATAAGATAACCACTATGACATGTTCAAGAAATGCAGAAACAGGCTAAGAAATTTGACTTAGAAGATTGTAGAAAACCCCAAGGAGGCAATTATAGCTGATGCAAAGCAGAATCCAAAGGGGTTCTGGCGCCATGTCTCAGCAGCTAATCCCTCTAGACATGATATCCCAGAATTCATGAAAGAGGATGACACAAAGACCTCAGAGCCTAAAGAAAAAGTGGATTTGCTCAACTCTAGCTTTGGTACAAATTTCTCCACTCAGCCAATAGAAAACCTTCCACCCACTTTACCAGAGCAACCAATTGGAGAACCAATGTACACAACAATTATAACTGTAGAGAATGTTCTGAAAAGGCTTAAAAACTGGATGCAAATAAAGCTGCTGGGCCAGATAATCTACAACCCAGACTATTAAAAGAAGCAGCTGGACAAATTGCTGAGCCACTAGAATTGATTCTTGGGATGTCACTCACTTCCAAAGTGCTCCCAAGTGACTAGAAGCAGGCCAACATCAAGCCCATCTTCAAGAAAGGGAAAAAGGACCAAGCCAATAATTATTACCCTAGAAGTCTCACTTCTGTTGTATGCAAAGTCCTTGAGAGCATCATAAATGCTCTCACCTTGAAAGAAATCAGTCACTTCCAAAAAGTCAGCATGTTTTCCAGAAAGGTCACTCAATCAAAACAAACCTCATTGAAACATATGACTTTGTGACTAGACTCTTGGATAATGGCCTTCCAGTGGATGTCATATTGCTTGATCAATCAAAAGCCTTTGATAAAGTATGGCATCAACTTCTCCTGAAAATGGAAGTATACAGGGTACATGAGGATATAGTTGCGTGGATTGAAGCCTTTCTTACTGGAAAAACTCAGAGGGTAGTAGTTTATGACACCACCAGTAATACTGTTTAATCAGATGAAATTCTTGTGGAGTCCCACAGGGCACAATCTTGGGCCCACATTGTTCAGCATATATATTAACATCTGTACAACTAACCTGAACTACCCACTGACACTATATGCTGACAATTGCAAGCTCTTAGGGCAGGCCCAAATTAGCCCCAATCACTCAATAGTGTAGGAAGACTTAGATCAACTATCTAGATGGTCATCTGAGTGGGGTATGCAGCTCAATGTGTCAAAATAAAAAGTCCTGCATCTTGGACACAACAATCCTAGACAACCTTACCATATTGTAGATGACCTAATTGAAGTTGTAAGTGAGGAGAAGGACCTGGGCATTATTTCTGATGATGAATGGGTTTCGTTCAGGGCTTCAGTCAAGCCCTGAACAAAACCCATTAGTACAAGCCCTCTCCAACAACTTTCTGTGCCAAACAGTAACTATGCCCACAAGAATGCGCCCAGGACAAAATCCCTCCATACTGGACCTAGTCATAACAAATGACCCAGAAAAGGTGATCAACACACACACTCTCAGTCCAATTGGCTCAAGTGACCACATGCCAGTTCTTTCATCTTTTCAACTCAACTCCAAACCATCAAAATATACCAAGCAATCCTTTACAAATTACAAGGTGATGGGCCAGGAGCTGTTAGATGCTAACCTGGAAACACTTATATCAGAAGATGTCGAAGCCTCATGGCTAACTCTAAAAAACACCTTACTAGAGAGCCAAGCCAAACACACCAGCATAACATGGAAAAAGAAACCCAAAACTCTACCTTTCCTCACCCCAAAAATCAAGAAACAATGCAACAGGAAGAGAAAACTTTGGGAGAAGTACACGAAACAAAAGACTACAGCTTTGTACAAGCAGTACAAAACTGCAAGGAACCTCCTCAGAAAAGAAACTAGAAAACTGACCTCAAACTACAAAGAACGACTGGCCAAAAACGTTAAGGAAAACCCAAAACTATTCTGGAAATACATCTCCCATAAGAAGCCAGGCAGACACTCTGTACCAGACCTGGTAAACAACAACTCTTTATCCTCTTGCCCCTCTGAAAAAGCAAACCTGCTTAATCAGCAGTTTGCCTCAGTGTTCTCCATGGATGACCCCCAATCAACCCCCCCACCAGCAGAACAGGCTCACACTCCCTTCCTGATGGTACACTCACCAGTCACAATCGAAGAAGTAACCAAACAGCTTAAGAACATCAATCCCAACAAATTGACGGGACCTGATGGTCTCAGCCCACAACTGACAAAGGAATTAAGCCCTGCAATATCAGCCCCACTGGTAAAACTATTCAATCTGTCACTGACACAAGGAAAGCTTCCAGGGGACTGGAAGAAGGGAATAGTCATCCCAATTCACAAGAAGGGTAGCAAAACGTCTGCAGCAAACTACAGACCTACCAGCCTTACATGTGTGGCATGCAAGGTCATGGAGAGAATCATAAACAAGCGTATCATTAACCATCTTGAGGCCAACTCACTTATCAGCAGTAGTCAGCATGGTTTTCGCTCAAAGAGATCAGTGGACACAAACCTTCTTGAGTCATATAGTCTTGTAACTGACCTACTAGAGAGAGGATTACCTGTGGATATAATATTGTTGGACCTAGCCAAAGCATTTGACAAGGTTTGTCACCGATACCTCATTCACAGGCTACTTACTCTATCTCTTAGTCCACAAGTGGTCAGTTCGACTGAGGACTTTCTGAGGGACAGAACACAGCAAGTGAAAGTGACAACCAGACCAAACAGCCATGTCCTTTCTGACAAAATCAAAGTCACTAGTGGGGTTCCCCAGGGCAGCGTCCTGGGCCCCACCCTGTTCAACATCTACATAAATGAGCTACCCCTCATCACCAGCAACAAAACCACCCTATATGTGGATGATTCAAAACTCATAGGTCCTGCCAACACCTCTTCTTCCATCCAATCCCTCCAAACTGATCTCAACCACATGTGCTCTTGGGTCAAAAGATGGCTGCTGGAATTCAATGCAGAAAAATGCAAGGTCATACACTTTGGACACAAAAACCCCAAACATCAGTACCTCATGACCCAAAATTCTGGAAGTCACCACAAAATTGAGCCTGTCCAGGAGGAGAGAGACCTTGGCGTCATTGTTGACTCCCAGTTGAAATTCAGCTCCCACTCACAGAACATCTCAGCCAATGCTAGTAGAGCCCTAGGCATCATCAAACACTGCATCACCAGCAGGAGTAAACATGTAATCACCAACTCTACAAAGGATTAGTAAGACCTAGACTGGAGGTGGGGACAATACTGGCCACCCCTCTATTCAAAAAGGACAAGGCAGTTCTTGAGCAAATCCAACAAATGGCCACTAAAATGATTAATGGCATGGAAAACAAGACATACAGTGAACGGCTGAAGGAACTTAACCTCCCCTCCTTAGTATACAGACGGAAACATGGAGACATGATCCAGGTGCACAAACTCCTCTCAACCAATTGAGAAAATGAGATCCTGGAGATCAACACCTCCCACAAAACACAAGGACACCCTAGACAAATCCACAAACATCATGCTACAACTGGAGCAAGATGCAATTTCTTCTTGAATCGGATTGAGAACCTCAGGAACAACCTCAAGGAGGACACTGTTGCTGCTGAATCAACAGATGCTTTCAAACGCCATCTGGATGCTGAGTGGAAAGATACACCATGGAAGTTTGACTGGGAAGCACCAGAATCTTCCACCAGAACTTAACCAACTACAACAGTCATCACAAGGAGTGATTCAACAGGATCAAAAGTCCTTATTTCACTCCAAGCTGTGATTTAAGGTAATTTAAGGTAATGAACTCAAGTTCCACAGCAACACATTAGCTCAAGTTGCTAAAGGAAACCAAGCCCTAGGGCTCATAAAATGAATGTTTACCACCAAGAAGCTATGTGTGGTCAAGAAGCTGTACAAAGCTATTGTATGTCCACACCTGGAATTTGGAAGACTCTAGTGTCTCCCCATTATAAAATGGATGTTAAAGCACTCAAGAGTGTCCAAAGGCAAGCAACAAAGCTCATAACAGATTTGCAAGACAAGCCATATGAGGAATGCCTTGTATCCCTGAATTCCCTACCCTAGTCTATCAAAGAAAGAGAGGAGATGCAATTCCTACTTGCAAACTCCTAGAAAATAACCTCTCATGTCAAGTTTACTCCTCATCCCTTGCAAGTATGACAAGAGGACACACAAAGAAGCTACAAGTCCACCATTGCCATCCATGTGAGTGCCAGCAATTCTTCTCTGTATTTGCTGTCCCTTATTGGAACAGCCTCTCTAAAGCCACTATCCAGTCCTAAACCATAGATACATTCAAGAAAGGACTTGACCAGGACTGGCCAATGCAGAGTGTAGGCTAACCTGGGATGCCAAACCTTAGTCATGCCACACCACCAGCAAGATGTTCCACAAGAGGCCTATCACCACCTTATCTTGCTGGACATGCAATTTAAGGTAATACCTTGGGATTGTGGGCAAAGCTCTTGGCTGGATCATAAATTTTCTGGCAGGCAGAACTCAGAGGGTGAAAGTAGATGACCACATTAGCACAGTTAAGAGAAAAGGATGTATAGATGTATGAGCAGCCCACCACATAAGGAGACGTGTTAAGAAAACAATTCTAATTTGTTAATTTGGTCAATTATTGGCACCTTTGTCACATTGGCCCCACCAAGATTTTGCTCATTGGCACCCTTATCACATCATCCCCTCTCAGGATTTTGCTCTAGATCTGCCCCTGCTGAACCTAGTTTTAGAGAGTGAAGTTACTATTATTTCAGTAGAATTTTAGGCTGTATCTTCCTAAAAAAGGGGAAAGAGGGCACCAGAAAAAATCTTTGTCATTTTAAATCTAGATAGGTATATGGACCTATCACATATAGGTAAATCTCTGGCAGTTCATATTATTGACTTAGCCTAGGCTATGAATAAAGTAAACATACCACCCAATGCCTTTTTTATGCTCATTACAAATAGCCTATAATAATCATTTTTGTTGGAAATGAATTTTACTCCCACTCTTATATATACCAATTCAGGGTAGGTATATATTTGCACATTAGGGTAAAGTTTAAACTTACCTCTCATTTGCATCAGAAATTAAATTTTAATACTTCTGACAAAAATGATTATTAGGCCTAGGCCTATACTTGGAAAGAGCATAAAAAAGGCATTGAGCGGTATATTCACTTTATTTGTAAGTCAATAATATGATTTGGTAAAAATTTACCAAACTAAAAATTTGCCAAAACTAAACTTACTTTTCAAATTTTGTGTAGGCCTAGCCTAAGTTGTTTGTTTAGCTTAACCTACCTAGCCTAGATGAGCATGGCCTATTTCATAGATTACTTCAGCATCAATTACTTACCTTACATCAGAAAATAAGAGTGCTTTGCTTTATTTTAGATGATTTTCATTAGTAACAGTAAGCCTAGAACCGTCTTTCCTAACAAATATATTGGCTCAAACTAGCCTGTTGTATCTTCTTTTCTTTCAGACGCCAATTCCAACTCATCGAAGGTCCGATGCACACTTGGACCCACACAGACACGGTTTCACACAGGACGAATATGTTGTGTGGTTTTGTACTCTGACGAACTGTAAATAACCATTTTTAAGTATTATAAACTGTATATGTTAATAACGCGACTGTAAAAATGTTCGCGGATGATGCGAAGCTGTACAGATCATTACTGAATGAACAAGAGATTTCACTGCTCCAAAGTGACTTGGATGCTCTGCGTCAGTGGTGCATAGCAAACTGTATGTTCATTAACGAGACTAAGTGCAGTACTGTTCATTATCTTCGTAGACCTTCTCAACATTACCCTTACCTCCTTGATGGAAAACGAATTCCAAGCGTTGAGTATATTAGAGATCTTGGAGTTTGCTTCGATTCATGCCTGAAATTTGATAAACATGTGTCGGGGATTACCCATCGGGCAAACTACCAACTGTTGCGCTTAAAGCGCACGTTCTCTAGATTTAACCTCCGTTCACTCATATCACTTTATGTTTCAACTGTCCGCCCAATACTTGAGTATTGCTCGTCAGTATGGTTTCCCCTTAACAAGAGAGACCGAGCAAGGATTGAAAAAGTTCAACGTAGGGCAACTAAACTCGTACCTTATCTGAGACATTTGCCATACCAGCAGAGAATGCAGAGACTACAGTTACCCAGTCTTCAGTTCAGGCATGATAGAGGTGACCTAATATGTTCAGAATCGTTAAGAACATTGACAATATCACCCCATCTCACTTCTTCGCCTTCTCAGGATACAACACCACCCGTCAACACCAGCACAAAATTTACCCACCACGGCCACGTACAAGATTAGGTCAGAACTCACTGTCCAGCCGTGTGTGCAAGCCTTGGAATGCACTTCCGTGAGAGACAGTTGATACTCTCACAATCCACACTTTCAAAACAAAACTAGCTTCTACGAATTTTCACAGTCGGTCCTTTCAAGATCCATTTTAAATGTGTATCATGGATATTTATAGGGAATTTCTGTTGAGTATATTTTTTGCAAAGTAAGATCTATCGTTGCCTTATTATGTAATACCGTTCTATTAATTCTACGAATTTTCACAGTCGGTCCTTTCAAGATCCATTTTAAATGTGTATCATGGATATTTATAGGGAATTTCTGTTGAGTATATTTTTTGTAAAGTAAGATCTATCGTTGCCTTATTATGTTATACCGTTCTGTTAATTCTACGAATTTTTACAGTCGGTCCTTTCAAGATCCATTTTAAATGTGTTTTCATGTATATTTATAGGGAATTTCTGTTGTGTGTATTTTTTGTAAAGTAAGATCTATCGTTGCCTTATTATGTTATTCCTTAGTGCGACAAGCTTTTTGTATAGCTTACCGCTGACGGTATTAATAAATAAATAAATAAATAAATAAATATGCTACGTGCATGTATATATGCATATATATGTATATATATAAATATATCTATATATATATAAATATATATATATATATATATATATATATATATATATATATATATATATATATATATATATATATATATATATATATAATATATATATATAATATATATATATATATATATATATATATATATATATATATATATATATATATATATATATATATTATATATATATATATATATATATATATATATATATATATATATATATATATATATATATATATATATATATATATATATATATATATATATATAGAATTTGAGAGAAACTTTCCAGGAACAGTTGAATACTAAACTTGAGAGTTTAAAATTTGATAATGTGGAAGATGGTTGGAATAATTTTAGAAAAATAATTTGTGAAGTTGCTGAAGGTGCATTAGGGAAAGAGCTAGAACTGCAGCTAAGAATATTAGTGAAAAAGCTTTATGTTTAATAGAAAGGAGAAAGGACTTGTACAAGAATTATCTGAGTGATAGATCATATGAAAACAAAAGGAATGTAAAGAAAATGGAGAAAGTAGTAAAATATTAACTAAGGAGATGTGAAGTGAAGGCCATGGATAAAATTGCCGAGGATATCCGGACCTGGCCCAGTTAAAGATAGGAATGGGGCCGCAATTAGCGATAAGGAAAAAACTAAAGAGAGATGGGCCGAACATTTTGAGAATTTGCTCAACCGAGATAGAGTTGCAGGAAAAGATATAGAGGAAAATGAAAAAGTTTGTGATACCTTGGATGTGAAAGAAGATTTGTTTTGTGAGGAGGAATTAGCTACAGTACTAAAAGAAATAAAAAATAATAAGGCTCCAGGTGCTAATAAGGTGGTAAAGGACTTTTTTAAATATGGTGGCTCTGAGGTTAGAAATAAGTTACTGAAGATTATGAATATGATTTTTGAAAAAGGGGAAGTACCTAACGATTTTAGGAAAACCTTAATTAAGCCACTCTATAAGAAAGGTGATAAAAGTGAGTGTGGTAATTTTCGAGGCATTAGTCTGGTCTCTATAGGTAGTAAATTACTTCGTAATATGATACTTTTTAGACTGAGAGATGCTATAGACAAAGTTTTAAGAGAAGAACAGTGCGGTTTTAGAAAAGGTAGAGGATGTGTTGACCAAATTTTCACTCTTAGGCTAACAATTTAGAAGTGCCTGAGTTTTCAAACACCTTTGTTCCTCAGTTTCATAGATTATGAGCAAGCGTTCGATTCTGTTGATAGAAGAGCTTTGGTAAAGGTTTTATCCTTGTATGGTATACCAGACAAATACATTGAAGTGATTAGTGCTATGTACGAGAATAACACCGCTGCAGTTGAGGTAGGAAATGAGGTTAGCAGCTGGTTTTGTATTAAATCAGGAGTTAAGCAGGGTTGTGTTCTATCCCCCTTTATATGGATTATTTTGATAGACTTTGTTTTAAGGAGCACAGGAAAGGCAATGGGAGACCACGGAATCAAATGGGGAGGAAAAAATCTCCTGGACTTGGATTATGCTGATGATTTAAGCATCCTAGATGAAAGTGTGAGTAAAATGAATGAAGTTTTAGAGGTTTTGTGAGTTCAGGATGCTAGAATTGGTTTGAAAATTAATGTTAGGAAGACTAAGTCACTAAGGCTAGGAATAAGTGAAGATAGGTGACATTGGATAATGAAAAAATTGATCAGGTGGGCAGCTTCACTTACCTTGGTAGTATTACTAGTAAAGATGGTGGGAGTGGTGAAGATGTTAAAAGTAGAATAGCCAAGGCTCAGGGTGTTTTTTCATAGTTAAAAAAAAGTTTTGAAGAATAGGAAGATAAGTCTGCAAACCAAGATGTTAGAGTATTAGAGGCTACAGTGATGACAGTGGTCAAATGTGGCTCTGAAGCATGGATGCTCCGAAAAGCAGATGAAGATTTACTAGATGTTTTCCAGAGAAATTGCTTAAGGATTGTTCTAGGTACCCAGATGACTGACCGTATTTCAAACAATATGCTATACGAAAAATGTGGTCCAATACCGCTCTCTAGGGCTATAATGAAAGAAAGGTTGAGGTGGCTAGGGCACGTTGTGCGGATGAAGGATGACAGATTGTCGAAGATTGTTCTTTTCAGCCAACCGTCTAGGGCTAAACAGAAAGCAGGTCGTCCCTGTCTGGGGTGGGAGGACATCATAAAGGAAGATTTAAAGGAAATGAAAACTTCGTGGGCGGGTGTAAAAAGGGAGGGTTTGAATAGATTGGGGTGGAGGAGGAGCGTGCGTAGCTGTGTTGGCCTCAGGCGGCTTGGTGCTGCGATGAGTTGTTAGTAGTAATAGTACTAGTATATATATATATATACATGTATATATATATATATATATATATATATATATATATATATATATATATATATATATATATATATATATATATATATATATATATATATATATATATATATAATATCCCTGACAAATACCCTGCTGAGGCAAGGCTTGGAATGTAAGGTCAGAGCTGTCTCGGTGTTGTGAGATAGATTAGGGTCTTCCCTCTGTCATAAGCCCCTTCCTCTGTCCCTATCCAAGAAAGGAAAACCGTACTTCCGTGGTCTCAAAGTTGCGTCTGGGTAGACCTTTCACAAATTTGCCTAACCAGAACCATGAAAGAAAACATCACTGTAGGGTGGCCTTGAAGAGTGGTTCCCTTCAATGAAATTATAGCCTAGTAAACGAAACAGCTTAGCACCGCATTGATTAACTGATAATTCTTCTAGGTTTTGTTGGTTCTAGTAGAATTCTTTGCTAAATAAACCTTTTCTAAGATAAATTTCCTATTGTGGGCCACCTACTTGTATATACTGAATATAAGCCTATATACTAAATAAACCATTTCTAAGCTAAGTTACCTGTTGTCGGCCACCACATGCATGAATATATGATGAGTCGAAGGTAATAGGATTGGGATTGCTTGTACAGGACGTCGACTATTGTTGATAAATGAGGATTGCCCAATATAAAGGACCATGCAGTGACCAATATAGACCTAGGATTACACTAAGCCTCCATTCAACTGGAGGTCCCGGGTAGTTCTTGCTGTCCGGTTCTAAGTTACCTTAAGTACTATCTATTGATTTGAGAAGATATATAGGTCACCAACCTGCACTAATGATGGGACCTATTGATTTTCCTGAGATAATAACAACTTTATTAATTCAACATAACATCAGAATTGTGACTTGGAACGTAAAAAAAAGTTAAATAACAACTACTGTATTGACGTTTTGGCTGACGAATTCAAAAATTTTGAACTGGAATTGTTAGCAGTTTCATAAAATTGTTTCCCTGGGGGAAGAAACATGAACTTAGTCAATGCATAGCTTATTTACTCAGGAAAGAGGCGTGGGTGTACACGCAGGGAGTAAGGCTTATGAAGAAAAAGGAAGCTTCAGAGGCTTGCTGAGGTTAGGAAGGTATGAATTTACTTCTACTACTACTAATAATATCTCACCGCAGCACCAAGCCGCCTGAAGCCAACATAGCTACGCATGCTCCTCCTCCATCCCAATCTATTCAAAGACTCCCTCTTTACACCCTCCCAGGAAGTTCCCATTTCCTTTAAATCTTTCTTTATGACAACCTCTCCCCCCAAATGAGGACGACCTGCTTTTCGTTTAGCCCTAGACGGTTGGCCAAGAAGCATAATCTTCGTTACTTACAATTATAAGGACAGACAAGATCAAAGGTAGAAAAATAGTATTTTTATAAGGGGGAAAAATAAAGCCGAGCTTGGTAGGAAAAGGGATAGATGGTGTCCTGGCCTAAGAAAATTTGGTGTGGAAAGGAAAATAACAATGATTGTAGGCTGCTGCAAATTTGTAGACATAAAATTCTATTCACAACCAATGCAGTACTCGCATAATGGTAAGTTCATTCAAATAGGAGATGGGACAGAGACTGGCTGAAGATCGCTAGGGACGCCGCAGCAGTCAAATCGAAATGTTCATCAGAAGTAATTCCAAAGTCTATTGGTGCTATGCAGGACAGTTCTTCATCTGGTTCCCGGTAACAGTAAGAAGCAAGCATAATGGTAGAACGACCAATTTTGTTGATTGTAGAAATTGTAAACTGAAGACTGGCTGGATCGATACAAGATACTAGGGTACATAGGAGTGCTGTTATTTATAATAATTATATTAAAAGTCAAGATCACTATCTATCTACTGGTGTCTAGAGCTACTTTAAAGCTAAAATTAAGGAAAGATAACTATCTTCCAGGAATTTATGACTTTGGTAGATTCCAGAAGGAGAATCTGAGATGAACTTTCCAGGAGCAGTTGATTATTAAACTGGAAAGTCTAAGATTTGACAATGTAAAAGATGGATTGAATAATTTCATGAACATGGTTTATGAAATATCAGATGGTGTCTTAGGGAGGAAAGTTTGAAACTCAGCTAGGAATATTATTGAAAACTGTTTAAACTTTGTGGAAAAAGTACGGGTTTATGTAAGATACATTTGTGTGATAGATCATGCGAGAATAAGAAGAATGTAAGGGAAGTAGAGAAAGTATTAAAATATTAATTAAGGAGATATGAAGTAGAGGCCATGGATAAAATTGCCAAAAATATGGAAGATAGAGCTAGGCGGTATAATGGTAAAATCTTGTATTGACATATTAGTAAATTTAGAGTGTGGTTTTAAGAAGTTTCTAGAGTTCGGTTCTATCACAGTTTCTAGGACTGTAATGAGAGACAAGTTGAGAGAATTGCCAAGTCCCATTCTTTTCATCCATCGAGGGCCAAATGAAAAGCATGTCGCCCCTCTATGTGGTGACAACAGGTTGTAATGTTGTATGAAATGATGTAAACAAAATTAGAACTTCTTGGGGAGGGGGTTAAGAGGGAAGCTTTAAATATACTGGTATAGAGGAGGAGCGACGCAGCTGTATGTGGCTTAATGATGCAGTGAGTTATTAGTAATAGTATGCATGTAATATAATATGTAACATAAATTTATGTTTAATAATGCAGTTGTACATGTTAAATCTAGATAATCTCCAAAGAAACTAGTAAAACTTACAAAATTAACATAGGGACAATAAAGTCAATTTGTCTTAGTATTTGTCTGATTTCCTTTCCTATTAATATTGTACTTTATGCGAATCGTTGGTGATTTGAATTTGTTGTTTAGTGTTATAGGCCTATCACAATAAGAAAACTTCAGAACGCAGTTATTGAATGTTAGAAACAAGTTTATGGAGGCCGACCAAGATCGTACACAAAGAAGACCCTATTTTTTTACTGGCTTTTTCTTCGTTATTTACTGACAGGAAACTGGTTGACAGACTGATTGCTGTTATTATTGTAAGTAGTTTTCTGCAAGCTAAAGATTCCTGGCCTTTTAAAAAGACATACAAAAATTCTGTTACTCCTACGGCAACTTTTCCATTTTCAGCACAATTTCCTGACAGTTTTTCTTACTTGGCCTTCAGTATTTTCAAAAGTTGCCATCAGCGTGTCCATATCTTGAATTCAAGCTGGGCTATCTCTATCAACAACACCTATTCTCTGTTTTTCACTCGCAGAAAACCGATTGGTAGACTTATTGCTGTTTTTAATTAATTAAAAAAAAACTTTTTCCACAAAACAAGTTTTTCAAAAAAAAAGTAAACAACTTTTTTCAAAAAAAAAGTAAAGAACTCTATTAAACCAAAACTGAACAAAAATAGAATCAAATAATCTACCAAGCATACAACTACCACAAATTTGTACTTAACTGAAAGAAATTCTTTTAAACGTTTTTCACTTTTATAACTTTAAGAAATCAAAAATTAATTAAGATTTTAAGGAATAAATATCAGCATATGTATATTAAACTGACAATGCACATAAATAAATTCATTTGAACTTTTTTCAGTAAGGTACAAATTAAATTCTGGCTTTTAGAAAGCATGGGGTTTAGAATTTGACTCGTATTAATTTCTGCTCGTTTTGAGTTTGATTCTGTTATTTATTTTAATTTCCGCTTGTTTTGGGTTTCATTTATTTATTGATACTGATTTGTAGTAGTTGTATGCTTCGTAGATTATTTGATTCTATTTTTGTTCTGTTTTTTTGGTTTAATGAAGTTTATTACTTTTTTTGGAAAATTTATTTTGTGGAAAAAGCTTTTTTTAATTAACAGCAAGAAAAACTACTTTTTTGCGTGGGTAGCATTGATAGTCCGAGCACCGAGTGTTGAAAACCTGAAACATACCATGACGGAATGGGGCAGATGCGAGAATTAGCCTAACCTCCTTGTATCGACCATGCTGATTCGAAAAATACCAGCAGCACTTGCTTGCGAGGTGTGGAACACACCGTAACTTGACATTTTATTATATTTTGGTGTTTCATGCAAGAAAATGCATCCTCCACACAGTTTGGGGTGCGGTTTTCTGTTCAAATACGAGATAAAAATGCCTAGAGGCCATAGAATGTCTCATAACAAACTAAAACGATTAGTTAGAAAAAATGGCAGCAAATGGCAGCGAAAGACCTAATTTCCAGAACTATCAACTACGTTGAACAAAATAGGTATCTAAAAATTTGACTGGATGTGTTTGTGGTAAAGGTGGGCGTGAGAGGGGGTTAGTTCCCCTCCAATCGCTTTCGACAATTAAAAAGGGCACTAGCCCTTTGAATTTCCAATCAAATTAGCCCTTTTTGAAGTTTCTACGACAACAGCTTCTATAAAAACCTTATATGCCCCCAGGGGATAACTTACAACCCTTGCCCTGGGGGCTGTAGTGGAGAGTCCTCCTCAAAAACATAATATATATCTGGAAATCAACTACGCTGAACAAAATGGCTATCTCAAAATTTTGATTGGATGTGTTTGGGGAAATGGTGGACGTGGAAGGGGTGTTAGTTGCCTTCGAATCACTTTTGACTATTAAAAAAGGCACTAGCCGTTCCAATTTCCAATCGAATGAACCCTTTTTGAAGTTTCTACGACAACTCCTTCGATACCAAGTGCCCTGGTATGGAAAAAAAATAATACATTGTGCCATCATCGTTCTTTACTCAGGCAGCGCTATTGCGCTGCCTATGATTATGAAGCTTTTAGGGCAGAACTACATTTTCGTCAATGTTGCCATGCCGAACCGAGAAAATAACTAAGCAAAATGATTTAGTTATACATTTGATGACTTTTTTCGTCCAAAAAAATTCAGACATTAGCAGTCTGATGATTCTCAAAGACGACTACACCTTTAAAAGAAAGCTACACCTTCATAAGCTGTCAGGGCTATAGTTTTAAGCTGATTTTTTCGCTTATTGTTCATCCATGTTTATTTTAATTTTGTACATTGTTTTGTTTTATTTCGATTATTTTTAATTTATTACAAAACTATGACGGCTTTGAGGCAGTACCATATCTTCATCAATATTGCCATGTCGAGTCGTGAATTATATAGTTGTATCCTGGACAACACTTTTCGTCCGTAAAAAACTCAAACACTAGCAGTCGGCTGATTCTCAAAGACGAATAAATCTTTAAAAGAAAGCTACAACTTCATAAGCTGTTGGTACTATAGTTTTTAGCTGATTTTTTATTCATGTTCATTCCAATTTAAGTTGGTATCTTTTTTATTTTACTTTAGTTAATTTAATTTATTTCAAAACTATGACGCCTTTAGGGCACTACCACATCTTCGTCAATATTGCCATGTCGAGTCATGAATTATTTAGTTGTATCTTGGACAACGCTTTTCGTCCGTAAAAATTCAAACATTGGCAGTTTACTTATTCTCAAGGACGACTACACCTTCAAACAAAAGTTACACCTTCTCAAGCTGTTGGTGCTATATGTGTTTAGCTGATTTTTCATCCATGTTTATTTATTGTTGTACACTTTATTTTATTTCAATTAATTTAATTTATTTCAAAACTATGACACATTTAGGGCAGTACCATATCTTCATCAATATTGCCATGTCGAGTCGTGAATTATATAGTTGTATCGTGGACAACGCTTTTCGTCCGTAAAAAATCAAACATTAGCAGTCTGCTGATTCTCAAAGACTACTACATCTTTAAAATAAAGCTGCACCTTCATAAGCTGTTGGTGCTATAGTTTTTAACTGATTTTTGCTGATTTTTTATCCATGTTTATTCTAATTTAATTTGGTATCTTTTTATTTTATTTTAGTTGATTTAATTTATTTCAAAACTAGGGCAGTACCACATTTTTGTCAATATATCCATGTCGAGCCGTGAAATATTTAGTTATATCTTGGACAACGCTTTTCGTCCGTAAAAATTCAAACATTAGCAGTTTGCTTATTCTCAAGGACGACTACACATTCTCAGGCTGTCGGTGCTTTATGCTTACAGCCTATTTTTGCTCATATTTCCCCCATGTTTCTGTTTTATTTAATTTAGTGCTTGATACTACCCCAAACTACATAATTGCATATGGAGGTCTTTTTCATTGAAAAATGTATTTTTTTTCTCTTTTTTAAAGATATATGTGGCTATGTAAGTTTTCACGTAACCAATTTAAACAAACAGATCTCATTTTCACTATCCTTGGTGCTTTAAGTAAAGACTCAATATTCCAATGTAGGTGATACCAGCTATTGGGAAAGCTAAGTTAGTCTCATCTGAAACCATAGAAGCAAATAAAGTACCATTTAGACGGCAAACTGGCGTTGTGCGAGTTAACTGTGTTGATTGCCTCGACCGAACTATTACTGCGCAGTTTATAGTTAGGAAGTGTGCACTCGCCTTTAAAGTAAGTTTTTTTTTGTTTTTGATAAAATTTTTTAGTAGCTAGGTTTAATTAAAATGAAGAGAAGGGTAGGAATTGGAACTAGAATTGTCAACCTGTGAAAGAGACAGTTCATGTAAATGACCGGTAAGCATAGGGAGATTCTTAGATGAGATATTTATTTTGAAAATCTGTCTATAGTGAGCCCAGATTGGCCGAATTCATGAATGCTTTCTTCACTTTCTTATTGAAAATAACTACTCGTTCTCTTTACTAAGTTTTGTTGCTCGTTACTTCAATATAAAAAAGAAAATTTATTTAATCCCTCTAATCTGAAATATGCCTTATGTAATTCGTAAGATAAGCTAATGATAGATAGTAGCTTGCTTTTCCCAAATTTAAGCTACAAATAATGATTTTTTTTCATTTCTGGAAACTTACACAACTACTAATGTATATGTAAATTATGTTACCGTGAATGTTCGATATTCGTGAGTGTCGACATTCACCGGTGAATGTCTGAAAAACTTTTTTTTCTCCTTGAATTTAGTTAACGTTGCCAGTCAACTTTTCCAATTTAATGCAAGGTTTGATGATGACAGGTTAGGTTGGATTATGATTGGGTTAGCTTAGGCTTTTAACCCATTTGTTATATTTATAACCAAATTTAATCTTACCTACACTTGCATAATATAACCTAACTTGAACTTTTATCATCATAGCTTGCATAAGACTGCAAAACCTGACTCACAAAGCTAATTGAATCAAAGTAGAGAAAAAGAAATTTTGGACCACCGGTGAATGTCGACATTAACGGTAAGATGTATAAATAAATTATAGAAGATAATGTTGACGCATAATAAAATCAAACCCCTAAGATTTAACCTTAATTTAAATGATAAAAACTGATGAAAACAAAATTCAAAAAAGTATCCGACACGCATAAGCAGAGGGGTAACGGAGAATTCCTTTTGGAAAACGAGCATGACAGGAAGGCCTCAGGGGCGCCATTTGGGGGGGGGCATTGCCCACCCTAATTTTTCTGGGGGGCCCAAGCTTCCTCCCAATAAGGCTTTTTTTCTTTTACAAAATATACAGGAACAAAATTACAATTAGCAATTAGTCAAAATTTTGAAACTGCTACATTTATATGTAGATTAACTTAGATAATAGTGAGATTGATAGTGCAACTGGGTCGTGCACAGGGTTGCCAACTGGACATATTTTATGTCCAAAGGACATATTTCTATGTGCCTGGATATAATGACATAATAGGGCAAAAAATGGACACATTTTAGACATTTAGGACATAAAGTGGACACATTTTCCAAAATTATTACGTAAAACAAATTACTTTCATAAAAAAATGTCATTCATCACCAAATGAGTGCTAAGACTTATATCTACTTATTTTTTAAGCTCTGTATTTATTTTCCGGGGTTGCTTGCTCTTCCCTGAAGCAAACTTCTGAAAATACCTTCAAAATTCCTTCACCTATAAATGGTATTATTGCCCTGATTTTTACTCGGCACGGTCAAGATAAAGGACAAGCTGTCACCTTTTTCATATAAACTTACTTCTGACTTCCAAACGTCACACAAAAATCTCAATGAAAAGTTAACAAAATTAAACCTTTCGATTGTTGATGGTCTGAAATCAAAACTAAAGCCAAGTTGTCAAACACCCGGGGTACATTCCTTCAGTTTGAAATTTTTCATCACGGGAAAGGAGCTGAGAGAAACTTAAGTAAGTAAAAATTTAATGTTAGGTGATATAGCTCAATTATATATATATATATATATATATATATATATATATATATATATATATATATATATATATATATATATATATATATATATATATATATATATATATATATATATATATATATATGTGTGTGTCTTTTTTTATGTTCTTTCCAAATATAATAATCATTTTTGTCGGAAATGAACTTTACCCCCACCCCTATATATACTAATTCAGGGCATATATTTGCACATTAGGGGATGGGGGTTAAGTTTAAACTTACCTCCCATTTACATCAGAAATACAATTTACACCCCCCCCTTAATGTGCAAATATATACCCTGAATTAGAATAGGGGTGGGGGTAAAATTCATATCCGACAAAAATGATTCTTCTATTTGGAAAGAGCATAAAAAAAGAATCGAGTGATATGTTTACGTTATTCGTATGTCAATAATATGAACTGCGAAAAAATTACCGACGGGTCTCCATGTCTGGTTTCCTTATACAGTATATAGCGGTGGGTACCGCATAATGTATAAGTATCTATATATACATATAGTAGTAAATATATATAGTATACATAAATACTATATATATTTACTTAGTTTATAATACTATAAAGTAATATATGTATAGTATAAGCCTAAAATTGAGGCTATTGAAGAGGAGATGTGTTAATAAGACAATTCCTATTTTTATAATATGTAAAAATTGTAGTTATCAAACTTTGAAATCGATTTCGCTATACTTACCTCCCAGCCCCTCTAATATGCAGACGTATAGATAGACGAATTGTATTATTCTCATATGTTTCCCCGTTTCTTGCTTTCGCCAGCATTTATTTGATTTACGGTTACACTAGTTGAAAAAAGAGTGATGCATGGCAAAATGCATAGAAAATAATTAATTTTTACTATATTTTCCTTATTAAGGGGGGAAAGCATAGTGGAATCACTCAGGCGCTTTCGCGACTGAGAGCGAAAGCGCCACAAGCAATATACTTTCATTGCCATGCGCATAGACTAAATTTGGTCATTGCAAACTGCGTTGAAGGTGTTGGGACTGTTGGCTCATTTTTTTCGTTAGTCCAAAATCTGTACAAGTTCATTTTCAACACCAGACATCAGCTTTTTGTCGAGTCCCAAAAGGCTACTCAACTGCCAGTCCTGGAATTAGAAAGGAGTGCTGCGACAAGATGGTCATACTGGTATCGATCAATATCGAAGATAAGACTCCGATATGAATGTGGTTCTGGCTGTACTGTCTGCAGTCAGCGAGGGAGCTGATAGTGAAGCTCGAGCAGAAGCAGCTGGGCTCCAGAGAAAAAAATTTTTCACAGTTATATTCCAGTTGCTCTATATGGAAGCAATTCTGAGGACGACAAACTCCCTTTCTGAGCAGCTTCAGGCAGTTGATCTGGTAATATCTAGGTCCCGCATCTTGATTCAAGCAGCAAGGAAGGAAATAGCTGAACTGCACTCTGACAATTCATTTGCATCGCTTTTGGAGAAGGCAAAAGAGTTTGCTGAAGGTCTTGAAATTGAAGTACCTGACGTGAATGGACCCGAGACCGGATCCTCCTCTGCGGGTCAGACGGGACGACCTAGAAGAACCCAAAAAATTATCAAACACCTGAAAGAATTCATGACCACTTCGACGTAAGGAAAAAACTTTGTTGAATCCGACAGTAGAGCTCCAACTCCAGCGGAAGAACTGAAAAGAGAATACCTGGAGACTGTAGATCGTCTGATCGCGGAATTCGACAGACGGTTTACAGATAACCTTCCAGTGCTCAGTACACTCGAAGCTCTGGACCCCAGCTCTACCAAGTTCATGGATGCAGGGCTCCTCAAGCAATTCTCTGAGCTTTATTCTGAAATAGACATTGACCAGATTCTTCTTGAGGCCCGAGCTGGTATTGCCAAGCGGTTTTTGCTCGAGGAGGAGGCAAAGCCCAAGAACTTCATGGACGTCATCGATAATATCGAGACACTTCCAGTGGCCAATTCAGAAATTATCAAAGTTCTTCATATTACTGCCATACTTCCTGTCACGACAGCCAGCAATGAACGCTTGTTTTCTGGGCTGGAAATAGTGAAGAACTATCTGCGCTCGACCACAGGAGACGATCGTCTTAGTCACCTGCTTTTGATCTTTGCAGAGAAGGATTTAGTTAAAAACTTGGATTTCGACCAGCTTGTTGACGACTTTGCGAAGATGAAACCACGCCGGTTCCCCTTGTTGCCTTGAGTGTTCACTGATCTGTTTCAAAATTTTGTTGTATTTTTTGATTTTGTAAATATACTTGATCGAGCAAAGTTTTGCATCGTCATAGCCGGAGCGTGACTCCGACTTGGACTAAAGTATTTACTGTAAGCAGCGAGCTGAAGAATTCGGCTACAGAATATACTTTAGTCAAAGCGTGAGTTTCTACAGAGGTTCGGCTTTCGTCAAGTTATAGGTTAGGAAAAGTGGAAGATTCCCAAACGTTTAACAAAATAATTACGATATAAGTAATAATTTGTTTGTATTATTTTCCGGCCAATCTTAGCATTTAATTTTACCTGAAGAAGCTTAATAACTATGATTTTTTATGTGACAATTAACCAAATATATTGTATGTCTTCGGCTTGCGTTTGTTATTAAATTAATCAAAAAAACTTTTTGCACAAAAATAAGTTTTTTTTAAAAAAGTAAAGAACTCCATTAAACCAAAACTGAACAAAAATAGAATCAAATAATCTACCAAGCATACGACTGCCAAAAATCAGTATTAATAAATAAATGAAACCCAAAACAAACAGAAATTAAAATAAGTCAAACTCAAAACGAGGAGAAATTAATCTGAGTAGGGTTCTAAACCCTATGACTTCGAAGAGCCAGAATATAGTTTATACTTCACTGAAAAAAATTCAGATTAATTTATTGACTAAAATGTGCATTGTCAGTTTATAATACATATGCTGATATTTATTCCTTAAAATCTTAATTAATTTTAGATTTTTTAAAGTTATAAAAGTGAAAACATTTAAAAGAATATTTTCACTAAAGTACAAATTATATATTTGTTCAACTACGTTGAACAAAATGGCTATCTCAAAACTTTGATTGAATGTGTTTGGGGAAATGGTGGGCGTGGGAGGGGGGTTAGTTGCCCTCCAATTACTTTCGACTATTAAAAAGTGCACCAGCCCTCTCAATTCCCAATTGAATGAGCCCCTTTTGAAGTTTCTACGACAACGCTATCTATAAAAACCTTATATGCCCCCAGGGCATAACTTACAACCTTTGCTCTCGGGGCTCTGTCATCCTCAAATACTTAATTTCCAGAACTTTCAACTACGTTGATCAAAATGGCTATCTCAAAACTTTGATTGAATGTGTTTGGGGAAATGGTGGGCGTGGGAGGGGGGTTAGTTGCCCTCCAGTTACTTTAGACTATTAAAAAGGGCACTAGCCATTTCAATTTTCAATCAAATAAGTCCTTTTTTAAGTTCTTACGACAACACTTTCTATAAAAAACCTTATATGCCCCCAGGGCATAACTTACAACCTTTGCCCTGAGGGGGATGCCATCCTTAAAGACCTAATTTTTCAAAACTTTCAACTACTTTGAACAAAATGGCTATCTCAAAATTTGATTGGATGTGTTTGGGAAAAAGGTGGGCGTGAGAGGGGGTAGTTGCCCTCCGATCACTTTCGACTATTAAAAAGAGCACTAGCCCTTTGGATTTCCAGTCGAATGAGCTCTTTTTGAAGTTTCTACGACAAAGCTTTCAATAAAAACCTTACATGTCCCCAGGGCATAACTTATAACCCTTGTCCTGAACACTGTGGGAGGAGTTTCCTGCTCAAAGATATAATTTCCTAAACTTTCAACTACATTGAACAAAATGGCTATTTCAAAATTTTGATTGGATGCGTTTGGGGAAATGGTGGGCCTGGAAGGGGTGTTAGTTGCCTTCCAATTACTTTCGACTATTAAAAAGGGTACTAGCCATCCCAATTTCCAATCGAATGAGCCCATTTTGAAGTTTCTATGACAACGCTTTCAATGAAAACATTATATGCCCCCAGGGCGTAACTTACAACCCTTGCCCTGAGGGCTTGTCATCCTCAAAGACCTAATTTTCAGAACTTTCAAATACGTCGAACAAAATTGCTTTCTCAAGATTTTGATTGGATGTGTTTGGGGAAAAGGAGGCCGTGAGAGGGGGGTTAGTTGCCCTCCAATCACTTTCGACTATTAAAAAGGGCACTAGCCCTTTGAATTTCCAATCGAATGAGCACTTTTTGAAGTTTATATGACAACGCTTTCTATAAAAAGCTTATATGCCCCCAGGGCATAACTTACAACCCTTGCCCTGAGGGTTGTGTGGGAGTGTCCTCCTCAAAACATAATTTTTTATCTGGAAATCAACTACGATGAACAAAATGGCTATCTCAAAATTTTGATTGGATGTGCTCGGGGAAATAGTGGGCGTAGAAGGGGTGTTAGTTGCCTTCCAATCACTTTCGACTATTAAAAAGGGCACAAGCCACTCCAATTTCCAATCGAATGAGCCCTTTTCGAAGTTTCTACGACAACTCCTTCGATACGAAGTGCCCTGGTCTAAAAAAAAAAAAAAAAAAATACATAGTGCTAACATCGTTCTTTACTTAGGCAACGCTATTGAGCTGCCTATGATGTAAGTAGCCTTCTAGAAATTAAATAAATCTCAGCCTTTTAAAAAGAGGAACAGCAATTCTGTGATGAGGCATAAGCAGAGGAGCATGGGCGAGGGGGTATTATTTAAAAATATCACTGGATATTTAATTTGTTCAAATTAGCCCCCTCTCTATGATCTATGACCACTGGCTTGATATGATTATTCCCAATAAAAGTAAAAAAGAAAAGTGACATCAATAACAATATTTTGATTATCTCCTGTTGCTAAAGGTGGGGGGCTATACCAAATCCAGTTCAGCGTTTTCAACAATCGTGGTTAAAATATGTTATTTTTATTTGGATTGGACGTTTCTGAGGGTTCCCAGACTTTAATTGGAATAAAAAAATTCTTGCAATTACAAATTATTGAGTAAATAAGTATTTTCTTTTTTCTTTTTTTTTTTTTTTTTTTTTTTTTTTTTTTTTTGTAAAAACAGGGTTGGAAGGGAAAAAATTGTCACTTGGCAGTTTCTCCAAAAACTAAAAATTCAAGTTTCTTCTACTATGGGCCGTCGTTCACTCTTTACTAGCTTGTTGACTACTGCTGCAACCATGATAGGATATCACAAGCAGATTACTTCAGATTCAACATTCATTTCGTCCCTTTTACAAACAATTACAAGATATTTCAATAAAATTTGACCTTTCAAAAAGAAATGAGAGGATTACTAATGATTCAAACAGTTCGTGGTAGCAAACTGTAAGTAAGGAGCGATGTGGCTCAATAGTAACCAAAATTCTAAAAAACAGAGCCTTGATGACAATAGATACATCAAAAGAATCAAATTTTGATGCTTATTCAAAGTAAGTGAGATTCATCAAATTTAATGGTACCCATCGAATGTTACGAGCCTGAGAAAATTTCCCCAATTTTCGAAAAAGGGGGAAACACCCCCAAAACATCAAGTGATCTAAATAAAAATCACACCATCAGATTAAGAAGACCTGAAAACCCTACTGGAGAGGTTTCAAACTCCTATGTTCAAAAATGTGAAATTTTGCCAGAAGAAAGATCATGGATGTGCGTTATTTGTTGTTTTTTTCCCCCCAGGGGTAATCGTATTGAACCAGTAATCGTAGAAGATCGATCAGAAATTCTAGTGCCTTTTTTAAGTGACCAAAAATATTGGAGGGCAGCTAACCCCCCTCCTATGCTCATTTTTCCTCAAAGTCCCCCAATCAAAATATTGAGATAGCCATTTTTTTCTGCTTAGTCGAAAAATATAACAACTACGTATGTCTTTGAGAAGGACTTAACACCCCATAGTACCCGGGGGAAGGGCTGCAAGTTATGAACTTGCCCATTATTTACATATAGCATTGATTATTGGAAAGTATACAGACGTTTTCATGGGGGATTATTCTGGCGAGAGAGGGCGGAGTTACATGGGAGAATCTTTCCACGGAAGAATTTTTCATAGGAAAGTTTCCCATGGAAGGGGAGTCGGATTTCTAAGCATTATTTAAAAAAACAACCAGAAATTAAATTGATAAACAAGTTTTTTTAATTAAGTAAGGAGCAATATTAAAACCTAAAACGAACAGAAACTATTACACATATGAGGGGGTTCGGCCCTCTTTAATACCTCGCTCTTTAAGCTAGTTTTTTTTTTAATTTTGAAAGAGCTTTAAATTTTAATTAAACCGTCTTTGTGATTCAGGCATCATTCTTCTGTTCTTTTAAGTTTTAATGTTGCTCCTCATGCTAGTTGAAAAAAAAAACTTGTTATTTCATTCAAAGATAGATGAAATTCGTCTTTGGTCGAGTCCTGTAATTAATCCACTTAATCCAAGTACTAAGGACTGTGGATAGAGTGATAACGGCGACGAAAGGGAAGCTAGAAAAACTAGTCCACCACACTAAAATAGAATAGGATCTATCACGAACGAACCCACTTTCTAAAATTTTATCGACGCATTATTAAAAGTCGTAACATGATCTTAAGATGCAAGTTTAGCTTGCAATATGAAAATTCTGTAAATATTTCCGACCGAAAACCATTACACCGTTCCTGTACCATATGGTGTATTGAATTTTTTTTTTTTTAGAAAATAAGCCGTAATTTATTTTGAAGCTCCTGTTTGAGTACCTAATCACACTCGTATAGTGACCCTTACCCTGAAATTGTCTTTCTAACCTTAGAAAATGGCTAATACGGTTCGATAGAGAACAATGAAATAGACAAATAGAATTTTTCCAAACCGCTTAATATAGCAGAGCTATATGGTCAATTCAGACATCACTTCAAGTGTCGGGTCATTTTTATCGCTTCATGTAGATTCCCTTCCCAACATTTCCGCCGACCTATAGCCAGCCAATTTGTTTTTCATGCTTCTTTTTTATTCTATTCAAAATTTCAACTTGCTGATTTGTTTTTCTTTTATTAACAAACTGGTCACAAAAATTAAAACAGTTAAATTTCCATATAGCATGAAGAAAGCAAAAAGATCTCTGGAGTCACTGTCTTCCTAATGATATACAGAAGATGTTAAAAAAGGTCTTCTTGACCAGTTTCAGAGGACCACAATTGATGATATCAATTCTATTGCCATTTTCTTCCACGTGTCCTTTCGTCCAGAGGCCTACGTGCCTCTTCCAATTAATTTTAAGCGGCTGAAACATACCTAAATCTAAGGGCTGCAAAATGTGAGTAGTATTTGGTAATATGCTAATCTTCTAATCTAAAAGGTTTTAAATCTTCCACCAGTAAACTAAATCATGATTGGTCCTCTTTATTTTCATGAGTTTTTTTTTGTCTTTTGATTTATTTCTTATCTTGTGGTTATGATACGTGATTTGTGATTATGATATATGATTTGTGATTATGTCTATGGTTATTATGATTGTAAAAACTACTTATTTTTGTTCAGTGTATAAGTTTTCTTGTCTTTTTTCTTGTTTCTCTTATGTACTCTGTCATTTAGGGGACTTGCGCGCCCTTTTTTGTTTTGACAGGTTATAAATAAATTGAATTGAATTTGGTAATATACACACTAGCCTAATATTTTTTTTTCCCTAGCAAATTCTGATGACTTCAAGGATACGTGACTACTGTGGTTATCCATAGTCAAAACAACATTTACGTAACCCTTTTGAACTAACCATGGATGAAATATTTCTTCCATCTATTTGAGAAACAAATCCTGTGTCATCCATCCTGAATCGCTATTCATGGCTTTACATCTACTGGAACCGTTTCAAGGAAACTTTTATTTGGCCTAGTACCATTGTACACTATTAGCGCGGGGGGAGGGGAGGGGATTTAACCTTTAGCATTAACGCATGCCAACACGGTTAGCCCATGCTTTTCATTCACAGACCTTTTTAAAATGTTTTTAGATCCTTTTTGTGCTAGAACACACAAATATAGATCGTACCTGATCAACGTCTCGTCGCAGTTAAACCATAAGGCAGCATTTGTAAAGTCTTCATCAGTCATTCCTTCATCTGTTTAAATTCGCTCTTTTTAGAATCCTGTCTTCTGTCAAGGTCGCCCTACCACCATCTATCGGTCGCAGTACGTACTACCAAGTCAGTGTGTCGTTTTAAAAAACTGGTCTTGAACCTCTCACCTGGTATACCATCACTAGAAAATTTATCAGCCACGACCTGTATCTTCGCTACCTGAGCCAAACCGCTTCTTAATTGCTCCATAGTTACCGGAAACCCGGCTTTCTGTATATTCTTCACCTAGTTTACAGAGGTTTCCAAAAGGATTTTTACTGGGTGAGATTGGAGGACTCTCTTTAAGTGCCTCATTTATTTGTGCAGGAGACATCCCTCTGTAAAATGTCTCATTGGATGACCATGTGGTTCGTCGATATCAATCACCGGTTCAGCTTGTAGGGCTAGCGGTCCTTCCAGCAAATGAGGCAGGTTAAAATCTGTGAGCGTTCTCGACGAAAAGGTGTAGATGAAGTAGATTCGAGGAGGTTGCCCGTACTTCTGACTGATACTCCTCTTCAATGGACCTCCAATATTATACAGACCGGTCATTTCTGTAGCACCGGTCCAAATTGGTCAGTCATTGAAGACAGTCCCGCAATGTAGCTTGCTCAATGGTTGCCTCTAAATGTTCTTTTAATATTCCGATTTTGGTTTGTTCAAGTGGTTGGCCTATAATTATTGGAACCTGGCTGTTATTTGTTTTTTTTTTTTTTTTGTAGGCTGATTTCTGCGCATTCTGGCAAAATTCCATTCTCTGTAGGGCTAGCTACATTCTGATTAGGCCTAAGGTCAGTTAACTTACTAAAATCTATGTTTTGGGAATTCCAGGGAAAAATTCCACTTTTTCTAAACGTAATTTTACGTATCTCTGGGGTCATTGTCTTCCTAAAATTATATATGGAAGATGTTGACAAATACATCCCATCCTTTTCATTCACACATCTTTTAAAAATGTTTTTAGTCCCCCTCTGTGCTAAAACAGGCACTGGTGTATCGTACCTAATCAGTATCGTCGCAATGAAACCATAATGCAGGGTTTCTAAAGTCATCGTCAGCAAGGCCTTCGTCTGTTTGAAGTCCCTCTTGTTTAGCAGTGAAATTATTTAGAATAGTCTATTTTGTCAAGATCGCCCTACCCAGTGGCGGATCCAGGGAGAGAGGGGGGGGACCCTTTAACGTAGTCTAAAGTAGTGCAATTTACTTAATTAACGCAAGTTTCCATTAACTAAACTTACTCCTAACGCAAGTTTATCGGATCAACCTATCCCCCCCCAACCCCCATAAAAAAATCTTGGACACACCCCTGGCCCTACCCCTATGTGTTGGTTCTGCAACAGGAACTGTCAGGCCAGTATGCCGAGTTAAAAAATTGCTCATGAACCTTTCCCCTGGTATCTCAGAGGACATAAGAAAATTTATTGGAAACACCCTGTGTCTTTGCAACCTTTCCCAAGGTGCTTCTTTCCTCATCGCAGTGCCTTTAGCTCTTGGGGCCCTTTTTTGGATCATAGGAAGAAACATACTTCGTACCGTTCTAGGATTCGGAATTGCGATTCTTAGCAAAGCAAGAGCTTGAAATCGCAAAAAAAACGATAAAAGCGAAAACAAAAATAATCCCGTTAATTTTCACCATTCATATGCATAAAATAGTCTCGAAGTCCACTTTGTTGACCCCCCCCCCCACCCTAATCCAAGTTATACCAAAACGAAAATTTCTTAACTATTATGTCTGATTTCTAAGAATGACTGCAAGGGCGTTTACTTCCGACAGATCAGGTTCAATCGCCCTTTGAAGAAATAACTAAGCAGCAACCTGCCGATTTTTAGCGAGGTCTTATACGTTTCTTATGAGCTATACGGTTATTCGTTGCTTTAATCCAGGACCATTTCGGATAGTCTGAATATATGAATGGCCAACGTGACTGAACCTGAAACAAAATACAAGAATCAGAGCTAATATTGGTTAACTAATATTATAGTTGAAAAATAGGTTGTTATCAGTGTTCAAATGTTCTTTCAATATAATTAAGAAGACCGTCATGAAGCAAGTCATCATACAGCCAGACATTTGTGTGTATATGAGAGCAAGAGAGAAGTAGGAAGAGAGAGTGAGAATGTCCGAAATCTGGTTACTGTCGACATTCACGTGTGAATGTCCGAAATTCCCTGTTCTCTACTTGGATTCATGGTATCATATATACATGATATTTATTTATTTCTACCTACACTATATAATAGTAAAACACTTGAAAAATAAATACAAATCAAAATAGATAACATTTAATATGAAATAAAAAATAATTATAGGAAAAAAACATTAGAGGAAGAAAGAGAAGACAAAAAAAGGAACTCCCACCTGATAAAGCCTAATTATATGGTGAGAAGGGGGAAAACGGACGCAAGCAGTGACGCTTTATGCCTCTCTTGCGCCCGGGGCAAAATGTCGATAAGTGTCATCCCCTGTCTCCCGCAGAATTTTCAGGCCAAATTTAAACTCAGTATTCATCAATTATCAAATTATGTGTTTCAATTAGTTTTTTTTAGTTTATTATTTAAATTATTTTAATTATTATTATTTGAATATTTCTAATTTTTAAAATTATTTTATTTTATCTATCAATTAATGATTTATCAATCATTTTCATTTAGTAACTGCGACCTAAATTTTCATAAAAATAAAATTTCAAAAAGTAGAAAATAATTATAAGCGTTGATTATTTATTTGAAATTTTGCACCTGGGACAGGTGCCTCCCTCAATCCCTCCCCTAAAACCACCTCTGGACGCAAGCTGTTTCTGAGAGTTTTCTGATCAGTAATTCAAGTTTAACTGTAATATCATGAACAAACAATTTTCCAATAAGAACCTGTTTTTTTTATCCAAGACGAAGGAAAAAACATTTCCACAGATTTTCTGATCCCTTGACAAAAACTAGGTTGAGTGGAAATTATATCCCGTGTTTTCCTGTTGCTAGGTTCAAAACCTAATACTGAAAGTTAAATTCAACCAAATTTGTCAAAAAAAAAAAAAAAAAAAAAAAAAAAAAACTCATGGTTCATCATTAGTAAAAATTTCAAGCTTAATCATAGTAAGGAAAGTCTTATGTAAAAATTTTCTGGGATGACATCACACACGGGAAATATTTGGAACCTAGCAAAGGGCAAATCACTATTGCATCAAAAAGAGTTAAAAATTTAAAACTTTTTTTAAAAAAAAAGTTAAAATTTTATGATGTGGATTGGGGTGTACTTCTTTAATCTTTGGTGCGAGGAAGAGAAAAACATGACAACTAATACCAAAAACAAACCAAATCTTTTCAAAAGACCTTTCTTTTGTAAAATGCCTTCAGCATTTTACAAAAGAAAAAACGGACATCCCTGGATGCGGCCTATCAGCCGATTCTTCCTTTGAAAACAGCTTAGCAAACGATTTTCACCATCTTAGAAGTATTAAATTATCAAATACCATCTTTAGGTGTATCAACGACGTTTGCTGATTTAAACATCAGAAAATTACCTAGCAACTTTTTTTTTGTATTTAGGGGGCTCTGGTAATATGAAGAGTAAAAATTCATGATTTTCAGTTTTAATAATATTTTATTCTAAATTAAAGTCTAGGTTTTAAACAAAATAATAGTTTTGTTTTTTTTTTACTTATTATACTAGGTTGTATTTACTTTTTTATTTACTTATGCTAGATTTTGAATTTTGACCATTTATGTCATCAACAGATAAGACACTCGAATGCATAGACTCACAAGATTTCGTACATACGATCGAATGGAATAATAGCTATTTCATTATTCAATATCGGCCAGAGGAAGATTTTTAATTAAAATCTGACGATATAATAAATTTTATATTTGAATCCTGATATTAAATATTTCTAGAAAACTTGCTTAGTTTTTACACAGGATCACATTCAACTTTTTATGTCAAAATGAGATTTATAGCCTACCCCCAAACGACATTTTTATTGAAAAACACTATCTACCTTATGAAATTATAGAAACGCTTGTTGTACACCGGTTTTAGGCATTTACCCCCCCCCCCGTGGAAAATAAGGCTTTCCAAATTTGAGAATTTTATTTGAGTTTTATTATTTTAATTTCCGCAGGAAGTAATTTTTGTATTTGTGTATTATGCACCACTCACTCAAGCTCACGCTGTGTAAAATTCGAGAACAACAGTTTTTTGTTTGGTTTCTTCGTTATTTTAGAAATATATATGGGCTAGATTTGCAAATTGGGGGGGGGGGGCGGGTGTAAGTAATAGCGGGACAAAATATACAGGAAATACATAATTTGGGCTATATATTTGCACATAAGAGGGGGAAGAGGGGGGGGGGGAGTATTTGGATAGTTTGAAGTCAGAAAACAATTCTTTCTAGGTATATGGCCACTAAAAACTTACAGAAGAATAGCGAGGTATCTGGAAATTTAGTTAACTAAAAAAAATAAAAAAAATAATAATAATCCCAATATAAAGTAAATGTAATGTTTCATAGTGTTTTTTCCAAGTGTTAAATGTTTTTTTTTCAACAACCGTTTTTCCAAGTATTAAGTACTATTATTAGGTTAATAGTGTTTCATTTAAGTGTTTTATGATGATCGCTGATCAAAGTTTATGTTTTTTGTGCCTTTCATTTATATTATTTTACTGTGTTCATGGCCGTAAATTTGGCTTTAAAATACACTTATCTATCTATCTAATATGCAGAATAATTGTACCAAACACATTTTGCACACAGACCCGCTATACTTTACCCTTCCCTCCTAATGTGCAAATCTATAGCCCAAATTTATTTCTAAAGTAACGAAGAAATTAACGCGAAAACCGGTGTGTTATGGAATTTTACACAGCTTACACTTGAGTGAGTGGCGCATAATATACAAGTACCTATTCCTTCCTCCAACGGAAATAAAAAAAATAAAACTCAAATAAAATTCTCAAATTTGGAGCCTTATTTTCCACGGGGGGTAATCGCCGGGGAGGGGGGGATTAAACGCGGACCACCTTTTATACCAGGGTACAAAAAATGTGAATTCAGGGATACAGCGAAACAATCCAATATACCTCTTACCTTGATTACTACTGATCAGTCATCTTTTCCTATTCACATTCCAAAAAATCAATACTTCTGGTTTCTTCTGGTTGGTAGATAGTCAAAGGAATCGGTAAACATAAAATAGAATCTGTAAGAAAAACGTCACATTGTACAAAAGCCATGGAAAACAGATATGTAAAAATAAACACAGTATTTAAATCAGGCAACGAAAATTTTCTGAATCAAATGATTTCATATCTGCGGGGTTGTATATTCATGATAAAATTGATCGATTGGACATGTAGAAGTCAGACTCAGACCAAGATTTACGCCTATGCTCAGTAGAAATGGGCCTAGACACGCACAACACCGAGGGCCGCAACATTACGAAAAAGACCGCTTTAGTAACTGTGGTGCCACATTGGATTTATCTGTATTGGAAATACGAAGCCCCGGGTTCAATTCAAACTGCCATAGAGCCAATGCAGCAACCTTTATAGTGAAGATGCGTCGCCAATCCATACTTGACTTGAAAAGCGGACGAGACTAAATGCTTTGTAATATACTACACATTGTTTAAGCAACTAAACGTCCTTAACAAAGGGGTTAGGCAACTTGTAGGATTGCAAACTGGCAAGTGTCGAAAAATAGCCATCTAGCATCTGGCGTTTCTTGAAATTTTTTCAAGCATCCAAATTTTGTTTTCTCAGAAACTGAGAGTAGTTAATACAAACTTTACCTAGATCCTCCTTCATGAGAATAACATATCACGAAACTTAGACCTCTGAATTTTTTTACATCATAATAATGCCAATTCTGGCAACCTTGTTTCAAGACAAAGAATCGATGCAGTCACGTATGAATGGGCGCATACAAATCCAGACCTTGAGGTACTTTTCAAACACACCCAACTTCTTTATAAAATTTGTAATATCTTTTAGGGAATATTATCAGTGAATTTTAGAGGGAAGAGGGCACTTGCCCCGGGCGCACAAATTTTAGGGGCGCAAAATTTGAAACATGTAATTTAACGGTCAAGATCATTTGTAATTCTTGAAATCTTATTTTCACTAAAATAAAGTAGAGGGTGCAGTTGGCAGTAAGTATAAGCAAATTGAATCCAAAATTTTCATTTTAAAAGTAGACCGAATTTAAGCAGTTTAAATCGAATTTTAAGCAAAAGTGGACCTAATTAGAAAATTACAAGCAATTAATCAATGCGAGAAAATTGATAATTTTGCAGAGGCGGAAGTAAGAAAAGTCAGAATAGAAATAAATTGTTAATAAATAAAAATTTAGTTATTTTTGACCGGAAAACTTTTGTTGGACAGGAGAGAGGAGGTGGGGGCGCAATTCAAAATTTTGCCCCTGGCGCAAGACAGACTGGGACCGCCACTGGATATCATTTGGTACAAAAACATCAAAAAGTGTTTATGCATTTTTATTACGTTTTTAAAAGTAGGACAAACATTTGGAGGAGAGGGGGTCAAACCCCCTCCCCTGGACGGCCTTGTTTATAGGTATAAATGACTGGCTATCACCTTAAACTAACTTCAAAAATTGGACTTGAAACCATCAATGGTATGTAATTAATTTCGATTGGTCGTTCGATTTGATTTTCGATAGCAAGATTTTGGCAGTGTGAAAGCGCTGCCAAAAGTAAATAGCGATAATGCGTCAATCATTTTTATTTCATGACGTCACTATAGAAATAGCTATCGTAGACACTTAGGAGGGGAATTATTCCAATGGAAAGTGAAAATTAGTTTGCCCTTTCTAAGAGACAAAAGGGATTGGAGAGAAACCAGCCCCCTCTCCTAAAGACATTCTATCAAAATATGGGACAGCTGGTTTGTTTTAAAAACTTAAAAAAAGTAGAGTAACAAAGAAAACATTAAACAAACAAATACAAATTGAAATAGAAAGTATTTAAGAATAGCAAGTAAAAAATAAAAATGAAAGGAGAAAAAACATAAGAAGAGGAAGACAAAAAAAGAAATCAACACCTGAAAGAACCTAATTAGGCGGTGACGTGGGGAAATACGGACGCAAGCAGTGGCGGTTCTACCCTCTCTTGCGCCCGGGGCAAGATCTTGATTAATAGGGGAGAGGGGTCATACCGAACGGGGGCGAAACCAAATCTTCAACTTTAGGGCATCTTCTATTCAGTTTTTTTACACATAAAAATTTATGGTAGATGGCCTCCGGAAAGCGCATAATAGGCATAAGTTTAAAATCAGTTTGAAAAGCCAAGCAACTTTTAACAACATCTGAATTTTTTTTTTTTAGCTCTTGCTGGAAATTAGAACTTAGCAGGTTGGTAACATAAATTTCTTTTAATTGTAACAGCCTTAATTCTTTATTTTTTACAGGTGTGTAGGCTTATATTTGTATTTTCTATGGAGTGATTCTTATGTTAATTTGCTAACCGGCTAGACCACAGTCGCCATTTAATTTTCTTTTGTCCGTCTGGGGCGATTCCAAACGATAGTCTAGAGGCTATTCCAAAAGATTTTCAAGCGTCCGGTTTCATCCCTCACTGACCAAATAAAGTAAAGATTTTTAATTATGCTTGTTGTTTGTTCTATGTGTTACTGTTTAATATTAGCGCTGGATACTAAATTGTTTTTTTCACCATTTATGCCAACTGTCCATACTTACTGTTATAAAATTAAGTTATTAACTAAAATAAGTGCTTAGAGTACCAAGAACCATGACAATGAAATCTGATTTTTTGAGTTGGTTATCTGGAAACTTATAGGATCCTATACATTCTGCGAAATTAGGGAAAACCACATTTTAAATTTCTAATTGAAACAACCTGTTTGAAAACTGTAAATAACCAGCAAAATAAGCTAATTGCATGTGGTGCCAAATAGGTTAAGAAAGCCTTAGCCTTTCCTTTGAAGGATGTAGTTGTATTCAAGACACAACAGATTGCTAATGTTTGATGCTTAATTACAAAAAGTGGAGTCAAATTTAACAAGTTATTTCTCCATAATTTTTTGTAGTTCTATGAAGGCAAAGGCGGTGCATCCATAAAAATTTCATAATTTTAAAGTAAGCAAAAGAAAAACATTAGGAAATTGCAATTTCCAGGTATGAATTCACGATCTCTCTGAAAAGCAAAAACAGATGTTTATTTATTAGTTTCTTGGTACTTAGTCTTTTGTTTTAACCATGAGTATCAGACCCCCTCTTTTTTTAGATGGTCCGAATATTTTTGAGAACTGGTCATGGACTACCTGACCAGGAGAAACCTAAAAAGGCTGTGGAGTCTGTATTGGCGAGACTAACCTTTGGCAAAGCTACTGAAGAGGAGTTCGGCTTAAGAAAAACAACAGCATTTGATGCTGTAAAGTGCGCAAGGAAACGTCTTAATGGAATCGAAAGTAAAGGGGTTGAAACAGTCCTTGCACAAGAACTAGCAGTCTCTGAGGTGATTGGGAATCCTCTGCGAACAATATTTACGAAAAACAAGAGAAAGAGCTCAACACCTACCTTCAGAAATGTAGCTTAATGAACCACGGTCTGACACCAAAGGTTCGAAAGTTGGCCTTTGTTCGAAAGTTTCGAGTGTTTCGAACGATGACTCGAAACATCGAACAAACAAAGTTTGTTCGATGACTCGGCATTGACACTGCCTATTGCAGTCCCCGAAAATTGGAATAAAGATGAGATGGCTGGCTTAGACTGGTTCAAAAACTTCATGAAGCGAAACTCTGAGCTTTCAACACGGACGCCAGAAAACACCAGCCAAGCAAGAGCGGCTGGATTTAATTCTTCAGTTGTCAAGCAGTGTCTTGAAAATTTGAATTCGCTTTATGTTCCTTATTAATTTGGACCAACTAGAATTTGAACTGTGATGAAACTGGGCTTTAAACTGTTGTAAAAGCCCTGCGTGTTGTCGCCAAGAAAGGAACTAAACAGGTTCAACCAACTGTCAGCTGAAAGGGGCGAGAATGTCACCTTGCTATGTTTCGTAAGTGCAAGTGGACAGACAATTCCTCCAGTGTATGTCTTTCCTCGTGTTAAGGCCCCTGAAAGGATGATTCGAAATGGCCTCCCTGGATGTGTTGGTCTTGCCCATCGAAGTGGTTGGATGACAGCAGACAATTTTTACTTGTCTATTCAACATTTTCAGAGGCAAGTCGATGCAACTTTAGAAAATCCTGTCCTATGGCTGCTGGACAATCATGAAAGCCCTGTCTCAATTAAAACCATAAATTTTTGGCAAGGAAAAGGGGATCCATCTTCTCATAATTTCACCCCATTGTTCGCATCGCTGACTACTGGACGTGTCAATTTATAGTCCTTTGAAACGAGCTCTCAAAGAGTCTTACGACTTATGGCTTCAGCAAAATCCTGGTCAAAGAATATCTGTGCATGAAGTTGCACAACTGTCGAAAGTACGATTTATTCAGAAGATAAGTCCTCAGAATATAACTGCAGGGTTTGTTGAACAGGCGTATGGCCACTTAATCCAGACGTGTTTTCTGAGTCTGATTTTCGACCAGAATCCTTACAGAAACTCCCGAAAAAAATCAGCTTGAAGCAGACCCAAAGGAAAAAGAAGCCAAAGCTTCCATCAAATAAAAAGAAAGCAAAGACACCACATAAACAAGAAGAGAGGACTAATAGCGAGGACGAAGAGGAGTTTCTATGGGATGTTGAGGATTCTAATGAGTCATTTAACATTGATAGTGAGCCACAAGATGAACTAATCGAATAGAGTTCTGGAGATTTTGCTTGATAAAGTTCTCTGTTGGAAAAAGGGAAATTCTGCTATTTTTAGGTAGGAGAAATTGAACAGATTGAAAATGAATGTGCTGTAGTGAATTTTCTGCGCAGAAGTGGTGAAAAATTTATTTTTCCAGAGCAAATAGATAAAGCTGAAGTATATCTGACTGAAATTGAATCTAGACTCCCAGTCCCTCACTTCACAGGTGGAACGTAAAAATCAGTGAAAGGCTTGGTATTTGGATGTGACCTTTCCATCTACGATGTCAAATGAATGAGGGGTTGTATGTATTGCATTTAGTTGAATTCTGCTTTGTTTTGTATTTTAAACATTGTTGCTTGAATAAATAGCTGAACTAATATTACCTATTAGGATTGGCCCCTACACCCGTCCCCTTTGAATCCATGGTGGGGGCTATTCCGGAGACATCAGAGCCTACTGATATTCGTGATAGACACATTTCATCTTGCTTCCAAAAAATGCCATAAATTCAAGCTAGAATGACAAGTGTTTATTCTACTTTGTGTATAAAAGCCAAGTATATTGGTCCAAAAATGAGACTTAATAATTTATTAATTATTTTCATCTATTAACTCCGCCCTTTCCTTTTTCTCATAAAAACACTATTTCAAAATTTACAAAATGATTATAAAGATAAGATTATTGATTTGAAATTTACCCTAAAACTTCTGCGCCCAGGACAAGTGCCCCCTCTGCCCCTCCCCTAAAACCTTCTCTGGACGCAAGCTGCGTTTGAGTTTTCTGAGCAGTAATTAAAGTCGAGAAAAACTACGATGTGGATATATTTTAGCTAAACATTTAATATACAGGTATGTTAGGGGTTATGTATTTAAATTGAAGCATTCTGGGCGGCTTGTTTTCCATAATTTTGTAAATGAAGCATTGCATTTTCATCATATTTTGGTATATTTAACCTAACTTCACTTCTTGGATGTGTTCTGAATAATTAACAAGTACCAAAACATTTACAAAATCTAAAATAATTAAATCCAGATTCTTTGTAATATAAGAATGAAAGATTTTCAGATTTAAAAATTATTCTGATCCCGAGGCAGAAACTAAGTTTTCTGAAAAATATATGCATGTTTTTCCTGTTGCTAGGTTTGAAACCCAAATTTGGTAGTCCATATTTTACCAGACCCGTACGAAAATATAAGCAACAAAAAAACATGAACTTACATTGACTAACATCGAAAAAACACTAGATATATTGGTGAAAAACGGAGTAAAATAAAATATACTCAAATCTTTCAAGATGGAGAGCTAAAAAGGTTCAACTTTTAGGATGAGAGGGGGGGTGTTGAGGGGGGCTGTGAGTAGGAGTAGTAGAGTAGGAGGAGAATGAATCTGGCTGTATGCCACCATCTAATTTTTAGTGAAAAACTTCAAGCCAAGAGAGCAAAAAAGCGCAAACATTGGTCAAGTAATAACAGCCAAAAAACTTTTTCGCCTACAAGGGGCAAGAAAATAAAATTCAAGATTCTAGCTGAAATAACTCGGTTGGAAAAGTTTCAGAAGAGGCACTCGAATAGACCGACCCACAAGACTCCATACGCAATATCGAACGGAATAATAGCTAATTCAATGATCAATATCGGCCTGAGGAAGATTTTTAATTACAATTTGACAATATAACAATTTTTATAATTGAATCCTTAAATCAAACGTTTGTAGAAGACTTGCCTAGTTTTTACACAAGATCACTTTCAACTTTTTATGTCAAAATGAGTTATGGCCTACCCCAAACGACATTTTCATTGAAAAACACTATCTACTCTTTGAAATTATATAAATGCCTGTTTCATACAAGGATACAAAAATATGAATTCAGGGATACAGCGAAACAATCCAGAATACCTCTTACCTTGATTACTACTGATCAGTCATCTTTTCCAATTGACATTCCAAGAAATGAATACTTCTGATTTGTTGATAGTCAAAGGAATCGTCGAATGTAAAAAAAAAAACCTGTAAGAAAAACGGTCACAGTGTAAAAAAGCCATGGAGAATAGATATACTAAAATATACAAAGTATTGAAATCAGGCAACGGAAATTTTCTGAATCAAATGATTTCATATCTGCGGGGTTGTATCATCATGATAAAATTGATCGATTGGACAAGTGGAAGAGTCAAACTCAGGCCAGGATTTACGCATAGACCCAGTAGGCCCGGGACTAAAGGCACACAATACCGTGGGGCAAAAAAAACAAAAAAAACACCGAGTGGTTTTTTCCCAAACAAAAACTGGACTGATGGAATTTACCGTCAAAATGGCTGCTCCACTGCCTATTCACAAAAAAGTAATTTCATAGGATTTCCGTAGCCCAAGTGTCAAATGTCTCAGAAAAATGGCAGCTGAGAGCTCGGTATCATCTCTCTCTTGCATAAATTCTGTTCGGGGCTTCCACTATCCCCAAATTTTCGGGGAATTCCCCGTCCTGTGTCTCCCCAAAAAATTGCTTGGGCCTAGGGGGTCAAAGATTTAAAACTGGCCCTGGTCAGACTGTACATCAAGGTGGAGTGGCAACCATTCCTTTATAATCTACCCTAAAACTTGTTTGAAAGGTGCCCGAAAGGAGTTGTGAAAAGACCATTTTAGTACTTGTGGTGCCACGTTGGGTAGATCTCTATTGGGAATACGGAGCATTGGGTTCGACCAAATTCATACTTGACTTGTAGAAGCAGATAAGACCAAATACTTTCTAATATACAAAACAAATAGTCATGCACGCAACTTAAATGGTTTATTGGGCACTTGACCCTAATTGACAAATCTTTAGCCAATAAAAAAAAGAAAGAAAATACGCATATAGAATGCATGTAAGTTTGCATTGTTTAAGCCAGTAAACGTCACTAAAAAAAGGTACGGGCAACTTGTAAGAGTGCAAACCGACAAGTTTTGAAAAAAGTAACGCCATCTAGTGTTTGGTGATTCTTGGAATTTTTCCAAGTATCTTAATTTTGTTTAATCAGAGACTAATATTAAAATATTTACTTTAAACTCTACTGACACCAATCTAAATTCAACTCACACACGTAAATACTTCAATCCAAATTTGTTGTGCCCAGATCTTTCTTCATGAGAATAACATATTGCGAAACTTATCGAGCTCTGAAATTTTTTCATCAACACAATGCCAATTCTGGCAATCCTGTTTCAAGGCAAAAAAATAAATTCTCTGCCACACTAGAGCGAAAACGAATCTAATTTGTCTGTTTCAAGACCAAGAAACAATGCAGTCATACATCGAATGGTTCATACAAATGCTTTTCAAACATAACCTACTGCTTCCTCTTTCAAATTTTTAATATCTTTCAGGAGAAATCATTTGGTCGTGCCCGCCATTTACCCGTGCAGCCCCAGCCATCTCAATTACTTGAACTATGTGTCTTGGCTTTTCTCTGTCTACAATTAGCCATGTCTTGATACAACCATATACAACCTACAGCAAAATACTTGATAACTTCAATTCAAAATCAACAGACTCGTTAATTCGATGTTACCCCTTTTGGCCCAGCCCTACCCATTGAGAAATTTTGAATTACGTTCAGGAGAATCTTTCAACCATATTTTGCTTTATTAGGTTGATATAAGCTTTAAAAGCCTGTTTTTACTTAATTCACATGCTTATTGAACTCAAGAAGATTTTAATTATGATAGGGTCTTTAGCAAAACTACTTTTTCAGATGAAGTCTACTTCTTTTACATAGCAATTACTAACGGCGGAAAACTTTCTAGGGCTTCTGTTCCCACCATGACGAATCCGACAATTTTTTTTCATTAATAAATTAAATTTGCTCATGAAAAAATTAATCTAGTATTTAATTCAATTTGCTTTATGGGAATAAAAGTGACTGGTAATCACCTTGAACGAAGTTTCAAAATTTAATATGAAACCATCAGTAGTGTGTAATTACCTTAAATTTTCACTGCTTTAATTCAAACTTCCTTTCATTCATCTTGATAAATTGACGATAAACGGGTGATATTTACGATATTAAACCTGAAAAAGAATAGTACGATCAGAGCTAAATTAGACTAACGGAGATTTTATATGATTTATTATAGGCTATCAGTGTTCAAATGTTCATCAATATGGTTAAGAAGACCGTCATGAAGCAAAGTCATCATATAGATACAGATAGGGGGAAGCAAAACAGAGTAGGAAGGGGAATAGAGAGAAAGAAAATAAATAACAAAGTAGGAGATAAGGTAAAAGCCTCGAATTACAAAGTTAGAGATGCAGAAAAAAAGAAATTCATCCCACAGAAGGATCACTAGCGACACGAACTAAAAAAAGAAACTAAAGATTTACCTTAGTAGTATATAAAGGTTGACCCTCCGCTATTTTAATTTCACGAAAGTATTATCTACAAAAATCATTATATAGCATGAACTACTATTTTTGAAGGAACAGAACTAAATTGTCTAAATTGTCAGAACTAATTGTCTGGCACTGGTGTACTGCAGATGATTCGGGCATCATTAACAGAGCAAAAAGGGGCAGTTTGTATTCAAATAGAGATACGGATGTAAAGAGGAAAAGAAAACAGAACAAGAAGGGGGGAGGGGAGGGGCAGAAAGGACAAAGTAAAAAGCATAGCATGAGAAATGATAAGAGCTACAAATCACGAACTTCGATTCAACACGATGCTAGAGGTAATATACTGAATAAGGTGTAAATCCCGCTGATAGAATACTCTTTGAAAGCAAAAAATTATAAAAAAACAACACCGAAAGTAAAAAATAATCATATTATGGTTGACCCGCCGCTATTTTAATGGCACAAAAATCACTCTTTTGGAAGAAATAGAACTAAAGGCGGTTCTAATGTGCTGCAGATAAGAACGACAATTCGGGCCTTATTAATTTAGTTAAAAGGGACATAGTTTCTTTTCATGTGGAATTGCCCAAACGGGCAATTTCAGCTAGCATTAAATAATTCTCTTAATGAAATTGTGAGCGTTAATTACCTGTGATTATACCACTGGGGAAATTCGTAAACTTTTACGACATTATTTACTTCCGCCATAGCTCTTTCCTCTTCTTCCTGAGAAGCACGGGACCAAGCAGGATAATAACGCATGGTATGTCGTAGTCATCAAGACAAACAGCTTCTAGGTGGTCTTCTTGGCAGACATGAACGATCCGCATCCTCACACCCCTTCTCAACATCTTTAATTTTGTCACCAGCGTGTTCAAAGCTTAAACAAATACTGACGCATAAGCACTTATCATTTAAATCAGGGATATCAAGGTGTCTGTAAAATTATTTTCAGACTGCCAGGGAAACCTAATTATATAATCACATATATCATACAGCAACAGGCGTTCATCATCCATGAATCTTCCAAATTAATATAACAACAAACTAATAATCTGGCTACCAAATTGACATTTCTTTCTAACTGATAGTGTGAAAATCAAAATTTTGTCCAAATCAACAATCTAAAAATCCCTCTATTTTGCGACAAATCTTGAACCAAAACGACAAGATACTTACATCATAGGATTCATTAGACTCAAATCCATTCATTCATTATGATCAAGCATTACTTTAAACTTTCTTATTAGAAAATAATCTAAACAACAATTTTTAATAAATTTTCACATATTTTCCCATTTACACAAAATGCAAATTATATTCCAGATATCTCTTCGGTAGATGGATGAGGGAGGGATAGAAAAATTGTCACTTTGCATTATATCGTGAAAGCCTTATACATAGCAGTTAAAGCTGAACACATAAATGAATTTGCACACTAAGTCTAAAAGGTATAAAAACACTGAAAGGAATTTTCACATTATTGTTGATAGTAAACACTCATCGTATAATATCCCACATAACACAATGCCCATATGTTATCAGAGACTTAAGGGCCAAATTTAGCGACTTAACATTCATCGTTTAAGGATAGAATATCCCACACATAACACAATGCCCATATGTTATCAGAGACTAGGGGGGGGGGGACTAAATGGTATTTGAAATGATACTGTAAAGCTATTTCAGCAGGTTGACTTGACAAAAATTGGTCCTATTCGAGAGCAACTGTTGTTTTTGGGGCAAAATTATATATGTTATTTGTAGAGAAGGTTGGGATGGCTTCTCAATGACTAGCTTCGAATAACTATTCTATGAAACCCTCCCACATTCTAAAAGTCTTCTGACCCTAGTCTTGACGTTTCTGTAACGTTTTATCAACGCCTAGAAGTTTTGTCGCTAGGAAAGCTCGCGTAAATATAAATGCATATTCAAGTTAAATTTTTTGAGCCAGGCTATTATAGAACATTTGAAAATGATCTAAAAAATACTTTTATAATGCTGTCTGTGACGACTTTAATAAGCCTGTTCCTCAACCTACTCTGTTCCACACTGGAGAATAAGACAAATAAGGAAAATAAAGACAGACTTGCCTAAAATTTTAGCATCAGTAGAAGTTTACAGAAAACATTTGTTTCATACGCAACAGGGCCCAAGTTCAATCCAAGACGGGTTCTTTATTTCAATTGTCAACATTTTTTGTTTACGGGGCAGGAAACGACAGGAGAATGTTAAAAAGATGTGAAGGGGAGGGGGTGAGGATAGTTGATAATAAATATACTAGAAAGCAACAGATCTGGCGCTAAAAGCAGAAAAACAATTATGTACCATGCAGTTAAGGTTAGCATTATTTAATCTCTTTATGTAGATGTGAGCATTGCTTACCTGTGAATATACCACCACGGATATGCAAACCAACTTCCATGAAATTCTTTGCTTCAGTCATGACTCCTATATCTTCAAAAGCACTGCCCGAGCAGAATAAAAACGTTGCCAAAATCCGAAGTATGGGGAATGATTGCCATTAGGATAAACAGCTTCTAGGAATCTATGGGACCAAGACGGTCTTCTTGGCATATAAGAACTATCAGCACCGTCTAAAGCTCTTCGCACCATTTTAAATGTTGTCATCAGTGTGTTCAAACTTAAATAAATACAGAAATAAATTCACCTATCAATTAAACCAAGGATTGCAAGTTTCTTAGAAATTAATATCAGACTGCCAGGGAAACCTAAATGTATAATCACATATATTATATCATACAGCAACAGGCGTTCATCAGACGTAAATCTTCAAGTATTAAGGACATTAAATGAAAACATTTACACCCCCTGGCTCCATCTTAGGTCTATTCATTCCTAAAAAAACAAAACTTGTTTATTATTTTTATTTTGGTTGTTATACAACTATGAAGATATTTTGGTCCCTTATATTTTCCTCTTTATTGCCGCACTGAATCACGAAGAGAAACAGGTAGAAACTTTTCCTGTTTACACAAAAAATGAAACGAAGTTTTTTATGACCAAATTTACGTGCATTATAGGGTCTCTTATTTCAACAATCAATTGACTGATATAACCATTTCCTATTGAACAAATAGAGACTACTGAGAATATGTCAAAATTAAGTTTGAAAAATTATGTTTTTTGTATCAGAATAAAAAAGATACCATTGATATTTCAATAGTCTGCCAAAGAGATAAATAAAACAAAATGGGATACCCTATTTGGTCTTTCTAAATATATTCAGTAGTTCTCACACTTTGTAAGAGCCATCAGAAAAGTGAAAATGTTTAGATTTTTTGCTTATTTTATCGCAAATTTTATTTTTAAACTTGACATCTGATAAGCCATAAAATTGCATATTTGCATCAAAAATTGACTTCCCAGGTTTTCATAATTTTCAAAGATGCAAGTAGTTGTGCATTAGTTAACTAACAAGTCTACTTTTTTCGTTTTTTTTTATTTTTATTTATTCATTTACCGAAAAAGAACTTGGAAAGTTCACCATGCTTGCAAATAGAACGAGAGGTTTGGCAGAAAATTTCAAGTTGCTATAACATGAGCCTTACAAGAAACTAGGAATAGACCACCAAGTTCCGGAAGGTGAGACCTGAAACAGTCAAACAAGGAAGTAGGCCGAAATCATCTAGGGCACTAGGCTAAGAAGAAATCATCCATTTTGTGAAAGTTTTACACCTCTTGTTTGCTTTTACAAATTCAGCCTCTGAGTGAGCGATTTTACTAAAGAACTGCATCATTCAAACTGGGAAACTCTAAATGAATCATTTTCTGCAATAGGTAAGCCTTTTACCATGGAGTTTTCCACTCAGGGGCGTCACGGGCCAAAATGTTACATCTCCATTTTGAAGTCATTCGAATGAGGCTTTAGTTTAGTATAAAAAAAAACAACCGACAATCTGACTGCCAATCCCCAATTTTATTTTCATTTAATAGTTGAAAATCTAAATGTCTGGGAACTTCATAAGTGTTAAATTACAACTATCATTAAGAAAATTATAACGTGTTGAGCATTGTACATACAAACAGAACGAGTAAATTCTCTCTCAATTGACATTTCAGGCCAGTAAAGCGTAGTAACAATAATTAGATCCCAAAATTCCTAACAATAAAGCTCGTAGTTATACCCAAGATACTATTTAAAACCTTTCTTAGACCTACATGACAAATAAATTATGGTATGATAATAAACTGAATTTTGAATTCAATATATCAATTTACACTGAATTGCTGGATAATTTATGAAAGCTAAAAAATTTCAGCATTTGATGATCAAATCACCTCGAATCTTCTTTTATGGTAACTTCTTTCTTTTAAATCATTAACCCTATCATGGCCTGAATAAAATGAGGGTCCATATTTGTGTCCATATTTGTTTCAAGACGGAACTGAAAATAAACGAAAGATATCCTCCCTGTACTTTTGGGTACATATTGCAGCATGATATTTATTAGTCTTATTACCCTGACCCTCCCTCCCACGGAGGGAGGGTCAGGGGTCAGCTCCCTTGATTTTTGGAATAAAATATCGTTAATAATTTTTTAATCGGGGAAGTGGGAGAGGATTTTGGCCAGCCTATTGAGGGATAAGGAGGGCTAGGGGTCAGTTCCGAAGATTTCTGGAATAAAATACCACTGATTATTTTTTCCGGGGTGGGGAGTATGGCCATGGAGAGGGAAGGCCAGGGATGGCATTAAAAATCATTATGAGTGTACAGTCTTTTAATAAGAACCGAAATTTTACGCACGATGCTCACATAGAACAGTACCTAGATCTCAAATTGAAGTCTTTATAGTCCCTTGTCTCCTAGGGCTAGGACTAATGTTTTTAAACGTTAATTAAAAAAACAGTATCTTTTTGCGTGTCCGTTCCAAAAAAACATTGACAAAAATAATAATAGAACTAATAACATAGAACTAAAAACCACCGAAAACTTAAAAATTTGAACAGACTTATTAGCTTCAATACGTTATGAAGGTTCATCTAAAACTCTGGGTCAGATTTTGTATGTTTTAGAGGCAATGATGTCATCATCATTAATTGACGAAAAGTTTGAGGTGAATAGCTTGTAAGCATAGAAAACCTATCATTCCATTAACAGTACTGGTATTCACTCATAAGACAGAAAAATAAAAAAAAATCAATTATTTTTGACAAAAAGTCTAAAGCTTGTTTAAGGTGAAAAAAGTATTTCGTCAAAAAAATATTCAGATCCCATCTTTCATAAAAAAGAAGAAAAAACTTACGGTTAATTCCACGATAAGCCCTGCTTGTCCTTCTCATTTAGGTTATGTGTTCAACTTGAATAGGATCAACAATCAAGTGGTTCACCCAAAACTCTGAAATCAGCATTCTTCTATAACTGAAGGAGGAATCCAGCAGATTTCCTTGACCGCTTTAATTTCCACAATTTAGCATCTACTAAGAAGAAAACTAATAAATATCATGCTGCAATATGTACCCAAAAGTACAGGGAGGATATCTTTCGTTTATTGTCAGTTCCGTCTTGAAACAAATATGGACCCTCATTTTATTCAGGCCAATGTGGTATCATCATAAAAACTCGAAAATGGATAATTAAGCAATGAAGAAGATCAAGACAAGTGAAACCTGTCGGACGAGAAGCATTAAGACACCGCAACGATTGCTTTGGTAATTACAAACCTAAACAATTACTCAGTTTAAAATGTGCCGTTTTCACAACTTGGATGTGCATACTGTCTTCTGATTTGGTTCAGCATTACCCTCAGGATTCCTTGAAATTTTCGACTTAATACCCTTAGCAGTTTGCCACATTCCTTGTAGTTTCAACTAGATACCAGTAGTTGTTTCTGAGCTACTGCAGATAAACCCTTTTGGCAACCTAGATTCGCATAGTGTTAGTGTCGTTTGATTTAGTTAAACCTCAGCATGCCTTGGAAGTTTCAACCTACTGTCCTCAACCGTTACTGAGATATTGCAGATACGCCCTTTTGTCAATATGAATGCGCATAATGTCTTTTGATTCAGTTTAAAATCTCCCATAACGGGCCTTGCAAGTTTAAACTTTATATCTTTATCCGTTTCTGAAATATTGCCAATGCGCCCTTTGGATAACCTTGATGCTCAAAGTAACTTTTGATTTAGCTCAATACCCCCTAAACTTTCTCTGAAAGTATCAACTTAATACCCATAGGTGTTCCCGAGATATTGCAGATACGCCCTTTTGACAATCTGTATGCACAGAGTGTCTTTTGATTTAGATCAAGTTCCCCCTCAACATTCCCTGAAAATTGACCTTTTCTGCGTTTATCTATGACGTTGGCCAGATGATACACAAATAAATAACAACAAGACCTGTAACATTTGCTACGGTTATACTCGAGTAACTTAAACACTCGTGTACGAAGAGAAACCGAACTCCCTTTTAGTCGAATTCTTTAACCATCTGGAAGCGAATTGAATCTAATGCCGGGTTTTCCCCTAGAAATGTAGCTTGAATCCAAAACATATTACTCTCAGTACCTTACTTTTCACCGACGAAAATTGAAGTCTAAACGTCAGTCTCCAACCCGTGACCCCAAGATCAGTAGTGCTTCTATACCATTTACACTAGTCAGGCTCGTTAGTTGATTTTTATCAAATTTGATGCATTCATATATACAAGTAAACAGGTTCCCTATATACAGTTTAACTCGGGCTACGGAGAATCAACAATAAAATAGACAAACCAGGCCATTTTCGGGACAAATCTAAGTTACAGTGTACTTTCAAACATAATTCATCCTATCGGGCTTAAAGACTGTATATGTCATTTCGAAATTTCTGTGATAATGGTCAAAAATTGTTTGCAGCTATTTGAGAAGGGGAAGGGGGACCAGGGCAATGTAGGTAAGGATCATCAAAGTATACTGAAATCAGTGTTCTGTTGTAAACCCCCTTTGATAGTTAATACAAATAGCTGTGGTATTAGCTGAAATGCAAGCTAACATTCAATGGATGCTGTTTTGATTTTAATGAAGAGTTAGAAAACTGCCATTTTCAAATCAACAACATGGTTCAAAAAATAAAGCTTTGTTTCATTTCACAATTAAAACCTTAGCATTTGTAACCTGCTCTTAAATAAGTATCTAAATTAAATTCTAGCTATCTTCGGAAGCCATTTTTTCTATAAAGAACAGAACTTTGGCTTTAATTAGACATGCTAAAGAGAATTCACAAAGCACTGGGTGGTTTGTCATTTCCCCCCAACAAATCGGCCAAGTTCCAGATGGGGCTTCGCTGAACAGAACGGCCGTCCAAAGGTAAAAACGCGTATTTACATGAAAAGTCACTTTCCGAGTTAGATATACCACTGAATTCAGCACAAAGAGGCGAATCAAATGGTATATGCAAGAGCGTTTTAATAAAATCCCCCACGAAGATTTTTTTTTTTTTTGCAAAACACGTATCTGCAGCATTTTGCCAAAGTTGAAAAATCGACACTTAGCAGTGTCAGCGTTCTTTGGCACGTATTGTAATTACCGAATTGGAAAGAATACGGTCTAAAACCAATCCTAACAACTTTTCACTTCAATCCTTGGTCTAGTATGATGCAATGGGTGGGAAAAGTGGCGCAAAGGCTGATAAACTTTGAAGACGTTTTTAGGAACAACGAAAAGTGTATATACACGTTTTTACATTTGGACGTCTGAAAAGTATCTGGAATGAACCCAGGGAGTAAAATTTAAACCCTGAAAGGTGTTTTCAAGCCAATATCTCTACCTTTTTCTACTTTTCTATAAGTCAGAAGATGGCATCGAAGACGGATTTTTTCAATATCTAAATTTTGACAAACCTTTTTTTACCGAATGTTTCATTCACCAAACTCAATTACGTCCTAAGATACTAAAGAGAATTTATATAGAATTTAGATTATTTATTCTTTTTATTCGTAGCCTTAAGCCTTTAATATAGAATTTTTTCATTAAATTACGCGTCTTCTTTCAGGGCTTAAGCTTGAGCCTGAGGGGAGAAATTATACTAGAACAAAAATTACCCAGATGTAAGGAATTCCTTGGGATTTAATACCGATGGGGTCTTTGCCAGTTATTAATAAACAATGGAACTTTGCTTTAGGTTGAAATAAACCAAAGTCCTCTGGAATTTAAACCATAGACCAAGATCGCACGGAGGTCCTCCGCGCGACCATGGTCCTCCTGTGGTTTAAATGTTTCAATGTAAGACAGGCATTTTGCTACCATTAGATAGTTTAGATTTAGCTCTGTCGAATTGCCAAATTCCACTTTAAAATTTGCTTGACATTTTTTAAGATTGAAAATAAATGGGAAAGGTTCCAGAAACAGACAAATTTGCTGCCTTTAATCAAAGTTTAAATCATTCTAAAGAAAAATTTCTGGCCTGATATAATACATATATCTGAAACTAATGAATTTACGGAAATAAGAACCTTGTCCTTTCGGTGCAAGCCAAAGCTGTAGGCGTGTGTCGTGAAGTTGCGTTTTCTCAGAGAATATGATCCTTAAATCAGACATATAACTCAAGAGCTCACCTAATAATGTCAGTTAAACATTTTCGCTTGACAAAATACAGTATGTTCAGTTAGAACCTGGGCTTTAGGGTCAGATGAAATTGTAAAAAAATTACCTAAATAAGCAGGAATTCCATTTATAGCGACCTGAGTAGAAGCTTCAGACAAAATGGGAACAACCAACGTCTACCTCATAAAGCAAAGCGCTGATATAGTAAGGATTGCTACACACAGAATGTCAAGCATCTAGCAATGCAATGGTAACAACACTTACTAAGTATAGGAACCATTTGAGCTTCTTAGAGTTACTGTACTTCTCAAATGACTGAAAGCCATATTTGCAATGAGATTGATAGACAGCCTACAAATAAAAGCAATAATAATAAATAACAGTAACTAGACATTTACATAATATTGCCAATCTGCTCAAATTCAGTAATAAAATGCTAATCATAGCCTCAGGCTCGTTAGGTGTCCTAAGAATTATCATCATACATGCTAGATGTTTTGGAACTATAATTAAAGTTCTTTTCTTTGGCAATATTAGAGTTCAGAACCTCCATTTGGTTAGCTCCTTTTTTGGATTAGTGAATTAGCTATTCTATGTGGACTAGCACTAACTGTTTCACTAATATCACTGATCACCCCCATTCCATTACTCATTAGCAAACAGCAGAGCCTTTAAGAGGACGGAATAAAAAAAATGTAGTGTATATTCTTCAGTTTGAATAAGATACCTACTAACTATATAATGAAATATGTAATATATATATATATATATATATATCATATATAATGACTATATAAAAAATAACTATATAATAGTTATTTATATACTGAGCGAGAAATACTCGCTCATTAGGATTGCAACCTTGCTTTTAGGTCACGATATATATTTACTTAATTTAATATATTTAGAGGTAATGTGTGTATAAGAGTTCATTCAGTTAGGTCAGTCACAATAGTAAATCCATAATAATAGTACACTATGACGAATGACAAACAAGTATAATTGAAAAAAAAAATAATAATAAAGTACTTTACATTGCTTAGTGGATTTATTCATTTGCAATACAGAAACATTTAAACAAGGAAAAGTGTAGGAGATAGATACAAAAAGAGGAAAGGGAAAGAAAAGGAAAAAACAGAAAAAGAAAAAAGGAAATAGAAAAATTAATTCTTCATTTTAGGTGCAGTTTACAAAATAATTCCCAAATTAATAATTTTAAACTGTCAACTTTTTTTCTTCTTTTTAATAGAAATGCAGGTTTTTAATAATTATTCTCCATTATTGGTAAGGAGTCTGCAGTAATGCGTTGGTATTACGATACTTATTTTTTAGACAAGGGGGGGGGGGCAAATTCATCAATTTTCCGAAGCCACTTAGAATTTCAGTATAAATTTAGAACCTCAAATTAAGAAACAAAACTGGTACTAAATTATGCAGTGGTAAAAAAAATTCCGGAGATACAAAAATCCACTCTGCAATATTATCAATAAACAGCCAAGAAAGAGAAAGTCCGAATTTATATTGACCGGAGAAGAAAAATAGATTTTTCCTTTAAGCAAAATTGTGTCTAATAATTTGAAACATTCGTATTCTTTTGTTATGATAGATAATTAACTTAGCCTCATTCGATTTACTTCATTAGTTAGGTAATAAGTAGATTCTACCGACTTTTTCTGCAATTCTTAGTTAACTCTGAACATTTTTTTTTTTTTGACGAATTAATTCTTAGTTAACTAAACAGTTGACTATAGAACAACTACTAAGAATTCTTCGTTGTTAGATATTTACAATTTCTGACCAAAAATTTGAACTCGGCAGGTCATACTTATCTCTGTGCAAAAACATACTTCTCTTGCAAAATATAATGATTCATCCCAATCGGGTTTCCCCGATTGAACGATGCAGCTGTTTATTAAAGGCGGTGGCTGTATTTTTATGCTGCAGTTTACTTTTCTTGTAAAATGAAACAATAGATGTAAAATTTTCACAAAAACGTTGATTTTTGTTAGTCAAGATGATTTTGACCTACTTCAATATTTTGGCTGTTTCAGGCCCCCCCTTGCTAAGGTCTGTTCCCAATGTCTTGTACGGCTCATGTTATAGCAACTTCGAATTTTCTGCCAACCTTTTCCGTTCCATTGCAAAAGTCTGGTAAACTTTCTTAGTTGACTTAGTTCACCTTCTGGCAAATAAAACCCAAAAGCGAAAGAATTAGACTTGTTAGTTAACTAAGTTCTTTTAAATTGAACAAGATTCTTGTAATTGCAGCAGGAAGAGGCCTTTTCTGCCTCATATGGCATCTGCTTAACAAGACGTTTCTATTTAATTTTAGCCAAGCTGATTATATCTCCTTGTTATTGTTCTTCGCTAAAAGTAAACGGCTGAGATAAAGACTTAGATTCAATTTTAGATTTTCGGAGACTCATTTTCAGAATGAGATCAATTGAAATTAAAGACCTGAGACGAAACTGAACAAACATTACCTTAATTATGTAGGATTCCTTGAAAACCCCTCAAAAAGCGCTTCAAACAGAAGAGGGCCAAGATACAGTGCTCCAATGTCTACCTCAAAACTTGAACAATGCGCCAATGTAGTATAGACACACTTAGTCAACGCAGATACCATTAAGCCTCAGTGAGTTCACCATATTTATGAAACAATTGAACATCACATTAGTGATGATGGTGGTGGAGGAAATCTAGGAAGTAAAAATAGGAATTATTAATCATAATAAGCTGTCAGTAATATAGTGACGGCCTTTTGAAATTCAGTTTTCAAACGTTAATCATAGCCTTAAGCTCGTTAGGTGTCCTAAGAATGATCATCATATACAGTAAATTCACTACAATCAGTTTTTGTTGATTCAATTTAAGTTTTAACCTTACTCACAACTGTACCTTGAAAGCCACCCTTTTTTAAAATTTAATCCGCTATAATCACAAAATTCCGAATTATTTTGAATATTAAGACTTTTCTAAATCTAAATTAAACCTTACTGAATTTAACCTTACTCATAACTGTACCTTGAAAGCCACCCTTTTTCAAAATTTAATCCGCTATAATCACAAAATTCCGAATTATTTTGAATATTAAGATTCTCTAAATCAAAATTTTGCATAGCAATGCTCCATGTAATCAGATAAAATTACTTAAAAATTACCTATTTCAGCCAATATTCCATAACAGCCGGCCAAAGCAGAAAAACCAAACGGAACGGAGAGGTGAAAGAGTTCGTCAATGTCTTCTCTAGGCGGCACAATACCGCGTCGATGTAATAGGATGTCCAAGAGATTCGATTAAGATGAAAACCACATATCTTCAATGCCTGAATTTATACTTCTCAATTGATTGAAAGCCAAACTTGCGACAGCAGTGATACAAATAGCCTAAAAGTAGACCGTAGTAATAAAAAAGGATATTTAGGTGCTAACCATGAGTGACTTTTGTTTTAAATTCAGCTTTAAAATGCTAATCAAAGCTTAAGCTCGTTAGGTGTCCTAAGAATGATCATCATACTCGTTAAATATATGGCAGTTGTTTTTTTTGTTCTTTCTTTTATTGGCAATATTACAATTTTACTTTTCAATTCCTAGCAGAGAACTTTCACCGCCATCATCACTGGCTCAATCCCTTTCACTGTTCAATAATGCCACTAAAGGGAGACAAATTTTAAACTGGTTAAACTTAAACACCAAATATTTGTTCCTTTAAAAACTAACTTATTTTACTTACATTAAAAATTTCGAAGTTCGAGTTTTAATTTCTTTGGATTGGCAAGAAGGCAGTGCCATCAGTCAGATTAACTTCGGCACGCCCATTTTCTCTTACAATTCCCACTGGCCACATCACTGTCACTATTGATCACCACTTCACTACATCACTATTAATTCAGAAAATTCTGAGTTTAGCTTTTACGAGATTTAAGTTTGGTTTTGAAAGACTTTACCAAGATATAAATTAAACTTTTCAAGTCAGTTCGACTGAAAAAACAAGACTTTTCCTAACTTTATTTGCTGAGATACGTAATTATAATACCAATTTAAATATAAAAATATGCTAAAATACAAACTTCAATTTGTGTTATTTAGTAAATTTCAATTAAATATATTAATGTTCTACTAACCTCGAGTTGACACAGTCAATTGATAAAACGTTGAAATAAAATTAAAAAGTTGAATATCACCATTGTCATACTGACATAATGCATCATTTTTGTACAATTCTGAAAAAGTTATGCCATCTTTCCCTCTCAAAGAGACCATCCATCTTGGCTTTACACTTATTAGCCATGGCTCTTGAATTTTTCATCACTTACACTAAGTTGATTTTAATTTTTTTTAAAAATTAACAGAATTGGTCTGAAAAAAAATCATAAATACATTGTCACACAATATCAAACACAGTTTACAACCGAACAAAAATCTTGGGCAACTATTTTCTAAGCCACACAAAAAAAGTTCCCCCACTTTATGTCGAAGACATTAATCCAGCTGTTAACAAGTAAAAGAATATTATCTTGTTCAAAAAGGATCTTATTACAAGTAACGACATTAATTCCATAAAACGATCATATAAAACATAAGGAAACACAAGATATAAATAAGGTAAAAAGAAGCAACATATGTAAAATGAAGCATACCTTGATCACCAGACAATACATCTAATTCCAATCTTCAATCTCCACAAATCTCCAATAGTACCGTTTTCTTGGTTGGTTGATATTCACAGGAATGATTTAAACCCCTAACTGTAAAGGGAAAAATCAGAACTACCAAAAAAACATAGGGAAATACAACAATAAATAGATTGCATTCAATCAGGTAAAGGAAATTTTTGGAATCAAAATAATTTCATATCTGCGGGGTTGCTTCATCATAAAAAATTGTTTCATTGAATAAAATATCAAGACAGGGTTGAAGCCATTTTCTTAATAAACTTTCCAAAAGCCTGGCTATAAAGGTACTCACCCTTTGAGGTGTGAAGCAAACAAGACAATACTTTCCAATTTATATTGGATACTGCCATCCTGTTGACTTAATAAAGTGATTCAGCACCATAATCCTTACACTTTATTAGAATCAGGTCCTCCATGCTGGTGGGTATCAGCAGACAACAGTGCCTCTTTATGTGCTACAGATGAAAATTTTTTCTGGGGCCATCTTTTCCTGGTACCGAAGCGTCTTTCTCTACGCATTTCCTGAGTGTTAGTAACTGTTTGCGTGGTCTGATAATGAGAAGGATCCAAAACAACACATCATACTCCCCAACTGCCTCATCTACTTCAATAGCACCATCAGCTTTTGGGATTTGGGACCTTAGCCGTTGTGTGGGTGCCAAATACATCTAATATTTTCTTTTTTTTTTAATTTAAGATTTTCAAATTCAAAGTTTTTTTTTCCAAATCCCTGCATTAATAAGGAGCCAAAGTCCATTTTCCAAAACCACACGTCATACTCCCCAACTGCCTCCTTTACTCCAATGACACCGTCAACTTTTGGGATTTGGGACCTTGGCAGTTGTGTGGGTACCCAATACATCTAAGATTTTCATTTTTTTTTTAATTTAGGATTTTCAAATTCAAGTTTTTTCCCAAATTCCTGCACTAGTAAGGAGCCAAAGTCCATGATCATCCACTTTCCAAAACCACAAATCATACTCCCCAACTGCCTCATTCACTCCAAAAACACTAACAACTTTTGGGGTTTGGGACCTTGGCAGTTGCGTGGGTACCAAATACATCAAAGATTTTCATATTTTTTTTTTTAATTTAAAATTTTCAAATTCAAGTTTTTTCCAAAATTAAGATTTTCATATATGCGTAAAGACGACTTAACAACTGAATAGTCAAAACAAAATGCACAAAAAGTAAAGCAATTACAACAGAATATACATAAGGAAGGCACAAGCATTCATAGTAACTCCTCTGCTCCTTGTGATTCCTCCTGTAACTATGGCTATATGATTAAAGAATATTCTGCTCCTTCAATATTTTCAAAAACAGATCACAATAAACTCAGGTGCGTCTTTGATGCTTTACGCAAGTCACACCACGAGTTGTGACACAAATAAATTCCCTTTCTCTGTCACAATACAAGAACGTTGCTTTGATTACACATGTACACGAATCCCCCTGTCACTCTTAACCTCGGGGTCGGGAGTTGACCTCGACCTTGAGCGCTTACCCCATAAAAAGTACAATTATTGAAAATATTTCTTTTGGGGTAGAAGCTGCATTTGTGAATAAAAAAAATCAACATGAGAGTAAAAGATGGGTCCTTTGTCTCTTATTAAATGAGCATTTTTGAAGTTAAAATGCTCATTTAGTGATCTTCATTCATTTAGTGATTGTACCTGTACATGACACAGTTCAAGGCCTACGATCCATTTGAAAAATATCTCCTAGTTTTACTGCATCAAACGTAAGATAAAATTTTACTATCACTCTCTCGCTGATATTCAACTCTATCATGTACCACATTATATTTCTGAAATTTAGTGTACAATGTTTTTTAGGTTAATTTTTTTTATATTTGTTGAAAATTGTCAAAAAAGGATAATTTTTTAATTTTTTAAGTAATAATCTTTAATTTATTTTTCTATTTGATCCTTGTCAAGGAGTAATTCTAGGTACTAACGTGATTCTCGCTCAATGAATGAATAGATCTAAGACTAAACAATCCGATGATGTGAGTATCTTGTCATTTTGTTGCAGGTTACAGCTACAGGCTCATCATGTTTCCGTCCTCTTCATATGGAACACAAGCCAATACTAGGCGTTCGAAGTAAATTGGGGTGTTCATATATATTTTCAGATGGAACACAACCAGAGCCGAAGACCTGAGCACAGACTCAAGTGAAGTAAAGACCATGACCCTGAGCGAGATGAGAGGTGACGAAAAACGGCTTTTTGCTTGTCAACAGACCTGTAAGGCGGCCTTTTTAGGTAACAGAAATATTAGACACAAACAACAAAAGAATAAAAAAAACCGAAGCGTACAACTTTAAACTCTGGCATTAAGTTAAAATAGTACTACTACTACTAACAACTCGTTGCAGCACCAAGTCGCCTGAGGCCAACACAGGTATGCTCGCTCCTCCTCCGCCCCAAAAGTTAAAACAATGAAGTAAATAAAGTAAAATTAACAAGGAAAGAATCTTACCTAAAATTTTAAGTAATTTTCAGCCATATGGAGCATACTGCAGACATTGTCGGCGCTCCGTCCAAGAGTCATGAGCGATCGTTTCTTTTCTACCAATAGAAATTGACTTTTTAATATGCCAATAGTCATCATGCAGTACTTCTTATTGTCACTTATTCACCGTGTCTTCTTTGAGGATTTTTCTTTCATATTTTTTAAATTTGTAGCCTATTCCGCAAATTTTTATTTTAAAGACATTTTATGAGAAGACGTTGAAAATGCAGAGCTAAAGAAAACTCAGGTGTGGTTGAACTTAAAAAAGCTACTTCTTGTCTTTTTTAGGCTAAATTTCAAACAAATTCATTTTCACCTTCCTTTCGGAGATATGATTTTCACAAGTGCTACTTGAGTACAAAAACTTAGATGGGAATTGACGAAAACTTTTCTTTTTAATAAGTGGATGGCGATTTCTGTAATTTGCCTCACTAAGCCTCAAGAACCGCAAAACCCTGAACCGTAGTCATTAATAGGCTATCTCTAGTACCCAGGGGTGTCCCGAGGCTCATTTTATTTGGGAGTGGGGGGGGGGGGGGTCTTCGTAAATTTTACGGAATCGCTACCTGATTTATGCCAAATTTTCTGCAGAAATCAAGAATTTTGCTAAATTTCGGCCGATTTTGCAAAATTTCAGCCGAATGCCAAAAAAGTTGGGAGGGGGCACCCCCCCCCCTCAGGACGCTCTGGTAGTACCAACAGTCTATAAAGACGGGTGGACAAAAAGATTTCTACGGTTTTTTAGAACCATGCAAAGTATATGGTTTTAGTAGATTTTCATTATTTTTAAAATAAAGCAATCCTAGGGTTTCTGCAGCGTCCTTGACCATTTAATCCCTCTCCCCCGCCAGTGCAATGAACCGCCCATAATAACAGCCTAGAATTTAACATCAAAAATTAATTGTTTCTAGCTCGCGTAAATATGCCATCAGGTACAAACCTTGGAGTGTCGAGGGGGATCTGTGACAAAACTTTTACTTCTACACCTGTTTTAATTTCCACGTAAACAACGAATTATTTACAACAATCACGGGACATGGAAATGGTACCAATGTGAATAGGCATGGGCTTCCGTACCCCAACTTGGGTTGAGACGAACTAATGGGTATTTATCCCTTATTCGTAAGTGAGCAATTATAAATTAGGAATAATATAAGAACAATCCGGCTAATTTGGCAGTAATTTGACGCACAGAAAAATCTAACAGTATAAAAGACAAGATGTGATTCAAGCTAATTTCTTTTACACAGAACAAACTTAGCGAGCAATCTATTGGGTCAGTTTTTAGAACATTCTGTAAGAATAATTCCAATTGAGATTCAACATTTGCTATGAAAAACAAAACAGCTATTAACAACATTTAACTTCCTATGACACCCTTGTGATTAGACTAATAAAAATAAGAAAGCGATACAATAAAAAAATATCTTCGCTCATTACACAATTTGTTTTATACGTTCTTGACTCGGTAACAGAACAATTGACTGAAGATAAACAGTCATGCGCAGATAAAGAAGCTTCTGCTTGAATTTTAAGAAAAGAAGAAGGACCGTGGTCAAGGAAAAGATCGTTTGAAATTATATGAAATTATATTTTTTATAAAATCCCTAGTTTATTCATTGGTCAATTATTTGCTTCTTGGAACAGGTGACTTTTAGTCATAGTAGCTCAAAAGGCGCTATACTAACCTGCATAAATTTTAAAAGATAACGAAATAAAGATTAAAAAAATGTGCTCAAGTCACTCCTACTGTTATCAAGGGGAAGTAGTTTATTTAACGAAGCTTTTTTGCATTCAAGGGTACGAGCAGACTAACAATCGATGCTTGAGGCATAAAGCTGCATTCTAAATACCGAAAAAAGTTCAAGTTCCACTTATCTACAATTTTGGGGCAGGAAAGACAGATTTAGATTTTAAAAAGAACTTATTGACATCCAGAGAGCTGATTGAAGACATTGATACAGGTTACGCAGCTTAAAGGGATGAACTGTAAATCGCTTAAATAAAGTAAGAATTGTTGAAGTATCACAGCCGATTGCAGGTCTCAATAGGCCTTTTCGTATTTTGAGCTTGACCTATGATTTATGATAAATGATTACGATTTTTTTTACGAATCCTGGTAGTTACAAAATACTTAAAATAAGCTTATGAAGTTGTTCCTATGGTAGATCCGCACTAACGCGGAATTAAAACATTTATCACATTTCCCATCACCAGAAATTACTAGAATACTAGCAGTTAATAGATCACACGGTTCTAAAATCCGTCAAAAACTTACTATACAAGGTATAGTTTAACTTTACAGGTCTGATGAAAATATTACATTTTAGTGCTGATCGTTAATTTAAGAATCAAATTACCCAATAAACGTGAAAAAGTTTATAAAAAGGTAAGGGATGTGTTTAAAAGATAACCCCACATCACCGTTGTCAAGCCCGAGGACCATATCTGACATTTTGCATACTTCCTGAGATAATTAGCAAAACGCGTTTATGAAACTGTTTTCAAATGGGAGATTAATATGGCAAAGTAGATCAGCAAAAGAAAAAAAGGACCATTTAACATACATTGCCCTGCCGATCTTCCCATTGAGCACGGCTTAGTAAACGGTTTTCGGTAATTATCTCAGAGTCCATGCATAGCGCCCGTAGGCGCGATAACGACGATATTATTGACAATTCCCAGAACTAATAGTCAACAGACTAATATAATCTTCCGTTTTGTAATATATTTGTAGATAAGAAAAATTAGTAGTGACCAGTGTATTTAAGAGTAGAAAACATCAACACACACTTTTTCTAAAGAGAACTAATATATCAAATAATATACAGATAGGTAAATAATATAAGAAATTGAAAAACCGGACGCTCCAACATGAACGCAAGGTGTGACGACTCCGCACCGAACTTCCAGTCATCCGCCGATTTCCATCAAAGTCGTAAAAACACGAAAATACGCCGCTTCTTAGTACGGTGTGAACCGAGAACCTCCGACACGACCGCCACTAGTATCAAAAGAAAATAATGGATTACATAATATTCACCACCTGTAGTAAAGAACAGATATGATTATAAATTTTTTCTTCTACTTTCAATTTACCGACAGATAGTACTCTTTTCTCTACAAATTCAAAAAAAATCTTATTAATTCCTTCACAAAGATCCTGAAACAGAGGATACATTCCAGGTTTGACAAAATGTTACTAAACACTAACTTTTTCGTTCCAGCTAACGTTGTCACAAGAACTGAATTGACAGAAAAGCAACTTTGAATTTACTTTCTTAGTAACTTTTAGACCGAAGATAGTAAATGGGCATTCAAGAGGGCTCCAGATTCAAGATCCGATTCAGTGACAGGCCAAAAAGCACTTAAAAGATTGCAACAAGTTATTTTTCAATATTATACCACAATAAGACGCAAGAGTAACGCGGCACTAGTTGGTGACCTGAGAGCAAAATTGCCCTGCTACTCGAACTGATTCCGATAAAAGAAAAAAAACGCGATTAACTGTTTTCAACGCTCCATAGTCGATTTAATAAAACGGAACCGGCTCAATTCTCATGCATTAATAAGAGAAAATTTAGCGATTTTAGTCAACTGTATTAAATAAACTATATAAAATATTCAATTTTTATCGATTAAGAAATGTCTTGCTAGGCGTGGAAATGTTTTTTCAATCATTTTAACGTATTTTCGATGAAAATTAGTCATAGCTTTGATAGGCAAGTTAGTTATAAATGACCCGCCAACAGTGTAGTGGGGTTTATAAAAAATTACCATGTTCATAATAGTTGGCCATTTGTTTAGCATTTAGTCAATGTCTCCCTGAAGGGGAAAACTAACACACAAAAAAAGAATAGATAATTGTCAAAGTGGAATGGGTTTCATAATTTAGCATATGTTGAAGTTGTTCCCCACAAAAACAACTAGCTTTTATTCAGGAAACGATCTTATTCGAACCATAAAAATTCAAGACTGAAGCAATATTTTTCAACAATAAGCGTTCACTGGATACAATTGATAAACAAACTTAAGCTGATTTATAACGTTTTTTAAAAGTCAAATTCTTCACAAAAATCCGTTAGGGATATTTTTAAGGCTTTCCAGAATAAGCAAAAGCGTATATTGACAAGAGGTTGTGAAAACTTCGATTTTTTGTGCTACTGTTATAAATTTATTAATGATTATGGCGGTTTCTCTACTTCTTGCCTTAATTAAGATAATCCTCTTTCCAAATCAGCCTAGCGTACACACGATTTAATTCAAATTTATAAATTATTCAATAGTTCTTTGGTTTACGTTTTTCCAATGATAGAAGCAAAAAAATAATAATAGTAGCAAGCAAAATTCAAGAGGACAACACGCATATACCTAGTTCAGACAGCTGCGCTTTTGACATAAAGCGATAAACGCTGCCACAAATCGTGGAGCAGTTAGAGAACTTCCTACTCAGAGGAAGTAAAAGAGGCACATACTATTTAATGGCTATGAAGTTAGTTGAAGTAGATGCAAACTCACCTTTGTCTGCAGAATTAACACGGACAATTCAAATTTTTACTTCTTAAAATAATTCGGCTTCTAGAGGATTCGCATAATCTAGCAATGGATAACCGCGTTTAATGCAACCGCACATTTTTTTTCTCATCTTCAATGATATTCCCATTTCTTAACTAACTAAAGTTTTTTAACTGATTCTTTTAATAGCAACGTGATTAAAATGTTCCAACACAGCTATTGAATCACCATGCAAAATGAAATAAAAAATAATAAAATGGCGAGAAATGAAAAGTTACCGGTTTTGAGTTAAACGCAGCTGATTGAACCAAGGATAAAAGGCTGGACAGGAGCATTTTAAGAACGTGCATTCGATTAAGTTGACCTTATTACAGAGCAGATTCTGTTTTCTTGGCAACTACGTCAAATTCACAAGACACGGACCCTCACCAGAATAAAATTATTCAGCCAAGCATAGAAGTGATAGGGTGAGTGGAAACCACTATTGAATGAACTTTCAAAATCCAACTTGAAAATATTAAAATTCAGAGTCAATCCCCCAAACTCTGAACACCCAAAACGAGTGATAATGAAGAAATGATACATATTTAAAAACATGACGTAAAATATACCCATGGTGAATAGATACAGCTATTTCTAAAACAAAAAAACTCTCAAACCATCCAGCCCTTAAGAATTAATAGACATTACAACACGATTTAGTATGGACTTCCAGCTCATGCTTTTTTAAGCAGTAAAAAGAAGTTTCATCCTAATAACCTAAATAGTTTATCGGCACCGTAATAGGGGAATTGCCCACTTTCATCCAATTTCTCAATTTGATTCGGCCTTTTGCTTATATTTGATAGAAAGGGGCACTAAAATCGATTTTTCCCCGGGCGCCACCAACTGTAGGAACGGCTCTGATGGCAAGTCCCCAATAATATATATATATATATATATATATATAAATTAAGAAAAATCAGTAATTAAATTTTGAGGAAAAAGACCTCCATATGCGGTTTTTGGTAGTAGCGAGTACCAAATTAAAAAAATGAAAGATGTGGGTGAAAATCGTGCAAATATATGGCACCATATAGGCATATGGCACCAGACAGGTTATAGGGCATATCTTTGGCACCAAATAGGTTAATAGGGCATCTTTCCTTTAAAGGTGCAATTGTGTTTTGGATTCAACATAAATGAACGTCTGAACTTTTACGGCGGAAAGTCGTGACACATTTAACCAATTGTCTTGTTTCTTTATTCTCATTGTTCAACCTGGCACCATTGACCAAAGTGTGGTACTGCCTTAAAACCTCATAATATTGAAACAACATAAAAAAAAAATTCTCAAAAAATTCCTGCTTTCAGGTATGAATAGACCTGAGGGGCAATGTCTTTTATTTTGATGTCCTTGGTACTTTAAGGCTTGAAAATATTGCATCGTCGTTTAAATTACACGAGCGATTGAATAACACATTCTAAAAAACAAAAATATATTAAACATTTCTTACCGTCCTCGACCAGCGGGGCTTCGACCAACAGGGGGATAATCAGAAAATGAAGATCCACCATAGCCACCAGGCGGATAATCAGAAGTGAAGCTGTCACTTGGCTCATATGGATAGCCTCCTACATCTCCATATCCAGACCTTCCATAATCATCATAGGAATCACGGTATCTATCCGCTGAACCACCTTCGTAAAAGTCATCCTCATAGCGTCGCGAGTACATCTTACCGGGACCAAGAGGTGCTGGAGCGTCCATTCGACGCGGAGGGCCACGTAGGGGAGGGCCTCGGGCAGATGGTCCACCATATGCAGACGATCCTCCGTATCGAGGTGATCCACCGTAAACTGGAGGCGCCCCAAATCCTCCTCTAAATAAAATATTTCAGATCGTAAAAAATATACGTAATTATGAAAGAAATAAGTGCCAAACAGTAATAAGGTGCTAAATTTGTCTAATTTACTATAAACTGAAATAGGTTTGTCTGCCAGCTGCGTCTCACAAACGTCCTTTCCAATATGCTTTCTATTTAAAATCATAATCGTATACTTTCTAGTTTTTTCGACATCCACATGCTTATTAGTAATTATAACTTATAAAAAGGCAAATACAAAATGTTAAAATTATAATCTCTGTATAACTAGGATTGAAAAACAGGAATCTACCCTTGTATATATACATGTAAACGATCAATTCATAAATGATTGAACTATCTTTAAAGAAGATTTTAACAGAATTAAAAATTCATTTGAATCAAGTTTTTACCGATATATCAAAGAGAACTGAGCGGTTGTCCACTTTCAGCCACTGGTCTATATATCGGAGCACTATGTGCCGCAAGTCGGGGACTCCTGGAACAGTGTAGCCCAAAAAACCAGGAACTTTTTTATGCAAAAGGGATTTTCGCATCATCGTTGAAGACATCACAGATTCTGTCGTCTTTATCATGTTGTATATCGGTCCAAACTTACTTTTTCTTAAGCATTCGTTGCCTCGTATGTCTTTTTGACCATTCACCTTCGTGACCTGTAGTTTTTTTCATTTATTTTAGGATTCATGTCGGCTTTATTAAAAGCCGAAACACGAGACAACGAACAAGAAATCAATTTCTAGTGGGGACTTCACTTTAATCACATGTGTCTGGCAATTTTTAATTTCACGCAATTGAATTGAAGTTATCAAGTATTTTGCAGTAGGTTGCATCAAGACATGGCTAATTGTAGACAGAGAAAAGCCAAGACAGATTAGTCCAAGTAATTGAGAGGCAAATGTTTAAATGACTGGGGCACGGGTAAATGGGGGGAGTATGCATAACTCTTATTGGGCACATACTTGTTTGCTAGTTTTTGGAAAGACATGCCTACCTAGTCTCAGGCATGTTGATCAAGAATTTAAAATTGACATAAGACCGTTAGATTGCCTGTAATGAGAGGCAAACAATAAATAATTACTCTGCAAAGCAAATTTATTTAAAATAAATAAATTTAAATAAAAAATTAATTTAAAAAAAAAATTTAAATAAAAAAAAACATCAGTATATTGCACTATTGTTGCCGATCCACTTAACAAAGCCTGACGCATATTAAACCTTCTCTTCTTTAATGAGTGATAATAAAAAATCATACACCCCAAAGGTTAAATACTAATTTACACAACAGAGTATGATTCATCCCATTTATTTAAAACCACTTCAGCCAAAACAGGACCATTGTTTCCCCTAAGGTTCATGTTCCCTTCCCCTTCCAGAAGTATGATTTTGTGACAAGCCTACAGCTGTAACTTGCACCAAAAGGACAAAGCAGTTAATTTTTATGGCGTATTTTCAGTCTAACATGATATAAAAAGCAAAATTGGAATATATTGTTTGAAGATGGATGAAGCTAAATCGTAAATATCAAAAGATAGCAAATTGCAATCTTATGTTCCAACATCAAAACCATAGGACTGCTCAAAAATAACCTATCAATAGCTTGCAGAGGGAACATAAACCTTAATAAACGATTTTTAAAGACGTTGCTAAACATGGAATTAGAAGGATAAAGATCCCCCAGAGCTATTGCTGACGCATCGGGCGTTGAATCGGCATTTCAGCTGCTGGATCTTTTTACAGGGACAAGTTTCAAACTTGTTGCATAACTGCTATGGCGGGGATCGAACCCGGGCCCCGTACTGCCAAGCATCAATCCTCTGCTAAAAGGTAAATTTGGAATTAGAAGGCTGGGAATCAACAGATTGGTGGTTTTCAAGCTTCTTGATTCTGCACAAAACCTCAAATCTTACATGTCACAAAAGTGGCGTGAATCAAATTAAAGAGAAAAATGTCTTGGTGCACCAAGCAAGCAAGCAAAAAAAAAATCTGAACTAAAATAATAGTGCAACCCGTTATAGTCTACCACAAAGCAATGTCAAAAACTTCGACAAAATAAAAGTTCATTTAATTGCCTATACTTAGATTTCAAGCAACCCAGTATAACTGGACGAACTTCATATTGTTTAACTAAGACTTCTATGTTGGATATCAGAAATCCAATCACACATAAAAATGAAGTAGAAAGCTGCAGTTCTTTTCAGCTTCTATTACTTAATTTCAAAATATACATAACAACGCAAGAAATTCACGACACAGAACCATACCGCGGTACACAATGGTAAAACAACTGAATTTTATCTTAAACAGGCACGTATGTGAAGGAGGCGATCGCTTTTCTTATATTTTTATGAATATAATATGAACTTTATAATACATATATTTTTGATGCAGAAAATATTATCTTTTTCATGTAATTAGCCGGTTATATTTAGTTTTGTCATCCCTCGACTATCCTCAAAGTGGATTTCATCTTACACACCCTTGTATGTCGATCAATCGTAGAATATCTTCTTTTTGATCACCACATCCAGAGATTAATATGAGAAAGAAAAATTTTTTACCCCTTCCCTTTCCCACTTTATCAAAATAATCTGATATATGGCTCAACCACTTAGCATGTGATATTAATGCAAGTTCTTGCATTCGATCTAAAATTCACAATTAAAACTTGAAATCAGGCTAACAATGCACTGCAACAACGACAAAGTGTACGAGATGCAGAAATGCCTGTTTGTCATTAATAAAATATCTGTCTCTAAACATTCTTAATGAACTCTTTTACTAACCCTTTGATCATTTTAATTTTTTTTTTTTTTTTAATTCAGTTATGGTCTTCCCGCTGGCACATTCTATTGGTAGGGCTTCCCCACGGCTTCACTTCACTATTTTTAGTGTTTTATTTTAGTTTGTTCTCTATTTGGCTGCTGGCTTGGGGTGATGCTTGGTAAGTCATACATTTTTCTTTCTTTTTTGTCTTTTTACAAAAGTGTGATTATGTACAAATGCAGTTATATATTATGTTTTTGTTGTTTTATTTGTTATCGGTTGCCTGGTAATACGAGCTAGACTCTCAGCCGGGCATATCCATATTGTAGTTGTATTTAGTTTGTAAATAAAAGAAGCTGAACCTGATAGAGTATTCTAGCCAAAAAGGCTAGAATAGAGAGAATAAGATGAAAAAAGCCCATTTTTCAATGTAAAAATCATTAATAAGATTAATAAACTATTATAATGCATAAATACAAAGTTTCTTTACTGAAAATGAGAATCCAGAAGCCAAATCTATTTCCCTGTATATCATCTTAATTAAAACAGCTCTTTGTATATTAAACTTCCAAACGGAACTATTTTCGATATATTACAACCGTATTTTATTCGTGGTGGACTAAATAAACATAAAAAATGAACTTACGGGCCTCTGAAACCACCACTGCGTCCTCCATATCTCTCAGCAGGACATTCTTTTGACCAGTGGCCACTTCGACCACACTTGTAGCATTGGTCTGATTGACCCATTCCTGGCTTGGTTCTTACACGACTGGTTGAAAACTGGACATTCAAAGGGTTGCCATGATAGTTGTAACTGTTCAATTCTCGAATGGCTCTATTGGACGGTTCACCTTTTTCCATGTGCTGAAACATAGAGCTAATTATGTTTCAATTTTGGAAACTAATCATAGATGCTGATCGTTTTTTCAATCAACTGTTAACCAGCAATGTCGACGGTGTAACAAACTGCATTAGTTTAATGACTATTAATAACAATTCATCAAGATTAAGAAATTTAGACAACCCTGATGGAAAGAATAAGAAATTTAGACAACCCTGATGGAAAGATTAAGAAATTTAGACAACCCTGATGGAAATAGTTTTGCTAATACTCCTAGCCAATATAGGCTGAATATCAGCTATGAAGAAAGTAAGGGCTAATTACTGCAATCAAGAAAAGAAAATGCGAGGGCTGGATGTTACTCCTCCAATTAAATTAGCTCTTATCCTCACCAAGAGCAGAAATATTTCTGACAGATAACAGGAGTTAGTTTAAGAATTATTTAATGACAATTAAATTTAAGAACCCCAATCAAAACTAAAATTAATTCCAGCTCAGACCATCCCAGACTAAACCTTAGCAGATTTGGATGAAAAAACTTAATTAAGCCACAAAGTATGTTTATTTCCCTCAAGGTATCACCAACGTTCATGCTTATCATGGTGAATGCTAGGGAAAGTGATCAAATAGTCTCGCTTTTAGGAAGCAAGATGAGATATTATATTCCTTAACAATTATGTAGAAAAAGGTTGTATAAAGATTGTGTAGATGTAGAGGCAAAAATGATCATTTTGTTTATCTGATGATTCCTTGGTTTTAGAAATATCAAATGAGTATCCAGAAGAAACCTGCTAGAAGCCAAAAGGAGTCTATTATGGATTCCAGGCGCTGTTTTTCAGAAAATGATAGAAACGGATACAAAAACAAATATAAAAACAGCAGAAAACATATGCTTGTATATAATGTTTCGTAATTTTCGGAGTCATCTCGAAAACGAGATGACTTTACCTATATTTATCAAAAGTTCAAAAGCTTAAAAATTCCAAAACTACACAGAATTCTATTTTTAGGAATGGGCAGAACAATCTTCAAATCAGAGGTTATCCTGGAGGTTTGTATCAGAAAACACAGAGAGGTTATAGTCAAGCTATGAACTGTAAGAAAATATGGCCAAGTTTGACAGAATTAGGAAATCGCGAGAAGTAGAACTGTAATTTAGAGAATACTTTTTGGTCTGGACATATGTACAGGCTAAATAAATCCTCATATTTGTCATAGAATCCAGATCAAATCCTGGAAACCACTCTTATTGTAATGCTATATTTATTTCTTATGGTATATATGGTATATTATGGTATTGGTATATTATGGTATATTTCTAATGGTATTAATGGTATTGTAATGGTATACTCTTATCTAATGGTATATTTATTTGGTGTTGCTTGTTATTTTTTTTTTCTCCCATAACTTGTCCAATCTATCTTAATAAATGAGCAATCTATCTTATTAAACGAGCAAGAGCAATTATACACATCGATTTTTTTTTCTCAAACATGGCATTGTAATTTTTTCTAAAAATTGGCATACTACCTTTTCCTGTGTAAAAAAGTGAACAAGATAGATTAAAATTTTGGGAAAATTCATCCCAGTCCCCTTAATTTTTCATAAGATCATCTGCTGGTTGAAATTAGAGACCCTGAAGGTTGTAAGTTCTGAAGTAGGAAGTTCCAAGACGCTTTTTTGTTGACAAATCCGTTTGACAGCCATGAAGACTCTTGGATTTTTAATGGCTTCACATTCAATGCTACGCATTGGATGTGAAGCCTTGTTAGAAATTCAAGTTTCTGTGCTTCACAATTGAGCTACGCAGAAAAATCAAAAAAAATAATGTGTATAACAGGAAACAAAACTTTGCAGGGAAAATTCATTTAGGGCCTTAACCAATCTTGGACAGACATTTTTCATATGAATGAAATGACGTCACACATACCCAGCCGTTACATACCACACCCTAATGGTTTTACTCTATAGTAAAAAAAATGGAATTAAGATTTGTTCAGCGAAAAATGTCTGCTTTCACCAAGCAAATCTTGGTCTGCTGGTGCAGACCAAGATTAAACAGACAGCAGTGTCATTAAATGTAGAACTGTTGTGTGAATCATCCTAACAAATCCTACTATACAGTTAGGGAAGATAACACAGAAGAATACCAATCCCCCTAAATTTGACATTTTACCCATTCCCCAAAACCGACACAATAAGCACTATAAAATAATAGTGGAGTTAACTATATTACCAATAACATATCCACAGCAACAATGAGATTTTACTAATACCTAGATTTAGCTAACACAATTTTTAAGCCAATTGGATTCCTCATTTTTTCTCCAATTGGCTAAAAATACCATGGAAAATTCTGACTGGTTTGAACTAGTGCTAGCTAATCTCGATATTAGTAAAATCCTGTTGTGAATGAGGCTTTCAGGAGCTGGGATGCATTTAACTTTGAAGGATAATCCTTTTCTTTGTTGACCTGCAAGATTGAAGCTTTATGGCAGGATGCTCTGCAAACATAATAAGCTATGGATATAGGCTTTCCAAACTAAGTTCTTGCCATTTTGATTTACTGTTTCTGAAGTACAGCTGATACAAAAGTCAAAGACGAGCATGGACGATTCTTAAATCTTGGCTTTCATATTGACAGATGTAACTATGGTATGGCTTGGGTATAAGGCTAACAAAATTCTCACTTACCACAAAGGCAAAGTTTTTCAAAACGTCACATTCCATTACAGTTCCATATTTTTCAAACAGTTCTCTAAGTTCAGTACCATTCACATCATCTGGCAGGTTACCAACAAATATTTTGACAGATGGTACGTTTGATGGCCTGCTTGTTGAGGCTTCCACTCTCATATTTTTTCCTTTGATGAAATGTCCATTCAGGTCAGCAATAGCTGCTTTTCCCTCATCTGCATTTCTCATATGCTAGAAAGAGGGAAACACTTGAGGTCTGGTTAGTAAAAAATACGGTAAACAATAATAAGGATCATGAAGATCAGAAGAATAGTTGTAATCAGGATTCAAAGATCTTGGTGATTGAAAATTCATCATTCAATAAGAGGACTGAGAGAGGATTTATATATTATAAGAGGATTGTGCCCTTAGTTTTGCCCTTCCTGGACAAAACGCCCATTTTCCTAGAAAATACTTTGCCCTCCTTTTTATTCACACAAGCTACTAAAAAAGCTAATCATTTGAGATCCTATCATCCAAATGAGAGATAAGGATACCTGGCTATCCTTTCTTTAAAACCTTTTGCTATTCATCGTGTCCCAACCCCCCACCTATTGTGTATTTTTATTACATTTGACAGACTGCTGGTAGAATCTGCTTAGTCCATTTGGCATTACGGCCTGACTTCAGCCCAGAAGGACTGCCTAAATCTTAAGACACTTAGGACTGCCTAAATCTTAAGACACTTAGGACTGCCTAAGTGTCAAAATCTCCCGAAGTTCCTTATTGCTCCGTTTTAAAACAATTTTCCCTTACAACTCTTTCAATACACTATTATATATTGATTTTCAAATTTGGTGTTGTTATTTTGGAGAATCCGCGGCTACATGAAATCCTCCCCCATGAGCATACCAGCACAGCATATGCATTATGCAAGTAGTTATGTTCACTCTTTTGTCAAGATTTTTAATACTGGACTCAATCGTCAATAATTGTACATATTTATTAGCTTTAGTTCATTATTCTTTTCTTTAATAATTTATTTAATAGCTTTTTTCTTTAATAGTTGGATATTTCAATAACTTAGGTTAGTTTGACTCTGTGATATTTCAAATCAACATATAAATTTGTATGACAATGGCTGTGATTTTTATGTAATAATGCTTTATATTTTATTATGACAAGAACTGCTGCTGATTGGCATGACTGTGTAAGGTGTAAGATAATATTTTTTTTTAGAAAAGTCAATAAATATTTTGCTATCAAAAACAAAATTAATAATTTAAAGTACTGAATCTACTGTTGTTTCTTTAAAGAAGGGAAACAATAAATTGTTCCCAGAATTTATCTATCGATCTTTAAAAAAACAGTACACTCATTTCATAACTAAGGTATAAAAAAAATAAAATTGAAATAAATCAGGTATAATTTGTATTTTATTGAGTTTCACCTCCATTATATGACTGGGAAACTTACCCAGTCATATAATCAAACATGTGAACAACCCCTTAGGTCTCAAAGAGTGTCTGCAAGAAATGCATTAATTATAATCCGAAGTCAGATGACATAGTTCTCCAACTTATTTAATTGCTGGTTCGTTTTGTTTTTCAGCTTTGAAGGTTCGTCAGCTTTGAAGGCTGACAGTTTAATTAACTTAAAACGGAGTGAAAGAATTATTTTCTTTTCTCTCTCAGTTGTTTGCTAGTATTGGTCGATGGCAGTTCATAATTTTTTGGATTTTGTGCAAATCGCGGATATTGGCGAATAACTCGCTTTTAGGGTTAATAGGTATTTGGTTTAAATTCTTTTAATTTTTGGCTTTTATTGAATTTTATTCATCTTTTAAATTTTTGGTTCTTTTCACATTGACTTTCCGCGTTTGTTTTTGGATACATTATTTCGTTTCGCGCTGAAGAAGAGAGGTGTTTGTCCTCTCAAAATATTCGCTTTGTTGTGTTTTTTTTCAGTACTTTCATTCGGCCTATTAAAAACCATATTTTTGCTCGTTTTTCTTTCTTTGTGTGATGTCAGGCCAATGTGGTTTAAGAAATTATCTTTATCATAGGAATTTAAAAAGTTATATACAAAGATTTTGCTGATAAAATCTGAAACTCAATGCAAGAACTTTAATGGAAAACTTGAGAACTAATAGCAAGCATTAAGGGATTGGAAAAAAAAATAATAGCCACAACATAACTAAAATATAAGAAAAATAATAGCCACAACATATAAAAAAATAATAGCCACAACATAACTAAAATATAAGAAAAATAATAGCCACAACATATAAAAAAATAATAGCCACAACATAACTAAAATATAAGAAACAGGACCAAAGTTGAAATAAACCACACAATTGCATTTAATAGGTTTAATCCCTATATTAAGTTCAACTTGCAGAAATACATCAGAGCATCACAAGAAATCTATACTTAAATGTTTAGTCTTGAACTAGAAACCAAATTTTGATTACAAGAAACTAGAAACCAAATTTTACAATCCATACCCAAAACTCAAAAGATAACTAAATAAGCAAGGAAGTTTATTTCAATTATAAGTAAGGAGCAACATTAGAGAGAGAGATTTATTCTAAACAAACAAACAATTTAACATAAGTTAAGCAGCCACCCCAAGAAGTAAAAAATTGTCCAAGGGGATGGCAAAAATACACTAACATAACAAAACAATAAAAAAAACGAAAAAAATAATAACCTATCTATATCACAGTCCCCAAACAGCACCACAAACCCTAAACCTTAACATTTTCATTAAATTTGCAATCATATTCATAATCATCACCCCCAGGAGCCATAAAAGTTAAAACAAACAAAAACAAACAAAATCATCCATCTATAAGGGATTTCCCAACACTTGATCTTTATTCAAGTCTTAAAACTCTTTGAAAATACATTTAAATTCAACATTAGAAATCCTTAAATTACTCCTATCTGCAATTTAAGGTAAGGTAATTCAATGACCCTTGTGTTTTAGGAATTGTGACAAAAAGTCAAACATAACCATAAAGAGTTAAGGGCTGAGGAAGGGGCAGCCTTAATCATATACAGAATAATTTATGTTCTTTCAGCTGAAATAACAAGTTTTTTATTTAATTTCTGACTGTTTTTCAAACTACACCAAGAAATCCCCCCTGGTTAAATTTCTTTCAGAAACTTTTCTTCTAATGAAATATTCTCCCTGTAGAAAGGCTCTCACACTGAAAATTTCCCCAAGAAACTTCTGTATATTTCCCAACAAAGTCTATATGTTAACAATAGGCTATTGCATAATTACAACCTATGGGGAAAAGGGACATGGGAGGGGGCTAGTTGGTCTCTAGTCTTTTTGGACAGTTCAAAAAGTGACAAGCTTTTGATTACCATTCAAAAATCCCTCTACTGATTTTCAAGGATCATTGATTTAATACAATCACCTCTTGAAAAAAAAAAAAAATAAATAAAACCTTGATCCATGATCTATCTTCTGGCAAAAACACAAAATTGGATGATAGGAACTAGAAGCCTCTACAGGAGTTTTCTTAAGTGATGTATCTGATGGTGTGGTTGCTTGATGTTTCAAGGGTGTTCCCACTTTTTTCTTGGATCAGACAACATTTCTTATGCTTGTAGCTATTGATGGACAACATTTAACTGTATGAAATTTTGTCTATTTGGAATCAGGATGAAAAGCACTCTTTTGATGTATTAATTACTGTAAAAAATCACTTTTCAGAGTTTTGTTGGCTGAGTTGATCTTTACATACAATTTGTTACCAAAGATTTTTCAAAAATGGATTACTTAATGAAGTTAAATCCATATTAAACAGGAAGAAGATACAAAATATACAAATCATGTTTAGAATTTTTTTAACTTCTGAGAATTATTTGTGTTAGTAATAAATTCAGCAAAAAAAAAAAAAACTTACCACAAATCCAAAATTTCCAACAATGTCACATTCAACAATTTCACCATATTTCTCAAAAAGTGGACGGACATCTTCATTACTTACACCCTCAGCTAGGTTGCCAAGGAAAATCTTGAAAGTTTTTCCTCTGTTAGGAATTGGCATCTTGGGTCTAAAATGACAGCATTTTTTTCACATTGTTATATATTTAATAGTTCATAGGTTTGAACATAAGATTCAAATGGGGAGAATTTAGAAGACTAGTCTGCAGGGAAGGGGGGTCAAGACAATTAGAAGATTGAAGCCTGCTTTTGGAGGAAGAACAGCTTTAGATGTACCACAGGATATTTTTAATATTCCTCCTTGATCTAGATATACTTCAGATACATTATCTAAAATTCAGATTTATTTTGCCAATAGATCCTGCTATACCATAAAATGAGGGATTAGCCATTTTTTACCCTTCCAAACTTTAGGCTTCAGTTTCCACCTTTTTCCTGGAAAAATACTGTCCAGTGGGTAGAATCTATGAAAATATACCAATATATGAACCTATAACAGCTTCATATTATATAATTGGTATATTTGAGTCTCTTCATTCTAAGAGACAAAATGGTTATGTTGTCCTTTGAGTTAGGGCCTGGTGTCCTGGTGGTATACCTACAGAGCTTTTTATTGAGGAAGGATACATTCTTGCTGGGAAGCTGCACAGCATACTAGTTAGAATCTACAAAAGGATCATTTCACCCAGAAGTTACATGCATACCTTGTACCTAGAAAAATATTGGCTTCCCAGAAGAAAAATTGGTATTTGTTAAGCCTTTTGTGTCTGCTAAGGAGACATGTCATCTGCAAAATATGTATAATGATCCTAGTTCTTATATTATCCAACTGGAGAACCTTTATCATCAAGTCTTTCCTCTAAAAATCCTTCCTTTTCCAGCTTAAGAGAAAAAGATTACAAAAATCACCACGTTGAGAATTCAATGCTTAAGTCTTTTTAAATTGCCGCCTAATAAGTTCTTTTATAGATAGCATTCATGTCAGTCTTTAATATTTTTTTTTAAGCGCAGTGGCGAAGGGCGAATATCAAAATATGAATGCTAAAGACCAGCATGAATGCTATCTATAAAAGAACTTATTAGGCAGCAATTTAAAAAGACTTAAGCATTGAATCAAAAACGTGGTGATTTTAGGAAACATTTTCTCTTAAGCTGGAAAAAGAAGGATTTTTAGAGGAAAGACTTGATGAAAAAGATTCTCCCATTGGATAATATAAGAACTAGGATCATTATACATATTTTAAAGTAAGAATTGTTTTCTTAACATGTCTCCTTAGCAGATGACATAAGGCTTAACAAATACCAAAAAATTAAGCAATTTCAAAATTACTGTTGCTCAAATATTTTTTTTATATAAATGCATCACTTTATAAGCCAATTCAAATGCTAATGTATAAGAAATGTTATGCAACAGGTACTCCTTAGATCCAAACAATAATATGGAAATGTTCTTTGACAGCATCTTTATTACACATGAAGCTAAGAGAGGAAAGGAAATAATAAATGAAAAATAAAATGAAAAAAGGTGAGAAAACAAGGATTTTGTCAGCCAGTGGCAAAACACAAAGACAAAGAACAACCAAATATTTCAACAAGGACCTCTGCCAAGTTGTCCTCAGTGCTAAACAAAAAAGAGAAAGAAAAAAACAACAAATATCTAACCTTTTGGAGTTTACTTGACAAGATGCAAACAGACACTGAATGAAAGACCAAGCCAAAGCCTGTAAAAGGATTTACCAAAGAGATTGAGCAAGAATGTTTTGCAATACCTTTTGCTCCTCTTCAATTTTGGTTTTGGCAAATAGGTCTCAAATTTGACTGGGTGCAAATATTAATTGAATTGTTTAGTATTTAATTAACATAAATTGGGCTTAATGAAATATCTCTGGTGTCTATAGCCAAATTTCTGTTTATATATTTTTTTTTATCTCTATTACCTCTTTAATTGCATTTTTTACATCTTTACTACATTTTTTAGTTCCATTTCTCACAAATTTAATCAGAATATTTGCCAATGGGCAATATTGTGAGAGGTAAGAACAATGATTACAGTATTGAAAGGAGAATTTTTGTATTAGTCCTCCTCAGCTAGTTTAGTCCTTGCAAAAAAATGAGTGTTTTATTGAACGATGTGTTATATAAAATTAGGAAAATCCATAAACACCACAAAAAACAGCTGTTCACTACCCATTTTTTAAAGCATTCATATCAACATTTGACCTGCTCCTAGGATACAGCATAATGGTGACTATGGCAAGTTTTGCTGTGTGACTGGTACCTAAAATGCTGGTAAGACTAGAAACACTGTATTACAATAAAATACCATACCTGGCTGATTGATTTGGGCTAGGTTGGTTGAAATTGGCTAACATCAGGGATTTTTTGTTTTGCATTTAAATAAAGGTTACCCTTATATCCTCCTAACTTAAATAAAACTATTCTACTTCACAACATTTGGTTTAGATTGAATGCATCCATGACAGACTATGTCTATGATTGAGATGCTTTCTTCTTACTTTAAGAGATCATTCTCCAAATTGGGGCCCAGGCTTTAAGTATATGTCAGTGATTTGGCTTCACTTTTAACAATAAATGCATTTAAAATCAGTTGTACTGTAATATATCAAAATATTCAAGCTAGTCACATAGCCTACTTGTTATAAGGAAAAAAATCTAGACAAATCCACTTTGAAAACAATACATCATCATTCTGAAGCTCTACAAGAGATCCTTAGATTGCTCCTAGCTGTAATTTAAAATAATTTAAGGTAAATTCAATACTGAAAAAATCCATGGTCAATATATACCAAATCATATTATTGAGTTTCAAATAAAGTGAATACACCATTCAATGCCTTTTTTTATGCTGATTACAAATATAATAAGCATTTCTATCGGAAATGAATTTCAGCCCCCCCCCCTATATATGCCAATTCAGGGTTAGGTTAGGTATAGCCTATATAGGGGGGGGGGTCTGAAATTCATTTCCGATAGAAATGCTTATTATATTTGTAATCAGCATAAAAAAGGCATCAAATGGTGTATTCACCTTACTTGAAACTCAATAATATCCTATGATTTGGTATATATTGACCCCACTTTCTAGCTAGGGATTAAGTTTAAACTTACCTCTCATTTACATCAGAAATGAAATTTAACCCTACCCCCCCCCCCCTAATGTGCAAATATATACCAAGTTGGTATGTACAGAGGTGGGGGTAAAATTCATTCCTGACAAAAATGATTATTATATTTGGAAAGAGCATAAAAAAGGCATCAAGTGGTATGTTTACTTTATTTACAAGTCAATAGCCTAATATGAACTGTGAAAAAGATAAAATTATGCTTTAGCTACTTTTGGCTATCTTGAAAAGGGGTTAGATTAGGAAAATGAAACTTTCAGGTATGGGTCTAAACTTTCAGTACCTACCTCTACTCCTTCTCCCTCTAGAGGGTCTTGACCTTTGATGACCTTTAAAAATCTGTGTGTTATAAAAGTGAAACCTTGAAAATAGATCTTCAACATAAATATAGTACAATAAAATTCTTTTCAGCTTCACAACTTTGTTAAATCCTAATTTAAAAGGTTTTAAAGATATGCAAATACATTTCCTAAATTTTGAAAAAAAAACATTGATATGGCTTAAAATTCTACTCAAAAAACAGGAATTGCATTTTCAGAACTAAAGCCAGAGAAAAAGAAACTGATAGGCTAACTGAAAATTAAGGTAAAATATTGTTTTGTCAAATTTTCAATAGGCTAGGTATAGACCTGTCAGATGCCTGTAGGCAAATTTCAAGACCCTCTAGAGGGAGAAGGTGTGTAGATGTGCACTTCAAAATACCTTCCCAGGACATACTTAAGCCTGTAGACCCATCCCTGAAAGTTTTATTTTCCTAACTTAAACCCTTTCCAAGATAGCCGAAAATAACAAAAAAGTAAAATTTTACCCAAAAATGTGTTAACTATGATGATTCTGCATGTTACGAAGTAAAAAATGTTTTCTTAACATATTTCCTTCTCTCCAGTTAGTACTCTGGGCCATTATCCATTTTCTGACCAACTCAGAGATAGACTAGGCCTAATTGTCTACAATGGTGTGGTCCATGTTCTATGCTTTAAAAAGAGAAACGGCATATACTTCTGGAAGTACCATCTTAGTAAAATTAGATTCAGTAACTGTTAATATTATGCCTTCTTATATCATGAATTTACCTTCAGTGAGGCAAAGTACCAAACAATAATGAAGATTAAAATGGGTAAAAATATTACTTACTTACTATCAGATTTCCTCAGTAGTATTTTTCTTCTCGAAGTTTCAAGGATTGGTACGATTTTTAAATGCTACCATCGGTTTCATCAATGATAAGTAATATAGATGTCATAGAACCTTGAGAAAGACAAGTTAATGCAGGCTACAGGCGAACGTATATGGTACAATACAAACGTCCAGCTGAAAAAATTTTATGGAACCGATTAATTTGGTGCTTGTGCTCGTCTATGCTCATTAGGCTTCTAATGTGCATTAATGTCATCACACATAGCCTAAAGGCACGTTCATACCTGAACCTTTATAACAATGAAATATAGGGCACGCAGACGATAGACACATGGGCGTAGGCAGCATATTGTCTAGGGGGGGGGGGGGCAGTCGATAGTGTGATGGAGTTTTATCAACTACTTTTTCCAAACCATCTGCTTTTTCAGCCATATCTAATGTAAATTTGAAGGTATAAGGGGGGGGCAGCTGCCCCCCCCCCCCTGTCCCCCCCTCCCTACGCCCATGGATAGTCATTTGTTTCATATATTGATAGACATCTGTATTATACATGAGTATAAATGACATTAAGGAATCTGGCTGAGTATGTCGATGAAGGGCTGATACATCGTTAAAGATTTTATAAATAATTTTTTATAATAACTCTTTATAAATAATTTCGTTAAGATTCATATATAAATAAGCTTTCTTTTTAATTTATTTGTATTTTTTGTTTTGTTTTGTTTTGTTTTTTTCTCAATTCAATCATTGAAAGAAGGAAGAGGAACTGTTTACAAATCTATGAATTTTTGGTACACTGTACTGGAAAAGTAAATACGTACTTAGTTTTAAATTTTGCACCGCAAACTGTTGAACGGAGTACGTCACATATTTCTTTTTAATTATATTTAAAGAATAAAACAGTTTCTCTCTAAATATTTATATAACATTACATAGAAAATACACTTTATTGTGACGAAACGGGGCGTCAGAAATCTCTGACACCTACCTCAAATAATTTACTTTAAGTATGCACGCAAAATTTTGTTTTCAAATTTTTTGAATTTCATAAAGAAAACGATTTGAGATATCAACTTTAACATAAATTACTAAATGACCTAGACCACAGAAGTGGGTCCTTAAAAATGAAAGTAACGACCACTTTCAACATACTACCAATAATCAATGTTAATTTTAGCTATTTAACTCTTTAAACTTAAGCAAACTGCAAAAATTGATCTTGTCTACTGAAAAACCTAAAAGAAAAAAATCTCGGAAAAATTTAATCAGGTAACATTGGATGAGAGTGGTTCTTCTTTGATAAAAAGTGCTGTAAATACATCCAAACATGACTATTAGAAAAGTTTTAATAAAGTTAACAGAAATATGTATAGTAATTATTTTTAAGGAAAAAAAGAAAAAAAATAACGTTTTTAGTGAGATAGTCGCCCTTGTTTATTTGACATCATGATTTGGATATTTGGTTTCAATGATGTTACTGCAAGACAAAGAACTTCATCTGTTTCAAGCCGAGAGCGGTACCGAGTTTTAACTACCGTCACAGAAGAAAATGTTTTTTCACACAAATAAGTAGTTGAAAATTTAATGAAAATTTTCATAGCTTTCTCACTGAGTAATGGGTATTCATTTTTGAGAGAGACCCAAAAATGAGCTCTTCATAAACAGGAACTGAATTTGGATTTGAGACTGTCATCATAGGCAGCGCAATAGCGCTGCCTAAGTAAAGAACGATGTTGGCACAATGCTTTATTTATTTTTCTTGGCTATTGGTCTTAGACTAGGGCACTTCGTATCAAAGGAGTTTTCATAGAAACTTCGAAAAGGGCTCATTTGATGGGAAATTGGAGTGGCTTGTGCCCTTTTTAATAGTCGAAAGTGATTGAAAGGCAACTAACACCCCTTCCACGCCCACCATTTCCCCAAACACATCTAATCAAAATTTTGAGATAGCCATTTTGTTCAGCGTAGTTGATTTCCAGATAGAAATTATGTTTTTGAGGAGGACACTCCCCCACAGCCCTCAGGGCAAGGGTTGTAAGTTATGCCTGGGGGCATATTAGGTGTTATAGAAAGCGTTGTCGTAGAAACTTCAAAAAAGGCTCGTTCGATTAGAAATTCAAAGGGCTAGTGCCCTTTTTAATAGTCGAAAGTGATTGGAGGGCAACTGACCCCCCTCTCACGCCGACCTTTCCCCCAAACACATCCAATCAGAATTTTGAAATAGCAATTTTGTTCAACGTAGTTGAAAGTTCTGGAAATTAGGTCTTTGAGGATGACCCCCCCCCAGAGCCCTCAGGGCAAGGGTTGTAAGTTATGCCTTGGGGGCATATAAGTTTTTTTTTTTATAGAAGTGTTGTTATAAAAGCTTCAAAAAGGGCTCATTTGATAGGAAATGGCAATGGCTAGTGCCCTTTTTAATAGTCGAAAGTGATTGAAAGGCAACTAACACCCCTTCCACGCCCACCATTTCTCCAAACACATCTAATCAAAATTTTGAGATAGCCATTTTGTTCAAAGTAGTTGGAAGGTCCGGAAATTATATCTTTGAGGATGATACTCCCCCCACAGTCCTCAGGGTAAGGATTGTAAGTTATGCCCTGGGGGCATATAAGGGTTTTTGAAAGCTTTGTCGTAGAAACTTAAAAAAGGGCTCATTCGATTGGAAATTCAAAGGGCTAGTGCCCTTTTTATAGTAAAAAGTGATTTGAGGGCAACTAACCCCCCCTCTCAAGCCCACCTTTTCCCCAAACACATCCAATCAGCATTTTTAGATAGCCATTTTGTTCAACGTAGTTAAACGTTTCAGGAAATAGGTTTTTGAGGATGATAACCCCCTCAGAGCCCTCGGGGCAAGGGTTTTAAGTTATGCCCTGGGGCCATAAAAGGATTTTATTGATAGTGATGTTGTAGAAACTTCAAAAAGGGCATATTCGATTGGAAATTAGAAGGGTTTGTGCCCTTTTTAATAGTCGAAAGTGATTGGAGGATACCTAACACCCCTCTCACACCCACCATTTCTACAAATACATCCAATAAAAATTTTGAGATAGCTATTTTGTTCAAAGTAGTTGGAAGGTCCGGAAATTATATCTTTGAGGATGACAACCCCCACACAGCTCTCATGTCAAGGGTTGTAAGTTATGCCCTAGGTCATATAAGGTTTTTATAGAAAGCCTTGTCGTAGAAACTTCAAAAAGGGCTCATTCGATTGGAAATTGAAAGGGCTAGTTCCCTTTTTAATAGTCGAAGTGATTGGTGGGTAACTAACCCCTTTCTCGCGCCCACCATTTCCCAAAACACATCCAATCAAAATTTTGAGATAGCAAGTTTCTTCACGTAGTTGAAAGTTCTGGAAATTAGGTCTTAGAGGATGACAACCCCCCCCCCCTCCGCCCTCAGTGCAAGGGTTGTAAGTTATGTCCTGGTGGCATATAAGGTTTTTATTGAAAGCGTTGCCGTAGAAACTTCAAACACCCCCCCCCAGCCCTCAGGGCGAGGGTTGTAAGTTATCCCCTGGGGGTATATAAGGTTTTTATTGACAGCGTTGTCGTAGAAACTTCAAAAAAGGCTCATTTGATTGGAAATTCAAAGGGCTAGTGCCTTTTTTAATAGTTGAAAGTGATTGGAGAAAAACTAACACCCCTCTCACGCCCACTATTTCCCAAAACACATCCAATCAAAATTTTGAGATAGTCATTTTGTTTAACGAAGTTGAAAGTTCTGGAAATTAGGTGTTTGAGGATGACAACCCCCTCACAGCCCTCAGGGCAAGGGTTGTAATTTATGCCTTTGGGGCATATAAGGTGTTTATAGAAAGCATGGTCGTAGAAACTCAAAAAGGGCTCATTCGATTGGAAATTGATAGGGCTAGTGTGCTTTTTAATATTCGAAAGAGATTGACAATCTACATGTAAAAAACGTGTTTTGATTTAATTCAACACTCCCTTAAACAATCTCTGAAAATTTCACCTGAATGCCCTTGGCTATTGTGAACATAAAAGGTCAAACATGCCCCCCTTTCCCAACACGAAGAAATTTTTTTGATGGATCTTTAGGGAGAGTAAAGGAGATTGGGAGGGGGGCTGATTGCCCTCCGATCCCTTTTGATTCTTTAAAGAGGTACCAGAACTTTTAATTTGTAATCGAATGACTCCACTCCAAAGTTTATGTGACCACCCCTGCCATATGAAGTGCCTCTGGGAAAGAAAATAATAATAAATAGAAGCCTTATGGCTCTTTACTATAGGCTACACCATAGCGTCACCTCTGATATTTGTATCAAAATTCATTTTTTTTTGTACTGTTGGTACTGTTATCAAAACTTCTGTTTAAAGGTCAGACATGCCCTCCTTTCCCAACAACAAGAAAATTTTTTATTGGATGTTTAGGGAGAGTAAAGGAGATTGGGAGGGGGGCTGATTGCCCTCCAATCCCTTTTGGTCCTTTAAAGAGGTACCAGAACTTTTAATTTGTAATCGAATGACTCCACTGCAAAGTTTATGTGACCACTCCTGCCATATGAAGTGCCTCCGGGAAAGAAAATAATAATAAATAGAAGCCTCATCAACGCCTCGCTCTTTACGCTAAAGTTTTTTACGCTAAAGTTTTAAACACAAAAGGTCAAACATGCCCCCCTTTCCCAAGATGAAGAAATTTTTTTGTTGGATTTTTAGGGAGAGTAAAGGAGATTGGGAGGGGGCTGACTGCCCTCCGATCCCTTTTGATTCTTTAAAGAGGTACCAGAACTTTTAATTTGTAATCGAATGATTCCACTCCAAAGTTTATGTGATCACCCCTGCCATATGAAGTGCCTCTGGGAAAGAAAATAATAATAAATAGAAGCCTTATGGCTCTTTACTATAGGCTACACCATAGCGTCACCTCTGATATTTGTATCAAAATTCATTTTTTTGTACTGTTGGTACTGTTATCAAAACTTCTGTTTCAAGGTCAAACATGCCCTCCTTTCCCAACAACAAGAATTTTTTTTTATTGGATGTTTAGGGAGAGTAAAGGAGATTGGGAGGGGGTCTGATTGCCCTCCGATCCCTTTTGGTTCTTTAAAGAGGTACCAGAACTTTTAATTTGTAATCGAATGATTCCACTGCAAAGTTTATGTGACCACCCCTGCCATATGAAGTGCCTCCGGGAAAGAAAATAATAATTAATAGAAGCCTCATCAACGCCTCGCTCTTTACGCTAAAGTTTTTTATTATTTAAAAAATAGAGTTGTGAGAAAGTCAGACTTTAGCGTAAAGAGCGAGGCGTTGAGGAGGGGACAGCCCCTTTCATATACGGAATAATTTCTGTTCGTTTTAAGTTTTAATGTCGTTCCTTACTTTCAGTTAAAAAAACTTGTTTTTTTATTTAATTTTTGAACTAATGCATTTTGAATTAATTTGAATTGCAATTTGAATTAATGCAGGGTTTGATTTTGGCTCACCGTACATGAATAATTAAAACAAAATTTGCATATTAATTTTTACTTTTATTTGGTTAAATGGCTTTCTCGAAACTTGTTTAATTTTATTTACGAACGTTTTTATTAGTAATAAATATACTTAACTTACGAATTAACTTACGTAATGAACTTCTATATTCATATATTTTTAATAAGTATATTAGGGGGTTCGCCCCCTAGTCAATACCTCGCTCTTTAAGCTAAAGTTCGAATTACACCTTGTTCGAATTACACCTTGTCGTGTAAACACCTTGTTTTTGGATACTAATCTTTTAAATAAAGTAAGATTTCAACCTGTGTGTTTCCCTACAGACATTTATAATCGGCTTATTTATTCTCTGGCTATTGACATTTTTTTACTGAACATAAATTCCCTTGAGATTTAGTGACTTAATAAGTACAGAGACTCAGACAGAAACATTTAATTACCCTAGAGGATTGTATTCTTTATGGATAGCAGCGGTATGGCCGAAATGAATTCTGGATCTAGCTGCGTTGCCAGAGCTTGATTGTTGCGCTGTGGAAAGTGCGCCCGAATTTTTTAGAGCAGTGTTGCCACCTACTGTACTGACTGAATATAAGCCAAAATTCTAAAGTAGTTTCCGGAACAGAATATTGATTGATAACATATACTAGACAACAAGCAGAAGAGGGGAGGGTTCCTGCCGCAAGCGCCGTATGTACCTGCCGGTATTTAGTTACCCTTAAATTGCGGGGAATTGGTGAGCGGGTCCCGACACTTCCCTTGTTCCTAGTATTGTGTGGACGGAGGCATTTGAAGTCTTAGAGGCGTTTGTCTGTGCAAAAAAAGCAGAATTCGTCAGTCGTGCGCGCAACATCCCATGCTGCTGTGCATAGAGCTTGTTACGTCATAATGTTTGAACAGAGTGAGAATTTGCATTATTCGCCCGTGTTGAATTTCGTTCAGCGAAACAAGGAAGAGGGAATAGATGATGAGACTATCAAAAGATTTGGAGCGGAGTTTTTTGATTGCGAAGTGATTGTGATCGCAAAGAAATGGCTGGGCTTGAAGCTGGATCCTGATGCGCCATTTCAGAAGCGAACCGGAACGAAGGCTCCATCTAGTCACCTTGGTGATATCTTGGAAATGCTGAGAAAAGGTGATTCAGATTGTTTTACAATTCCGACTTTCGTCATTCGAAGCCCTTCGGAAGTGCCAGTTATCCCGGCTTCGGCTTACTCGGCTTTGCTCTCGAAAGTCAATGAACTGAACTTGCATCTAAAAACTATATCCAATCAGTTCGAGTCTTATTCAGCCAATTTTCCACCGCTACCCCAGCCTGGGGATGCTGCTTCTTCACTATCGAGTAGCCATGCTACAGTGATTGTTTCAAACCTTCCGCAAACAGTTTGCAACCCAAAAAGTCGAAAGGAATTCTTAGACCAATTGTCAGGTCACGAGTCAGTTTCCAGTGTCCGCCCACGAGGTGACAAGTTGTATGTCAACATTGAGAAATCTGTTATTTCGGATTTCTGCAATTCGATTAGTGCAGCCGCATCGGGTGCTACCACTAAAACTGTGCTTAAGCGTCACCTTGGGATTGCTAGAGGTATCCCTGAGGATTTTGACATTGCTGGACTAAATTCGTACCCTGGTGTGACTGAAGCCACTCGTTTCGGCTCTTCACAAACAATTAAGCTAGAGTTTTCGGATACATTCGCAAAAGGCAATGCCATCAAGAACGGCCTGAAAATAGGTTACGAAATATTCCGTGTGTACGATTTCATCAGTGTACCCCGTTGCTGCTTCAAATGCCGATCCCCAGATCACATGATGAAGGATTGCACCAGTCCTGTTGATAAATGTGCTCGTTGTGCCGGTAATCATACTGCCACTAAGGAAACGCCTTGCCAAAATAGCCCAAAATGTGCGAACTGCAACGGTGATCATACATCCTTTAGTTTGAAATGTCCAGTGCTCAAGTCTCGCGTTTCGAGTAGTGCCCGAAAATGATGCAGTCCCTTTCAGCTGTCTCGTACAACATAAATGGTACCAGAAGAAAAGAGCATGTTATTGACGAACTTGCATGTAACTATGACATTGTCTGTTTGCAAGAACACTTATTATCGTCGGCTAATACAAACCTGCTAAAACGTAGTGCTAATCACGTCGTTTTCGTATCGGCGGCACGAACTACTTTCGGACGGCCGTCGGGTGGGCTTGCATGTATACTGAACCGAAATAGTGTTGCTTGCTACTCGCCTGTGCTTTTTCACAGTGATCCTAACATTTTGGCTGTGCGGATTAACGATTTAGTGATCGTAAATGTTTACTTGCCTTGTGACAGAAAATCGGTTCAGTCTCTTAACAGATTCGCTAAGACTTGCAGTGTATTACAGAAACTTTTGGAATCCGTCTCAAATCAAGGTTATCGTTTTTTGATCGCTGGAGACTTTAACGCTGACCTGCTGTCATCGAATATTCGCTCGGATTTGATATTTGATTCGCTGCCGCAGTTTAAGCTGGTTGAAAAAACTTGTATATATTCTTATCTTCATCATTCCGGTAGTCAAAGTAATATTGATCATGTAGTTTGTTCTCCGGGCCTACCCGTTTCTACTGTAACTGTTCATGAAGATCATTGCGATTTAGATCACCTACCGATTTCGTTTGTTTTTCAAATACCGATTTGTACTAATCGTAATGCTTTACAAGCAGGACGAAGATGGGTTTTCCGTCGAAATTGGAATAAGATAAATTTATCGCTGTATATTTCTACGCTAGCTATGCTACTTGCTACAATTCAAGTTCCTTTCCACCTTCTACAGCTTAGTTGTAAGTCTTCAAATGATAAAAATACTCTAAATGATTATTATCTAAAATTAGTATCTTGCCTTAAAACAGCTGAATTGACCGCTGTACCACGGGAGCGAGTCAGGCGAAACACGCGTAAACCGGAGTGGTCGTGGGATCCTGAATTGAAATCGATTAAAAATAAAGCAAAGTTTTGGTTGCGGATTTGGGTTTCTTGTGGTCGTCCGTCTGAAGGGGTTATTCATCAAATAAAGCAAAAGACAAAATTAGAATATAAAAAATACCTGCGCTCGACTAAATCAAAAATATCGAATTTCCCGTTAAGTAAATCTGATTGGCAAAAGGTAATTAATTCTGAAAAACTTGATGATTCTTTTGCTACAAGCCCGATTAGTGCCGGTGCATGGCATAGTTATTACAGTAAAGTTTTTAGTTCAGTGAATTATCATGTCCATTCGGTTTTTTCGAAACTTCTCACTGCCGCACTTCCCGTATCGCTGAGCCAAACTCAGATTTTGTCTGTCGAGCTCTCTGTGGTTCAGCAGGCAGTAAAAAGGTTGAAATCAAATTCCCTCGATTGCGATGGCATTTCTGCCAACCATTTAAAAGTTGATTGCCCACTTCTTTTTCAACACCTGCAGTTGCTTTTCCAAATGTGCTTGTGTGCGTCTGCGGTACCGGATAGCTTCCTATGTGGGTCTGTAACATCAATTCTTAAAAGAGGGAAACCTCCTAGCGATTGCTCGTCGTATCGGCCAATAACTGTGTCATGCAATCTCAGTAAAGTTTTTGAATATGTTCTTCTTCCGTCCATATCGAGTGCACATTTTGGCGAAAATCAGCTTGGATTTTCGTCTGGGGTAGGGTGCCAGCAAGCCCATCGAGTTCTAATTAATCTTCTTATCGATGCGACTAAAAAGGGATATGAACTCCATCTTTGCGCCTTGGACCTTTCCAAGGCTTTTGACAGCGTCGTCCACTCACAAGCTCTGTTTTCCCTTTTTAGTCACGGCATTAATCTTTCTCTGGTTTCTCTCCTTCGTTATTGGTATGCCAATTCTTTTCTACGAATAAAAGCTGAAGGGGTTATTTCCGATTCTAAAATTCCGGTTCGGTGTGGTGTCAGACAAGGTGCTGTCCTTTCCCCTTCTATCTTTAAACTTTGCATTTCTTCTGTTTTATCTTCTATCCCAACCACTTGTATTTTTCAGGCGATTAATCTTTCTTACATAGCGTATGCTGATGATATACTTCTAATTAGTAGGACTAGAAAAGGTCTTTCTGTTTCCGTATCTACAGTTGCAACAAACCTTAGTAAGATTGGTCTATCACTGAATTTCTCTAAATGTGAATATCTTTCGTTTAATAGTAATGGTAACTCGCCTTTAGATTGCGCTTCTTTTTCTGTCCCATGTGTCTCTTCTTTTCGGTGGTTGGGTATAAACATTGCTAAAAATCTTAAATCTCTCCGAGAACAAGCCGTGGCGAATTGTAAGAAAAAGATCCAAGTTTCTTACTCCAAAATTGTTGCCAATCGGGGGAAATACAGTAGGAAGACCCTTGCTAAATTGTATTCTGTTTTTACTGATCATTCAATTTTGTTCCTTTCTGGTGTTTATCCCATTCTTGGGCGAAAAAATACCCGGTCATTACGTTCTTATTATTTTCGGTTCTCGCGTTTTCTACTGTATTTGCCTCCGTGGTACCGGAACCGTAACCTTGTCTCAGTTTTTGGGCTTCCAGATATAACTGAAAAGCTAGTTGAGCTTGCTGACAAACTCCCCCAGACAGTGAAGGCTCTCCCAGCTCATCATGGGTTTGTACGCCTCCTTCATTGATTTAGTGTCTTTACTGTGTATTTAGTCGATTTGTATGTATTTTGTGTCTTACTTTTTTGTGTTTTACTTTTTTGTGTTTACTTTTTTGTATTTTGTGTCTTACTTTGTATGTGATTTAGTGTCTTTACTGTGTATTTAGTCGATTTGTATGTATTTTTTCTTTTCTTTTATTTATACTCCGCTTTTGTTACCTTAGCGGGTTAAAAATAAATTATTATTATTATTATTATTATTCTTTAAAAATGACCCCTTAATCACAAACCCGTTATTTAGAATAAATAGCTCTTATGAAAGTACTAAAAAATCTTTGGCTTAAAGAGCGAGGCGTTGACTAGGGGGTGAACCCAATCATATACGTAGTATTTCTGTTAGTTTTGAGTTTTGATGTTGCTTCTTACTTTCAGTTGAAAAACTTGTTTTTTTTATGGTTAATTTCTGATCCTTTTTTAAATAATGCTGGGAAATCTGGCGCCCCCTTCATAGCAATGTTCCTTCTCCCATGAAAACTTCCATCATTGATAGATCCTTCCACATAACCCCCGACCCACCCACCCCCCCACTACCAGAAAAAATCCCCCCTGAAAACGTCTGTACATTTCCCAATAACCAATACTATATGTTAACATTGGGTAAAGTTCATAACTTTCAGCCCTCCTCCCAGGGACTTCGGGGGATAAAGTCATCCTAAAGGACATAGTTATCATATTTTCGACCATGCTGAACAAAATGGCTATCTCAAAATTTTGATCGGGTGACTTTGGGAAAAAAATGAGCGTGGGAGGGGGCCTAGTTTCCCTCCTTTTTTTGGGTCACTTAAAAAGGGCACTAGAACTTTTAATTTCCGTTCCGATGAGCCCTCCGACGATATTCTAGGGCCACTGGGTTGATAAAATTACCCTGGAAAAAAAACAAATAAACACGCATCCGTGATCTTTCTTCTGGCAAAAAATGAGCTTGAAACCTCTATAGTAGGGTTTTCTGATACGCTGAATATGATGGTGTGATTTTCATTAAGGTTCTATAACTTTTAGGGGTCTTTCCCCCTTTTTTTGAAAATCAGTCAAATTTTCTCAGGCGCTTAACTTTTGATGGGTAGGACTAAACTTGATGAAACTTAATATTTAAGATCAGCATTAAAATCTGATCCTTTTGATGTATCTATTGGTATCCGAAACCCGTTTTCTAGAGTTTCGGTTACCATTGAGCCGGGTCGCTCCTTACTTACAGTTCGTTACCACGAACTGTTTGATTTCATAGTTAAAAGCTGGCAAGACCTTTACTAAAAAACACAAAAATATAATATCCTAAGAATTGTTAAGTAAAGCGGCAAGTTTTTTTTAATTAATACTAGAAAATATCCTCACTATTTGACCACATAGTGCATTCAATAAGACACATAAAAATCTAAGTGCATTCAATGAGACAAAAAATAAGACACAAAAAAATCAATGGACTGAAAAAAGCCTCTGAAAACAAAGGGCATTTTAACGATAAGGCAACAAGCACAAATCACGTCTATCAATAAAATAAAATTATTCGCAGTGAGGTATAATTGCGCATCGGTTATTGTGTTCGTTCAATGTTTACATTCATAAAACGATCTTTCGAGAATGGCAATAATTCTTGAAAAAGTCCAACTTCGAAATACATATTGGGACACCCTCTAAGATGGACACTAGTAGGCAGCCAACTTCCCTTTCCCCACAGTTGGTAGAAAAGAAGAAATTGAGCTATATATATATAAACAAGAAAATGAAAAAAATTCCATATTGGGACACTCCCTAACATGGACACTAGAAGCAAGCTAACGTTCCCTTTCCCCTAGTTGGCAGGAAAAGAAGAAATTGAGCTATATGTATGTATGTATAAATTTATTGCCCATCATAAATGTAAAATACAACACTGATGGAGTATAAACAAAGAAAAGGGAAAGAAACAAATAAATTCTGACAAATACAAACAAAACCCAAACAAAGAAGAACTGTCAGAAAAAAAAGAAAAAGAAAAAATACAAATAAGGGTAATTATATGTAAGAACAAACACATTATAAACGAAGGACAATTTCAGAGGTGCTTTCACCGATAATCTACCTCCGATATCTCTCATTTCTTTTCTGAACAGCGGACACTGGATTAGCAACTCCATACGGCGAGGATAGGGAGCTATGTCAGTCCAGAGAGGCAGTCGTAGCAAATATTTCGCATACATGTAGAAACACTTCCGTATATCCTTGATATCCGAAGCAGTACGAAGAGACCAAAATGGTGCGAGGGCATGTATATGCGCAACAGCAAATGTATTATAAACGCTAGCTAAGATACGGCGGTTAAACTTAAACTTTAACACAACTAGTAAACCATACGCATTCCTAGATTTTCTGGCAAAAAAATTTTTCCAAAGGTGACGCGTGGCGCGAAGATTTGACCCAATCAGTACACCAAGATACGTCAGTGTATCTTGTGCTTTAATAACATGTTCACCTAACTGATCATTTGTCGGGCAATCTGAACGGTGATTGAACACCAGGAACTCAGTTCTACTCTCGTTAAATCGAAGACCAATACGTTTTTTCCTCAATTCCAAAGGCTGTTCTACTAATATCAAGGATGTCATCCGCGTAGTTGGCTAGCAAAACACCAATACCTTTAAGTATAAACGTGGCTAGAACGTTCTGTTGTGGCACAATGGCAGTATTATTAAACAGGGACAGAGAAGTAACAGCGCCCTGTCTAATACACTTTTTTACTGGAATTGCAGGAGTGAGTTCCACCGTTCCAGGTGAGATGGTGACCCTAACTCTGGCATTTAGCTTTTTATACATATCGCTTACCGATTTGATGGCAGAAATATCAACTTCACGCTTATAAGCAGTCAATAAGATATACAGATGTATACCCGTGTCGAAAGCTCTAGATACTTCTAACCCAGCAAAATATAATACCTCATTATTTTCCTGAGCACGTAGAAGTAAATTAGCAATCAAATGGTGAGCATGGTTGCGGGCTACTCCTTTCTTGAAGCCGAATTGGTTATTCGGTGCATATATGGTTATCCGGTATAATACTTATCAGATATCTCGTCAATAACTAGAAACTCAAAAACTTTGCACAAAGCCGGTGACACCGTAATTGGCCTAAAAGAAGAACATTGATCCGAGGGCTTTCCCGTTTTTAATACCGGGGCTATTACTCCAGTACTGAACAAATTAGGAACTATACCACAACAGAATATCATCTGAAAGAGTAAGGCCAGATTCTCAATCAGGAGAGGGGACTCACATTTTAAATGCTTTGCACAGAGGCAAGGGTAGATCCAGGATTTTTTCTAGGGGGGGGGGGGGGCAAAATAGGTTGATCCGATAAACCTGCGTTAGGAGCAAGTTTAATTAACGCAAACTTGCGTTAACTAAGTAAATTACACTACTTTAGACTACGTTGGGAGGGTGAGTGCCCCCCTGGATCCGCCACTGAACAGAGGCCATCAATACCACGTTTCTTTTCTTTTCTTTTGTAAGTTTTCTTTTGTAACTTAGAAATGCACTCAGTACAACCAAGGAAAAGAGAAATATTTCTATTTAAACCTGGGCGAAAACAAAGTACACATGAATTTTCTGGATACCTCCTCCTTAAGGGGGTATGCAACATTTTATTAACACTCTTTTTCTTTTTAGATCTACAGCTTTCAGTTGTGCAGAAAACTGAAAGCAATTTTATATATTTGGAGCTGATTCTTTTGATGTATCTATTGATATCGAAATTCCGTTTTTTAGAGTTTCGGTTACAATTGCGCCGAGTCACTCCTTCCTTATAGTTCGTTACCACAAACTGTTTGATAGTATCAAACTTTTTTCAAGTGGTAAGCAAATAATCCACATCTAATCAATTTTCAAAAGCCGATTTGACTTGTATTTACAAACATCTTCCTTTAATTTTTGTGATAAACAAAAGACAACACATAAATATATAATATATTTGGTAATGTGGGGACAGGTGAAGGGTTGGTTTCAGTAATGGGATCAAAAAATTATGGGACAATAAGAATGATAGCAAAATATATAAAATTGGGTATGTCACATAGAGATAGATTTTTATAAAGGGGGTGGGGTGAGTGTTGAAAGTATTGTTGTATGTGTGTAAGTTGTTTTCTTGAAATTATTGTTGTATGCGTTTCTAACTTGTTTGTTATTTTTTGTAGCCATGGCCCGTGTGGCTTTAGGGCATTAAATTATCTATCTATCTATCTATCTATATTTTTGCTCCATTTCCGCTTCTTTAACAATTCACCCTTTGCTTATTTGTTCTTTCTTTTTTCATCTGTCATATTAACCATTTCCCCGGGATTCATATTCCTAATAAAATAACCATTCCTTATAAAAATAATCTATATTTCCTAAAACTTTTATCTCATTAACCTTAGCCTTTGTTGCAATAAAAGGATTCACATTCCTAATAGAATAACCATTCCCAATACAAATAATTAATACTTTATACATTTTCTTATACAAAATTTTATATAAGATTTAATTTTATATAAGAAAATATTATATAAAATACGTATAATATATATTAAAAAGATTATATAAAAGATTATAAAAAAGATTAATATAAAAGATTAATATTATATAAGATTAAGAATTAATACAAAAGATTAAGAATATATATAATATATATATTAAGATTATATATATATTAGGTTTATAAAATTTTATAAATCTAATAAATACCCACAAGTGGATAATATTCTAAAGATGGATTTATTATTCGCAGGAAAATAATGGCTTATAAGTTTTAGACTTGGGATCCAAGAAGAGTTATGTTTAGGAGATACACATCATACCATTCCGCTTCCTTGATCACGAAACCAAGCACACTATTTATAGAAAGCCCAACCAAAATCATGATAAGAAATGGGAGCAGTCTCGAATCCATAAAGTACCCCAGCTTTTCTGGAAGAATATTGTGAGGATAAAAATCACTCTTGTTATGGGTTAGTAAAATTGTGATTTCTTATTCTAAGACGATATTTTGGTGATGCAGCCAAGAAGCTGCTGTGCATTTGCAGCCCTTTAGATTCTTGTCTATCTAACATTTAAAATTGAAGTCTATCTATTTGACTGCTAGGATTAAATTTCCTACTCTAAAGCAGAAAAATTTATTGAAGAAAAAAGAGCTTCGAATAGTGCTCTTCGAATAAAATAGCCATTCAACTGAGAGAGCCAATATAATTGAGTTTGACAGAGTCTCAAAAATACATTTCAACATTTAAACAGAGAAAAAGAGATATTACTTTCCAATATTTCTGTGTTAAAAAGTGTGTTTGATTCCCATCGTTTTATTTTTATGACATATTTTTGCAAGCTATTAGCATTATCTCAAATTTCTGGGTAGAAAAATAGTATCGCTTTTTAAAACCCGGTTTAAATAATGTTGTGTGACAAATCCCAACTAACGAAGTAATGTAATTTTTGGGGAGACAACTAATTATGCCTTTTTAAACCCTCATTGGTTCTTCTGTGAGAAATATTAAGCCAGCAAAAAGAACAAAACGTTTCTGACTCTAGGTATTTTTTATAATTAGACTCTCTATGGTCTAACCCCAAAGTCACACAGGGACGTCAAATATTTGTTTTATACACCGGTATCTTATGTTCGGTACATAAGAAACTCACGAATATCCACTTTAATTTCCAAATAAAACACGAAGCACTATATTACGGCAGATAATAGTTGAAATTCGACAGTCAAAATAATTTAGAAATAACGTTCAGTAGAGTTAATTCGAGTGGAAGTTAATTTTTTTTAAGTTAAGTTCCTATTAACGTTAAGTTAATTTTTAGTGGAAGTTAACTTTCAGTTCTAAGTGGAACTAATCACACAGAAAGTATACCTAATATTAGTTTGTGTATGAATTCAATTTTTATTTCTTGTTTGTGTTCGTCAAATGGGTGGAAATATTTTCATGCACCCTGCATGCCTCAATGACGCAAAAAAGTGTTGCTTATCGGAAAATTTAACTATATGTTGCAAAAAAGTGCATTATATTCTCATGCATACATACATTTTCATGTGTAGCCACCATGCGCCCAAGACGCAAAAATGCGTCACTTGTCGGACAAACTTACTTTGTTGCAAAAACACGTGTTCTATGTGATAGTATAATGAAATATTTCAGTGTACTGTGCGAGTTTTGTGCGAAGGCACAATTGCCTGATCTTAAGAGAGGTGAACAGAGTTGCTTTCGATTTAGCAGAACTTAGTTAACTAAAAAGTCTACTTTTTCCGCATTTAGGATTTTATTCGCCAGAAAGTGAACTAAGAAAGTTTACCAGGTTTTTGCAAACACAACGGAAAGTTTGGCAGATAATTCGAAGTTTATATAACGTGAGCCCTACAATACATTGGGAACAGACCATTCTGTTTAGGAAGGGGAGGCCTGAAACAGTTAAAATACTGAAGGGACGATACTGAAGGGACGATACCGAGGGACGAAATCATCTTGGCTAATAAGAAATCAACCTTTTTTGAAAATGTCACACCTCTCTCTTCCTCATACAAAAAGAAAAGTAAACTCTGGCCTTAAAAATACGGTCGATGAGTGAGCACTATTAATAAACAGTTGCATCATTCACTCTCGGAAATTCTAAATGAACCATCATATTTTGCAGGAGTCATGCCTTTTACCATAGAGGGAAGCATGAGCAACCGAGTTCGAATTTTGGCCAGAAATTTTCTGTAGATATCTAACAACGAAGAACTCTTAATAGTAGTTTCATAGTCAACTCTTCAGTTAACTAATAGTCTGTTCGTAAAACAAAAACGTACTAAGTTAACTAAGAATTGCAGAAAACGGCAAAATCTGCTTATTAGTTAACTAATGAAGTAAATCAAACAAGGCGCAGTTTCTAGTTGCATCTGACATGCCCACATATTATTTATATTATATTTGATTTATATTATCTAAAGTTGTGTTTTGTTCTCGAGCTTTGTTTGTAGACTGTGTTCTGTGTTGCATAGGCCCGCAGGCTTTTTGCAATCAATCTTATCTTATCTTATTCATGCAGTAAGTAAAGTCGAAGAAAAAATTTAACATTTCTATTTGAACCAATTTAAAACGTCTAAGATTTTAATATTTCGATAGTTCTGTTCGCTAACAACTATAAAAAAGATGATATATTTGGATTTATTTATTAAAAAAACAAATCGAAAGAAAAAATCTTAAAAACCAAAATTATTACACCTATTATAGGCCTATTATAAATCAACAACAAAGCGTATTGCACAACAACAAAGCTGTTGCAACATTTTAAAGTCACGTTTTTGACTTTCATTCAATATTTCACTGGGTTGAGCAGGTAGAATTTGTACTGTAGGGAATCAGCTGTTCATGTCAGCTGCTGTAGCTTGACTGCGCTCTGTATGTTTACAGATATGTAGATTCACCTAGAATTATAAATAAGAATCATATTTATAAATTTTGGCAATTATTTTCTTTATTTAAAGTAAATACATTCTAAAAACACGGTGGGTATAAATGACGGTTAATGAAAAACGAAAGAAAATGAGAGAAAATTTAAAATAATTGAGAAACAAAGAACGGTGGTCATTTTCAGTCAGTGAAAAAGAAGTGAAACAAAAATACAAAGCAGATAATTCGGCAAGCCGTCCACATCGTTCAAGACGCACAAAAAAACGCTAACCTTTTGAAGTATACTGTAACGAGACAGAGAAAATACCGAATATTTTCTGATGCGTCAGATGTGTTTTCTCTGTCTCGTTACAGTTTACTTCAGAAGTTTTGTGTTTTTCTTTGTGTAACGATGAGGACGGCTTACCGAATGTCCTTGCCGGATTACACTGTTTGTCTTTTCGGTTTGTTTCTTTTCCACTCGTTGAAAACCACCCTCGTCCTTGGTTTCTTAATCATTTTCGTATTTTTACGTTTTTTTTCGCTTTTTTGTCAAACGTCTTTTCTTTATTGAATGACAAATCTACAAAGAACTGATTAAACGATCAATGTCTCTTATTTTCAAAAGAAATTATACACCCTTCCTTTATTAGCCTTTTTACAAAGAAATTTACATTTTTACATACAAAGAAATTACCACATTGATACAACGAGGAAGAAAAATCCTTAGGTTTTTTTTAAGGAGCCCTCACAGAAATTTAAGCTCATGAAAAAGAAAATGCAAAAAAATCTCAAAATTTGCAAAACTTATCATAATTTGAACCAAGAAGGCAGTTCTTATAATCATCTAAAGACTCAGAGTTTAGAGGGGCTGGGACTGTCACCCTAGACTTGAGATAATGCATTAATTCAAACACTATTGATGCCTTTATTAATTTAAATAAACCCATACTCATTAATAAACAACCTTACTATTAGGCTAATATCTTGAAGTATCTAAGGACACTGCAAATGCAATATGATTCTTTGAAGCGGTTAAGCAGGAATTTTCACAGCCATATTCATCTTAAAAAAAAGAAGAAGGGAATCGATTGTTAATGAAAAAGACCTTCAGGTACAGTTATGCAATTTTGACAATAACGGAAGCAAAAAAAAAAGAAGAATATTGGTTAAAATGAGCAAAAATAAGCCAAAAATATGGCAGCAAACAGCTTAGAAGGTCTAATTATCTTTGAGCCTCAATAGATTGCATATGTTTGAATTTTATGGACAGAAACCGTTGTCAAACATGACTCATTAGTTATCCTTATTTACTTTCAAGGTTCATCGCGGAAGCACTGACCAAAATGTGCTTCCACGAATCTTTTTCAGTTATAATTTGACCTAAGATGAGTCCAGGGAGCGAAAGATCTGATTATTTTAATGTCTTCGACACTTGTGTCACGAACGACATAATGTTTAGCAGATACAAAAATAAAAATATTTAATACAAAAATAATCAACTAATTTTTTTTCCGTTGGCAGGATTTTTCTTCTGGGGCCCATTCGTGATTAGCCCAAATCCTTACTCGTTTGGCTGGGGTTCATTTTAGCATTTTAATAATTGCGTTTAAACTCAGGATATGTAAAATTTGAAAGAAAAACAGGAAGCGGCCAAGAACAGGTGATATTATCAGATTCAAAATTCAGAGCCGCGGAGTCGGAGTTTTAGTGAATTTTTTCTGAATGGAGTCAAAGTCGGCATACAGAAAATATATGGAGTCGGTTATAAGCTTATACTTACAAAATCTAGTTAAATGAAGCTTTATAACAGATCTGTGGAGTTGGAGTTTTAGTAAACATCTGCTGAATGGAGTTGGAGTCGGTTATAACTCATAACCGACTCCCCAGCCCTGGATTTTTTATTCATTTATTTGAATAATATTGCACGCACGTATCCCTCCAAAGCTCTATAGTACAACTTTTTTCAATTATTTGCAAAATAAAAATTTTGCAATTATTGCAAAATTTTGTCTAGTGTATAAATAGCAAGCCAAAATCTGGATTCTTAGGAGAAAAACCGAAAAAAGTTTTTAACAGATATTTCTTTTATTACCAATAAAAAAACCCTAAAAAGGAATACGAATTAATAAAAAAAAACTTATTCCACAAAGAAAATTTTCAAACGAAAGTAAAGGGAGCAGAAATAAAGGCAAATGGTAATTCACGTGCAAGACAAACATAAACTACTATCACTAAATAAGGTAAACTGAAAACGTAAAGAAATTACAGTAATTAATCAAGTTAAATTTAAAACGAACAGAAACTACCACAAACACGAGAAGAGCAAACCCCCTCATTGCATTGTTATGACCAGAACGCCATTTGCATTTTATTGAAAACAAAATAAATTTTAAGTTTTCTTTTTTACTAAGTTAATGAATACAAAGTTGCTGAAACACTCAGGAGTGAAAATCATTATATACTAGACTGCGATCCATTGGATCTTTCCAGTGATCTTGATTAATAAGATGATTTTTTTTTTGTTATGAAAAACAAATTTACAGCTCTAGATAAAAATTATCTTCAGCAAAACGCAAATAACGTTCTGGTCCGTGCAAGGCATAGTTGTATTCGGGACTTCCCCACTATTTAGGTATGTAAATATTACTTTGCACACCGTGATTTGAGTGCCTATGCCCCCTGTATCAACACCCCCCTAATAATACACAATCTCAACCCTAATTTTTGGTCATCTGGAAGGGGGTTGTGCCAACTAGATTTCTTTCCCCTTAGATTTTAAAAAATTCCTTTTTGGGGTATTTCATTGAAGAAACGATAAAATATCCCCCTAGATTGAAAATAACATTTTGCCACCATCCTAGATATTGAAAATTCCATTTGTACCCCCTCCCCCCAAAAAAATTGAATTCACACCACTGTCAACTATTCAACATTATTCAACAATGGCTGTCTATTACCTGTAAACGGGTTCTGTACTTATTTTTTTTTAAGAATTTATCACTGAAGATTTGATCCCTTCCAACAGTTGAAGTTTAATAAAAGCGTTTAAAAAACGAAACAGCCAAATATCCCAATCATTAGTCCCAACATCCATGAAGAGTTGTGTCAAAATTTTTTCAACGTCAAGTTACATGTAAATTTAACAGGTGAAACTAGAAACTTCAGCATATTGCAGTACATGGGACCAGGTAATTTAATGAAATTCATCCTCCTTTGGATTTGTAGTGTCATTTGCACTTTACTGAAAACTTATCAGATTGCTTCAAAAATTGCACAATTATCAAGAAGAAATTTGCAAAAGAATCATCGAGCAAAAATTTCAAAGGAAAACAACTCCCACTGCTTATAGTTTTTACTAAGTAGGGTCCCGAAATGCCCTGACTTAATTTTTAGGGGAGGTATGCCAACCAAGGCCACATCCAGGATTTTGTTCAGAGGCCGGATGTTTTTTTTTTTTTTTTGGGGGGGGGGTACAAAAAATCTTTACAAAACGTAACAACAATTAGTTTACATGTATTTTTGTTACTTTTGTGCGAATCAGTCAAAAATTTCGTACGGGGGATGTTCAAACCGAGTAACCCCCCCCCCTGGATACGACCCTGACGCTAAGATCTGTACTTATTACTCCAAATTAGTGTTGGGCGATATTTAGATTAATCGATATATCGATATTTTTACTTTCGATTTCGATAAACGTGGGCCTGTAGGCCCACGAATATCAGAATTACGTACAATAAACGTTGCAGATTTTGTTGGTTTGTCTTATTTTTGTTTAACAAAGCCAACATATTTCGGTTGATTATGCTTATAGACCAGCGTATAAATCAGATAAAAAAAAAACACCTTTTGATTTCCCATTCAACGTTCTTTCCAAACGTACTTCCGAGGCCGTACTCAGAGGGGGGGGGGGTAGGGGGGTTTGAACTCCACCGAAATTTTGTCTGACTCGTAAAAACGTAACAAAAATGCATATAAACAAATTTTGTATGCGTTTTTTGTACCCCCCCCCCGAAAAACATCTCTGAGTAAAACCTCCTCCGAAAAAAAATCATGGTTATGGCCTTGTATACTACCATCGCTAATGCATCATAGCGCCAGGTTTGGATCCTCCAATTTGCATCCTTGTCTGCCATATGATATTTTTCCCCAATGCTGGCAAAAGTTCTTCACAACTCGCTGATAAGAAGCTGCCAGACACTTCAATCTACTTCGTCTTGCACATGCTTCACAGTTAAAAGTGGCTCCATAGAGTGCAGCCAAATGTGATCTTTGCAAATCACTCTTACTTATTTTGAACGTTTCGAGATCTCAACAACTCAGATATCCCTGTTTTACTTTCTCAGAAGTGTTTTTTTTTTTTTTTTTTTTTTAAAAAGCCTTTTAAGTACTGATAAACTTTAGCGTGAAGACAAGGTGCTGAGGAGGGGGCAGGCCTCCTCATAAACGACAGAACCACCACAATATTCCTTTGGTAAAAAACAAAAAATTCAAATGAAAGTAAACGAGCGATATTAAAGCTTAAAACCACAGTTTATATAATTATCCAGTATGATCTTTCCCTATCTCACCCATTATAAAACCCGGACCAAGGTGCGAGTGCTCCAGAGAACGTTTTTGCAGATAGAAACATAAGCGGAATCAGATCTTTTCACGGGTAGACAAGTCAGACTGTGATCTAATCGGAAACAAGTGGAAACCCGCTATTACGAATAATGCACTTTGTTGGAAACAATCGGAAACAGACTAACCCGCTAATGCAAAAAGAAGTGGGAGGAGCTTTTTGTTCGTACCGAGAATGAAGACCAGAAATGATCTGCGATAAACTTACTGGATAATTCTATAAACTGTGCTTAAAACAAACAAAAATTATTCTGAATATCAGGGGGTAGTGCCCCATACTCAAACCCCACTCTTTACGCAAAAGTTTTACAGTGCTTTAAGAATACTTCTTATTCCAATTTAACGGTCCTTGTGTTTGAGCAGTTGTTTTAAGGAACTGGAACAAAAGGTCAAACTTTAGCGTAAAGAGCGGGAGTTTGAGGAGGGGGCACTACCACCTGATGTTTATAATAGTTTCTGTTCGTTTTCAGTTTAATGTTAATCCTTAGTTTCAGTTGATTTTTTTTTTTTTTTTTTAGTGATCCCAAGGAGGACAACAATTACCTTGTTTCTCGGTCCAAGCTGAACTTGCTTATACTGATGATGTTAGTTCTACTTTTAATGTCCTCGTTTTTTTATTGTAAATTAAATTTTGGGTTTATTCTAGTTTTGCTCAAGTTTTCAGTTTTGCTGAGGACGGTTATTGGAGATATAGCGGAAATATTCAAGTAATTTTCTTCTAGAATTCACAATATTTGAAAGTTTCTCATTGCTTTATCTTCTTTATTTTTTATAGGCAAATAATTGGATTGAATTCAATAGGTGGTTGCCTATTGTAGCAATTAAATGCGACGGGGGAACGTGGTTAAAGATAACACGAAAAGGCAAGCTTACCGTTCTCCTACTTACCAGGTTCACACAGCGGCGTCTTCGTACAAAAACGGCTGCGTTTAAATATTTAAACTGAACCCCTGAAAAGAAAATTAATGGGCTTTCAACTCAACCCCCTGTTTATGGTTTGTCATGTGGTCTTTAGTGCATGAAATGAGCCGATCGAACACGTCGGCCTTGCAAAGGAGGTCCTTGGGGGGGGGCCCTAACACCTAAATTCTTCTGAATTTCTTGGCACTTGTTAGGCAAATTATCAAATAAAATTTGTTTTTTATTATCCTACCCGACATTAATATTAAATTAAAACATCTGCTCGATCCTTTGTGCGTTAGCCGTTTTACATCAGAAAAAATAAAGCTTTGTAAACCCAGGGTTACACTGCTCAACATGAAACTTCCCCGTCTATCTACTATATACTCTTGGAGTGTCCGTTGCACGTCAACCTTTTTGCGTCAGAAAAAATGCACGGGTGTAAGTAAGGGCGACGTTAATCAAAAGCTGCATGAAAGAGGCACAACTGTCTAGTCTTGAAGATTCAAATCTTCTGACGGGTTTTGTCTTCCATGCCCTTCGGTAGCGTATCATTGATCATTCCTTCTGAACAAAGGCATATCGTCTGTCGGGTATCAAAAGGTCGTATCTCCATAATTGTAAGCTTTCAGAAAAACAAAAAACCTCACAACTTTCTTATTTCCCTCCGACAACCGTAGAACAAAGACGGATTGATATGTATTGATTTTACATATTAATCCTTTTTTGTTTTACGGTTATCGGAGGGGAAATAAAAAAGTTGTGAGGTTTTTTGTGGCTCTTTTGAAAATTTACAATTATGGAGATACGACCTTTTGATATCCGACTGACGATATGTATCATGAAAAAGATGCCTAGATGCCTCGGACCAGTTCTCAGAATGCACCAAGTCTGATATTATACTTCAAACTAACAGTAACAGAAAACTTATTTTTGTTATCCAATTTATTATAACTTTCGATTTAATTTCCAAATAATGATTTTTCCTGGTCTAAGAAAATCTGCACTGGTTTAAAAAAACAAAAAAAACAACAAAACACGAGAGATCTTTTACTCTAAAGACCAAAAACCAAAAATAGTCTTTATAATAAAAAAGATTCAAGATTGTAATCAGCAATTATATGTGACTAACGAAGATAAGACACACATTCTCGTGATGACAAACTGGACTGAACAGATCTGGTAATCAGTTAGGACAAATTTTTAAAACTTTTGATTTTTATAATAAGAAAACCAAAAGTTGTACAGCAACAACTGCTAAAACCCTAAAACGAAACACAGATTTTTCAAACATCCAAAGAGGAATATCTAAATAAAAGTAGATGGGGCTGATGAAACAGAAAAACAAAAAGAAGATAAGGCTGACGAAAAAATGAAGAAGAAGCAGACATTTCTGGTTGATATTCCCGGTTCAGATTTGACATCGAAAACAGACAAGAAAAAAGACCAAGGACCTGATATGATACAAAACTTGCCATTCAATGTTGCTTTTTATTGTCGTTAAAAACGACAATTATTTTTATTGTCACTGTTTAGTATCTTGTCATTCCCTTTTTCCTTCCTTTGTTCGTTACTTAGCAGGACATCGGCCAAAAACATATCTACCATTTTTTGTTCACTTTACTGGTCATAAACCCCTTTTAAATGTTTTAAAACTTTACATTCATGTCGTCATAATTGGTCAATTTGATTTTAAGGATTAAGTGACAGTGCAAAATTAAGCAACAGAACGAAAACATGACTAATCTCGATAAATGCATTTTGTCCGGACTTTTTTTCCACGATGTCATATCTTCTTTAGATAATTATAATCTTAGACTCCGACTTTAATAGTCAAGCGCAAAAGCTTCAACATAACCATAATCAGGAGTAATATCAATATTTACATCTAAATAAATAAAGTACAATGATGATTACTCTAACTAAATTCCACTGTAAGTTCGGAGGAGTTAACAGTTCCCTGTCTTCTACGTTTTCTATTTAAGCTGGACTATTGCTTATTCCCAGAAAAATATAAAACATTTACAACTATTTATACTTACAAAGGGTAAAGCCGAAATCCAATACAGTAAAATAAAAGCATTAAAAAAAGAAGAAAGAAAAGTGCAGATAACAACAAAAAAATGAAGAAGAAAAAACATATATGTTGGGCTATTTATAAATACAGAGGGCAACTCAAACTTCAAACTGTAAAATAAAAGCCTGTAGAAAAGGGGAAAAGGGATATAGTAAACAGCAGCAAAAAAAGTCAAGCACATATTTCGGACTATTATCAATTACAAAAAAAAATCTCAAAAAAAGACTTTTTACCATTTCAAAATCGTTTAGTCCCTACACCGAACAAAAGGAGAAACTGAAGAGAAGCAAATCTTTTGCGATATAATATGGACGGTGTGGTTTGGGGGTGGGTTTACAAAAAAAAAAAAATTACAAAAAGCAACGAAAATTTGTTTATATATATTTCGTTACTTTTTTACGAGTCGGACAAAAATTTGGATACAGGCCTGCATGGACGTATTAAGAATTAAAAGATAGTAGCGCCACTAACAGTGCAGTGCTACCCAGAAGAGTTAGAAAAATTCAAAATAAGCTTGATTTCAGTCTAAAATTAATCTATGAAAATCCTGATCTGAAGAAAAAAAGGTTTAATTAATTTTTTTTATCCATCCGAAATTTTGAAAAAGTAGGGATATTTTTTGGTTTTTAAGCTTCTTTTTGAATTATAAAATAGTCAGGGGTAAGTTAATCGGTGGAACATAAGAACTAAATGTAAGGTATTAAATGGCATGATGGACGAAATTTTTAGGGATGGGATATATGGGAGGATTTTATATTAAGTAATATAATTTTTATGGGATTAAGAAGTTGAAAAATTGTTGGGTACAGGTATGGTATATAAGAACTATTTTCTAAAATTATCTATATATTAATTTGGATTTATGGTGTGTTTTTGCTTATAAATTTTATGTTGTTGTACTTTTGAATTAACCAAGACTCATAAAGGCTTTTAGTGTTAATAAATATCATACGATATTAAAGAAAAGTGTAAACAAATATAACTATTGTGCCGTTTTTGCCAACACGGGTCTTTTTCAAGAAATATTTATTAGGTTGTTGCAATCGGATTTATGATTTCGCTTGCCGATACTAGATATCATTTTTTGTTTTCAATATAACAATCAAATTTATTCATAAACGCTACATTATGTTGATCGTTGTACCACACCACGTACAAGTTTATCAAATGACACGAGCCGTAAAAAGACATAGTATAATTTTAACATATCCTTTTTTAATGAAATAAAAAGAAAAAAAATCATAAAGAGTTTGTACGATAAGTTACTCGGTTATTAAACTAGTACTTTCCGTTAAAAAAAAAAAAAAAAAAAAAAAAAAAAAAAAAAAAAAAAAAAAAAAAAAAAAAAAAAAAAAAAAAAAAAAAAAACCAACAATAACGAGATATTAGCATAGGCAATACAGTCCTGGATTTAATCACGATGTACAAATTATCTCCTGAGCGGAGAAAAAGAAAGAAAAATGTTCGTGATAATTTTTGGCGTTTGCTACGTATTTGAGCAACAAAAAATAGTCCGAATGGTTCCCAACCCTGTGTGAACAACACGAGTCTCGCTCGCTACTTTGGTACGGTAGATCGCTATTTTGAATTGAATACGTAATTGCGACATCAGAACTGGCTCTAAAAGTTGAAGGGGTAGGGGTTGGATCAAGAGGGGATGGGAATTTGAAGCTTGGCCCTATCAGTCCACTTAATAATGTCGTGTTATAACCTATTTCTAGTCAAAATTCAATTTGAAATAGCCTACAAATATCCCGAATTGAATAAAAAATTTTATTCAGCATTCGACATTTTGAAACCTCAAAAGAAAAATTTTGAGAAGAAAACATATCCTTTTTGGCCAATCATCTGGGGCCGAATTGGGTGGGGAGGGGGGAGGGAGGAAAAGGTCTTAAGGAAACATTTAAGTGAAATTGGAACTTATGGAAAGGGTGTGAAGAGGTAGGCTTTAAATAGATTGGGGCGGAGGAGGAGCGTGAGTAGCTGTGTTGGCATCAGGTGGTTAGGTGCTGCAGTGAGTTGTTAGTAGTAATAGTAGTCAAAGTTCTCATGACCTGGGATACATAAACCCTGAATCAAAGTTCTTACTAATCTTTGTTTGACTTTTCAAACCCCCACAAAAAAGAAAAAAGCCAAAAAATTCTCAAATCCCCACGCTGAAACTTGCCTATTCCAGGAGAAAAATTTTCTAAAGTGGAAACACTGAGACGAACACAAAAAAGGAGTTGGCAAATTGGATGCTTAACATTTCGTATGCGTCCCAAATCCTTGGGTACAAACAAGCGGCCAAAACAGGACGGACACAATCAATACAAACCCGAGAATCTAATTAAATTGGAAGCGTTCCAAAAAAACAAGTCGTCATTCAGGATCACTGAATAACAGTACATTATACGGTATAGCAATCTATTCTATTTGGAGAAATAAACTAATGTACTCGGAGGAACAAACATGAAATTTTTTATGTAAAAAATTAGCTCTGAGACAAATAGTAAAAAAAAAAATTCAATAGTTATACTGAAATAAATTATTAACAGCAAACAAACAAGCCTCCTTCCCCTTCAAATAAATCTGATATTTTGTTATGCTTAATTTGGTAACTGAAATAGCTTGTTTTTGCTTTTTTAAAAAGAAAATATTTAAAAAGCCAAGTCAAAATTAGCAGGTTTTAGCGACTAAGAGGGGCCGTGGGAGAGGGGGATTTATAACTAATATGTCCATAAAATATAAATGGCGTTTTCCCTCGTCCTGTTTTGGAAATTGTACTGACTCAGATTAGACAAATATTGAAAACTCAATAACGAATGATTAAAAAAAGAAGAAAAAAGTGATGTTCAAACGATATAACGAACAAATAAATGTTCTATAAAAGACCAAAAGCTGTCACGGCCAAACACGACAAAACAAAGAAATTAATCTGAAAATAAGAAACGGTATGGCCAGTAAAAGAAAATGAGGAGAACAAACACTGGCAACTGAAAATAAGAAAAATGGAAAACTGAAAATTAGAAACGGTATGGCCAGTAAAAGAAAATGAGGAGAACAAACACTGGCAACTGAAAATAAGAAAAATGTAAAACTGAAAATAAGAAACGATATGGCCAGTAAAAGAAAATAAGGAGAACAAACACTGGCAGCATCAAACGGCAACCATACGATTATGTCGCAACAATATAATTAAGTCCCTTTGGAAATTTAAGTTTATAATCCAGCTACTTCTGCTATTTCATGAGGGTAGCTGGAAATTGCATGTTAGTAATTGTATACACACACACATATGTACCTCGTATACACACACATACGCCCTTTAAACATTTTTGCCTCTCAATTACTCGGACTATTTGTCTTGTTTTTTTTTTTCTACAATTAGCCATTTCTGCAAAATACTTGAGTTTCAATTCATAATCAACCGACTCGGAAATGAAAATCAAGTATTTTGCAGTAGGCATCAAGACATGGCTAATAGTAGAAAAACAAAGACAAGACAGATAGTCCGAGTAATTGAGAGAAAAAAAATGTTTAAATGGCACGGGTAAATATTGGGAGTAAGTATGACTCTTATTGGACAAATACGTGTGTGTTAGTTATATATATATATATATATATATATATATATATATATATATATATATATATATATATATATATATATATAATATATATATATATATATATATATATATATATATGTATATATATTAGTCAGTCTTTTTTACTTTAGTAAATATTTGTATTCATGTTATTTCAGTTTTACATTCTAGTTGCTTTTTTTTTCTACGCTAAAGACGCCTTGTTACATATACAGGCCAAATATTCGTTCGATTTTTTGGTCTCTTTGTTTCCTTTTACTGGCCATAGATCCATTTGCCATTTTGAGATTCAGTTCTTTGTTTTGAAATAATGTCCTGCATTACAAAAAAATAACGTTCTCGAAAAAAAAGTCCTGCATAACAAATAAATAGTTTTTCGACATCAAAATAGCGTACCGTAAAGGTTCAAGTACACGAGACGAATTTACAGGCTATAAGCTGGTTTTTCCATACCTTGTCGTAAACTAGTCTACTGTACTCGATGCATTCGCTCCGTTAGCTGCTTCTAAAAAAGGCTCTGGAAAAGTTGAAGGAAAAAGTCTGGTAAAAAGACTACTTGCCGGATTTTAAATGAGCTAGCTTGTACACTAGCCACGTGTACTCACATTAGCTTATGCAGGAGTTGCTAGCATAGGAATACATTGTAGTTGATTTAGGGACATTAGCCATAACAGCAGAGAACACGAAGTTTCCACACGCCAACTAGTTGTGAACTGAGTAAGTGGCAAGTTTGGCGTGTACTCGACTACTAGCGTGTTTGTCGTTTTTTGGAAGCCGGCTTGTTAGCTTGTAAACTCGCCTCGTATACTGGAACCTTGAACTCTTTAGTTCACGCTATTTCGATAATGCTGATGATAGATAGCGTTGAAATTCTTAAATTAAAAAAAAATTGCAAGACATTCTATTTTTGATGATACAATTTTAGTAACAATTACTGTTAGTTTTGCAAAACAGAAAAGTTCTTTAAAATATTATTGAGATTCGTATGCAAAATTATGACACAATTTTTTGTGCCATTTTGGAAATTCAAGTTCCCAATTCTATGCCTAAATTATTACAGTCAAAATAGCTTTTTTTTTTACTACATACATCACCCATTACCATCACCTATTGCCCCAAAGGGCATACGTTCTTGGATATTGTAAAAACATATTTTAATCAAACCCTATTCGAAAGGAAATACGAAGACGACACTGTCTTTCCATTACACCAAAAGTTAAAAGATAGGCGGAATGAGAAATTTTTGTAAAAAAAAAAAAAAAAAAAAAAAAAATCTTGGATTAAAATACAAAACAAAGTGAACATTTTGGCTAAATGATCAATAGCTGCACTCAGCGAAATAGAAATGAAGCAAAAATTGTTTTGATTGATTTTTTGATCGTTTAAACGATTTATTTTTGTTTGCCTTTCTTTTATTTCACTGAGGCCGGTTATTGGTCATAGAAAAAAAATAGCTTCGGTTTTATTTGAATGACTAAACTCCTTTCCACGTAGCTTCTTGGTTTTTATATTTTCAAAAGCTGAAATCGTTACCCTTAAATATTTTTAGGGTACAGCCATGTGAAGATAGGCCTGAATAAAAAAAAGTTTCCCGCCAATTTAAGACTTATTAAATGATCATGAAATGAAAACCCTTTTCAATAGCTGAATGTACAACAGCTGAACTCGGCTGCTGAAAGTCGTCACCAGATGGGCGTGAACAAAGAAAAGCTTCCCTCCATTTGTAAGATGTATTATATGCCATTGAATCGAAAACCCTGTTCAAAAGAGGAACGGGCAAAGCTGAAATCAGCTTCAGAAAGCACTGCAGTTAGGAAAAAAAATGCAACTGAATTTTTTAAAAGCAGAAAAGGCCAAAGCTGAACTCAGCTTCTGAAAACATTCTGCAGTAAGGAGTAAAAAGCACTCAGCAATTAGGCGTGAACAAAAAAAAAAACTTCTCTCTATTTTTCTGACGCATTAAATGCTCTTTTATGCTAGCTTCTAAGAAGCTGCACTCAGCTTCTTAAATCCCTTTGCAGATAGGCGTGAGAAAAGAAAAACTTCCCTCCATTTTTAAGATGTATTATATGCTACTGAATTTAAATCCTTATCAAAAGCTGAACGGGGAAGAGCAGAAATCAGCTTTTGAAAGGCCTTTGAAATTAGGAGTGAGCAAAACAAGCTCTTGAATGAAAACGCTTTACATGTTCAGCTTACATTATTGATTTTTCAATGTAAATGCTTGTAAGACTTTCTATTTAAATATCCTTTTTAAAGTTAAATTCAGAAAACTGGCAAATTCAGCTTTCTAAAAAAGCACTTAGAATAGGAAGTATAAGGCATGCAACAAAAGACAATCGAAATAATTCCAAAAACACAAATTAAGCACCCTTTGACAAAAGTTATCAATGATCAAAAAATCCACCGGTAATAAGCCATATAGTGTGACACAGTATACGCCTTTCATATAATACCAACAATATTACAATTTACGACACCCATACAAATTTCAATTGTCAATTTCACCTTCTAGAACTTCAAGCTGCCTACAGAAAATGAATTATTTTTACGAAGCAAATCAAATGACACAGATTAATTTGGTCACATTTAACGCTAAAAAACGGACTTTCTTCTAACAATGAAAAACAAAGAAAAACTATATTCAAGCAAATGGCTTTTGCTTGCTAAATACAATTTTTACAAAAATATATTTCGTAGCGAAGAATTTATTTTTCAAAATGCTTTCATCTATATTTCCAACTTGACTAGATGTTTTAACATACACCTTATAAACCAAGCCCGGAAAAAAGTCACCTCTAAAAGCCGTTTTTTAGCCGAGCCAAAATTCTAAGAAAAATATTCTTATGCTTCCCTAAATTATTTTCAACTGGTTAATCATATATTAAAAAAATTATCCATTTTTGTTCCCGTTTAACTGAATTAATTTTAGTCTCACAAAGCTTGCCATTGACTTTGACTAGTCGATGGCAGTTCTGATTGAATAGATTTCCGAAATTGTTAACTTAGTTCCAGAACAAAATTGTCGTTATGGAAATGACCCTTCTATAAGCAATAAGCATTTTAGGGGCTAAATTTGTAGTTATCTGCTATTTTTAACCCTAGGGTGATAACAAATAAGTAATGTCTAATCGAGTTCTCGAGTACACACTTAGTCTGTGATACGAGTCACTCAATGTTTTTTAGAGGAAGCCGTAGTTTTGAACAGATATTGGTTGGGTAATTTTAAAGGTAATTAATCTTATATTTAAGCAAATTGCTTTTACCTGCTATATAAAGCATTCTTCAAATACGTTTATTTCTATTATAGCTAACCTTAGATGACATTAGTACAAATGACAGATTAGTTTAGATGTCATATCTTCTTGATCAGGAATAATTGCGGTATTTTTAGAGTAAAAAATTTAAACTTTTGAAAGAGCTAAGCGTATAATTTAGGCATATCTATTTAATAATAGGAGCCAGATGAATGTAAAAAGAAAAAAATACCACAACACGCGTAAACAGCCACAATACATCTAAAAAGAATAGTTGCAATCAATGGTAGTAACAGGGAGGCAGACTTTTATAACTAGTTTTGCTTGCTTCAAAGGTCTTAGGAAACCTTTGTTGGTGGTAAAGAAGAAAAAGCTGAAAGTGGTCACCGCAACTCACGCTGTCTCCAACATATTATAAATTGATACTTCTATGGGCACCGCTTAACTGGAATATGGTCAATTTGCTTAGCTAGGAAATTTTGTCAATAAAATAAATTGTTTAATTATATTCTAATTTCACAAAAAAGCTTGTACGTGCTGACATTTATTTTTCCAACTCACTAAAACCTTTTGAAATATACGCTGCACGTTAACCTCGAGACATGCGTCGTTTGAAAGGCAGCATTTAAAGTAGAATTTTTTTTTTCTCCCACGATGACCAAGCAGACATATCTCAGGGCACCGAATCTGGGACCCTGTGTTATATGCATTGAAGAGCCATACTTGGCATTCAAAGTCCTCTAGCAACAACAATGCACCATTTAATAAAAAAACGTGTTCCTGGTATTTCAACTTACTTCAAATCAGTAATTTTATCTTTTTCTAACAACTATACAGATATACCGCTTTCAATTTAAAAATTGCCATAACTATCCAATACGGGCGTACTTTACCCCCTTTTGAGGTAGGAATTACTTATGAATTACGACTCATTTTGTATGCTTTTTTACCGGGGAGAGGAGTTTTACCGGGTTTGAACCCCCCCCCCCCGAAATTTGGGTGCGACTCGTAAAAAAGCAACAAGTATATATATATAAACAGATTTTTGATGCGTTTTGTATTTTTTGGTACCCCCCCCCCTCTCGAACAATAATTAGGATACATACTGGGCTGCCTTTATTACTTTTGAAAAGTTGACTTGAACACAACAGAACATTTTTGATCCTAGATTTACGGAAAAAATTACTATAAAGGTTTAAGCTCATGCAGTCACATTTAATATACTTATTGGTGTCTAATTTAAGAAAATTTCTTCTTTTAGTCTCCCAATTCTTTAATTTGAAGTATTCTACCAAAAAAACGCTACGTCTGTCAAACCCTAAATTGTTTTTAAACGGTCACTTTTATTTCAGTGTTTATGATATTGAATATCAAGAGATTTTAGCTTTAGTTTTCATGTTTTGGCAGAAAATTTTAAACTTGATGTCTTCAAAAAAAAAAAAAAAAAAAAAAAAAAAAAAAAAAAAAAAAAAAAAAAAAAAAAAAACAAACATGACATAGAACTGGGAAAATGGTTACTTGAGGTTGAGTTGATGGCGGATTCTTTCATTAATTCGTTCAAACTTGCAGGTACCGTGATTTATGATAAAAATGGGAAATTAAGACTTTTGTAAAGTAAAAATCGTTGAATTTATACATTTTAGAAAAAAATCTTTGTAAAAAGTTCGTACGATAAATATATCAAAATAAATAAACAGCACACGGCAAATATATAAATCCAAACTCTATATAAACTAGATAGTAATGCAATTGGAAGCCGAAAGGAGCCCATTTAGGATTTGTGCTTTTCTTAAGAAGAACAAGAAGACAGGGTCAGGCAAAATACTTCTCCGGTCTAGGAGGCGAGCAGAAGCTCCATTCTTTAAATAGTCTACTCACAGAAACCCATAAAGTTACTCCAGAATTGATCATTCAGTTAGTCTAAAACAGTTTAAATAAATAAATCGCAAATAATTTTGAATATACACATGTACCAAAAATCATAGTTTAACAAGACAGGTTTAGTTTAAATGACTTCTATAAAAAAATAAATAAATAAAAGAATAAATTTTTTCTATTAATATTAACTGCCTTGTAACAATTTAAGGCAGTATTATCTTCTTGAATATCAAAATTATTTTGCTAATCTGTCCCATTATAATAATAATAATTTATTATAAGCCAAAAAACAGGCCATACAGAACAGTATTCTTAATTACACTCCACAAGAAGTAAAACAGTATACGCAAACAAGTAAAACGGTCTTTCAACCTGTCAAGAGAGCAAAAAAAAAACAACAACAAAAAACAAAGCTCACAAAATTAAGCAGTTGGTGAAGTAGATCAATTTAACCGTTTCGGTTGTATTCAATTGCAAACTAGTTTTAAATATTCTATTTATAGTGTCAATGACATTAAAATAAATAAACTTTTTTTTTACCCCCTTCTCCCCTGGACCAATCTTAGGTCCATTCATATCTAAAAAACTGCAATTTTCTAGAATTTTTCTTTTGGATGTGTCATTTTTTTTATGGCAGAATTGCATTTTTGTCAGTGTTGCCACCTTAAATCGTGATAACAAACTTAATTAATCAAATTTTACAACGCCTTGCATCAGTAAAATATTCCAACATTAACAATGTGTTGGTTTCCAAAAACCGCTAAAACAGCCAAGAAAAAACCACAGTGTTCATGCTGCAGTACCGATGTATTTGATATTGGAACGGGAGGCGTTACAGACGCACGTGCAATTCCCATTACAGAAGTTCTTATCAGAGTCAAAATTAGGTTATTTTTCTTAGGGGGAGGGGATGTAGACTTTGCCACCCCATAAATAATGTAAATATTGCAATTTTCGCCGCCCCAGGGCGCTTTCCCCCTCTAGCCCTCTCCCCTAGATCCAGCTCTGGTCCTGATACTCTTGGATGCTTTACAAAACTTACACCTTATTTTTTTGATTAATATTATGCATTTTCTTCAAGAACTAAGGACATCGAACTGCAAATATTCCATCCCCCCCCCCGACCTATCTATTCATACCTGAAAACTGCATTTTTCCAGAAATTTTCTTTCAGTTGTTTAAAAATGACGAATATTTAGCCCAGTAGTACATTTTTATCAGTGCTGTCACGTCGAATCGTGAATATAAATAAGCAAAATTAAAAAATTAAATTTGCCTACGATTTTTGTCTCTAAAAACTAGATATTAACAGTGTATTGATTCACAAAGACCACTACACCTTCAAAGGAAAGATAAAGCTTTTATAGCTGTTTGGTGTCGTATGTTTTTAGTTTAGTTTTTGGTTGATGATTCACAACCGATTATTATTTCCTAAGACATAAAGGTATAAAAAAAAGATATATATATATATATATATATATATATATATATATATATATATATATATATATATATATATATATATATATATATATATATATAATATATATATATATATATATATATATATATATATATATATATATATATATATATATATATATATATATATATATATATACAAAAGAAAAAAATGAAGAAAAGAGGCTATGCAAGATAAGAGAGTGAAAAAAGTAAATAGTTTTCCCCAGACAAGCAGCCGGTTTTTAAGGCTGGAAGACTATTTTTTCTATTGTATCTGAGCTTTAGTTTATAGATTAAATATATATATTTAGATAATTAAGTTTTGCAGTATTTCGACGCAGACATGTGCGTAAGAGAGGAGGGGCTCGTCGCCTAGCCCCCCAAAAAACCTAAATTTATTGAATTTCTGGGCATTTCTTGTTAAAATTATAATATTTTTTTTTTATTATTTTCCCTCCTATCCCCCACCCCCCAAGGACAATATTACTCCCCCCCAGAAAATAAAATAAATGATTCTACATATGTGCCTGCTCCAGCGAAATCTGCATCATCAGCAATTATGTACAAGAACCCTCAATGGTAAGGGGGTTTTCTGGTAAATAATAATGGTAAAGGGCTAGATCGCAAGGCAATTAAGTGTGAGAAACCTCAATGGTAAGGGGTTTTTCTAGTAAATGATAATGGTAAAGGGCTAGAAAGCAAAGTAATTATGTGCGAGAACCCTCAATGGTAAGGGGTTCTTCTGGTAAATGATAATGGTAAAGGGCCAGATCGTAAAGCAATTATGTGCGAGAAAGAAAGACTGTAAACAAATTAAATAGTAAAAGGATAGATGGTAAACCAATTATATGCAAAAATCGCTAGATGGTGAGGGAGTTTTTCTCATACATGATAATAGCAAACGGGTAGATTGCAAAGCAATAATGTGCGAGAACTTAAGATGATAAAACATTTTTAAGTCGTAAATGTTAAAAGAATAGATGGTAAACCAATTATATGCAAAAATCGCTAGATGGTGAGGGAATTTTTCTCATACATGATAATAGCAAACGGGTAGATCGCAAAGCAATTATGTGCAAGAACTCAAGATGGTAAACAAATTTTAAGTTGTAAATGGTAAAAGGATAAATGGTAAACCAATTATATGCAAAAATCGCTAGATGGTGAGGGAGTTTTTCTCATACATGATAATAGCAAACGGGTAGATTGCAAAGCAATAATGTGCGAGAACTCAAGATGGTAAACAAATTTTAAGTTGTAAATGGTAAAAGGATAAATGGTAAACCAACTATGTGCAAAAACACAAAACGGCGTCTGGTAAATAATAATAGCAAATGGCTAGATCGTAAAGTAATGATGTACAAGAAAGGAAGACTGTAAACAAATTTTTAATAGTAAAAGGATAGATGGTAAACTGATTACATGCAAGAATGCTAGATGGCGAGGGAGTTTTCATGGTAAGGGTCGCAAAATTAAGACAGAATTTACCAAAGCCCGAATCTAGCTATTAGAATAATTCACGGTTGAAGTTTGAATAGAACTTAAAAAAGTCTACAATATAGTAATTCTAAGACTACAATATCTAAGAACAAACTGGCTAAACATGACGTACGAAAAAAAATATAAAAGAGAAAAGCTTCCAGTCAGTGAAAAACAAGATAATAATGCAAATATTTCAGCTATGACCTCTGCTCAGCCGTCTTCAATGCAAAAAAAAAAAAAAAGAAAAAAAGAAGAAGAATGAAGAATATAAGATAAAGAACAAATTGCACTTGAGGACAAATTGTTCTTTGTACTGAAGACGGTTGAGCAGAGGTATTGGTTGGAATATTTGCATCATTTTCTTGTTTTTCACTGTCTGAGTGTTTCCTCGTTTATTTGCCCTGTGTTTTTGCTTATGGTGATTATTTTAAGGAAACAAACACAAAACAAATTGACCACGTTCCAGTAGGCTCGCCAAACGTAAAAATTACCATTATCCCTCGTTTCTTCACCATTATCACTGGTAGTAGTACGCATGGATGACGGCACTAGACCCTCAAGGTCCAAACCGGTGGTGCTGATCTCCGTTTCGTGGCCCTTCAGCCAGAAAATGCAATGGGGGGTTGGGGGCCAGCAAGCCATCCTGTGCTTTCACACGCACTTCCTGCTTATCTTTCCCAGATTTCTCCAGGAACCCATTTAGAGCTGGGTCAACCCTGGCTGAGCTTACAGTCACGCCACTGACCCCTGTCCCAAACCCAATAACCGGCCACGCGAGGAATCGAACCCCGTGCCCCTCGGAGAAAGGGATTCTGCACCCAGCTCGCCAAATACTTAGCCAGGACGGCTCACTGGTAGGACAATTTCAATTTTTTTTTACACAATTTTAATTTTAAATTTCTATAATCAATTTGTCCAACTAGTGTACACACTTTTACGTGCCGAAGAAAACTTCGGCAGGTATTTTAACACGTATTCGGCATGTATTTAAACATTGGGAAGAAAACTTTCTTCCCAATATTCGCTGTAAAACCATCAGCACTATCTACGATTTTGCAATTACCAATCATGTTGATGAAATGAGAGGAGGGGTTTAATTCAAACCGATCTGCTAGGGATACTGATCTCGTCTAGGTTTGATTTATACCAAGTTGCACCAAATTAGGCAGCCATCTTTATACTATATCTAAATTTAGGGGAACCATTCTTAGCCTGACAAATCTCGAGTATTTTAAAGTCAGAGAAATATTAAATAGCTTGAAGGATTTTTTTTTTATCATTTCAAAGGATTTTAAACCAATAATGGATTTTTTCAGTATTTGTTATTAATAACGAATTAAGTTTAAGGGTGGGGCCAACATTGTACATAACTATAATCAGTGGCAGAATAAAAAAGATCTTTAGGGTTTATAATTTGGCTGTCCAGAATCAGAACATAATGAGTGGCAGAACCAGTTATGAGCAAGTAAGGTGGCAGTGTACCAAAACCGAGTTACTGTCATGATGTAACTAAATATTTCCTGACAGGTGGACTAGGACGGTCAAACTTCCATCCACCGAAAAGACACGGCTGCTATTCGACTTCAAAAATCTAGTCTCAAAATGAAAAAACTAAAGCCCCGTGTTCACGACCAGATTTGACTTTTGCTAAAAACTATTTAAAAAAAAACAACACTTCAATTGCGCCTTATTTGCTCTTTAACCCTTAAAAAGCAACAATGGAGACTGGAACTGTCAGAAGGTTAAAAAGCACGGGCGACTTCACCCGAAAAAGCCATACTGAATATACAGCTAAATTTCCCGCTTCAAAAAAAAGCAAAATCATGCTAGATCTCTGAATAATCTTTCAAATTTCTTGCTCAAAATCAAATTTCACCAGTTTTTTTTAACGGATGTTTCTACAGTTGAATTATAAGAAAACGTGGCCTTGATAGTTTTGCTTAACACCAATCAATCACAAATGTTCGATTTTTTACTTTCACTGATTTTAGGATAATCATCGAAATAACAACAATTCAGTTCAGATTGTACGCAGGGGGAGAATAGTTTTCGTGTCTATGCCTCCTTGAAACCGCGTGATTTATGCGTTTTTTCTTATAACCGCGTATATTGTCCATATAATTCACCTGATTATGCGCTTATTTCCAATTTCTGCCCCGTGTCCTCACCCACAATAAGTTCCACCGTACGTGCTTCAGTAGTAGGTTATCTGTGCTGCTGACGATCAGAGCTGATGATCATTCTTATGATCATACAAGGTTGTACACCTTTAACAGGAAGTTTTCTTCCTGAGTTTTATCACTTTTGGAAAACATGGGCTTGGTATGGTACATCTGACTCAAAATCGTAAAAAATACAATTACATCTTTCATTTTAGACCACAAAATTGTCTTTTCACCTTAATTGACAACTTAGCTTGAGCACTTTCACCCTACTTAACAGGCAACTTAGCTTTAAACAAGAGGTGGTTTATTCGTCCATTCAGAGTCGCTACTACCAAATAACGCAAATTTCTAAAGCCAACATACTTGGTCTACTGTGCAACACTACACCGCAGGAAGAAGGTAAAGCATAGGAAGGAAGTCTCAGGAAGGTTCGATTGTCGTCACAGACGATTCAGAAAGAGCCCGATAACGAACTTGGCTTGGCTGGTCCGAGTCATTCGCTGCGAAAAGAAAATAAAAGAAGCTAAAAGTTATGTCCACCTTTTTAAAAGTGAAAAAGCAAAGCTGTGCAACACAGAAATATAACGCTAAGCTCTGACAGATATTGATTTTTGCTTGGCCTACCGGATTTCACACCGCCTGATAAAAAAAATATCTATGAAAAAAAGAAGAAAATTTGGTCCGCTTCTGTTTCGGAGAGTTGAAAAGCGAGGTTGTGCGACGGGCAAAAGTAGGTTTCTCCATGGGCGAAAATGTGCTATGCTCTTTTTTAAACAGGTATTCAAAAAAGTTCTTTTTTGGAATCCATATTCAATTTTCTGAAATTCACACAGCGATGTCGCATGAATGTTTTCGCTTGACAAAATTTACTGTCTTCTGAATTAAATATAACTATATTATTATATAGTAATATTAATATACAAAATGTTACTATAACACTACCAACAACTTTACTGGAAATCAAATATCGACCAACAAAACAGTTAAGGGTAATAAACCGGATTTCCTCCCCCCCCCCAAAAAAAAAAATCTTCATGTGAAGAAATACCATTGTCCGGAATAGAGTTGAATGATTTGTTTCCCCAGCCGCATAATAAATCAATAACAACGTTTGGAGTCTACCGGATTACGAGCAGTTCCAGTAGGTCTTAACATAAAGGTGACACTCCTTCCCACAAAATAGATATAGAATGTGCATAGCAACTTTGGCCGGGGTACTGGTTCCGGAGCTTCTTGTAGATGGTTGGGAATGCACTGCAACCAGCACTTTTAAAGTGACACAAATGAAACATTTATTAACATTATAAATGATATTATGGGTATATTTGCTAATCAGCAGAAGTTGGGAAGAAATCACGAGGAATGATTTAATGTAGATTGGAAATTCATGGGAAGGGGTGAAGAGTGAAGAAAGAAACAGGTTGGGGTGGAGAAAGGCCGTGCACAGCTGTGTTGCCTCAGGCAGCTTGGTGCTCCAGTGAGTTGTTAGTAGTAGTTTTTTTTGCGCCAATAAAAATGTACTATTGATGCCTTTTTTTTTAAATAAAGCCAATTTTTGAATTCACATCCACTTATTAAGGATTCGAAACACGGTCACAATTATTTGACATTACACGGTTGTTTTCGTTCGTCATACGGTTGTTTCTGCCTGACATAAATTATAGCCTTCTGTCAGAACAGTCGTTTGACGCCACACGGTTGTTTTCGTAAGTCACACGGTTCTCTTTGCACTGATTCTTCTGTCAGCAAAAATTACATTCTTCTGTCAGAACTTAGCTTAAATATCAATACTACTATAATCACAAAGATAGAAAATTGACCAGAGGCAAGATTCTCACCAGATGGTGTCACTTATTCCATTGTTCTATAAAAAAATCCATACCGGGTATTTAGCGTGACTTCAGGTCAACAGCAAAATCCGATCACGAAATCATGCAAAATTTCGCCTTCAATCTTTTGGAGCAATATATAAATAAAATGGATTCTGAATTTAAGGGGAGGGTCGATGTATATTGGGGAAAGGGAGAGGAAATTAAGGGGTCATAGTGTTAACCCAGTCCCTTGTCCGATGTGTGGGGAAGATGATGAGGATATTTTTCATTTTTTGGGGAATTGTAAGGAATTGGCGGATCTGAGAAATGAGTGTTTTTTCGTTAGTGTTGGCAGATAGAGGGTGGGTTTAAGGGATTGTAGGATCACGAGTTAAAATGACATTAAGGAATTTGGCTAAGTATGTTGATGAAGGGCTGATACATCGTGAAGGATGTATCTCTTTATAAATATTTTCGTGAAGATTCATATATAAGTACGTTTTTTCTTTTTAATTTATTTGATTTTTTTTTGTTGGTTTTGTTATGTTTATGTTCTGTTTTTTTTTCCTATGGCCCGATGGCTTTTTTGGAAATACATACATACATACATACAATATATACTATAATATATATATATATATATATATATATATATATATATATATATATTATATATATATATATATATATATATATATATATATATATATATATATATATATATATATATATATATATATATGTATATGTATATGTATATATATATATATATATATATATATATATATATATATATATATATATATATATATATATATATATATATATATATATATACACATATAGCCTCCATTCTTTTTTCTACCTTTATGACTACTATAATTCTACCACTAGCTTTACCGGAAAGCAAATTTTGACCAATCAAACAGTCAGGCAGATGTTGACATGCTAGTGACCAAGTTGAATGAGAACACAACCTAAATTACCAGGAGTCAATTGGTATATGAGATAACCAGACGATTTTAGACTATGGAATATTGGAAAAAGAGAGACACAATAAAAAGGAAAAAAAGTAAGTGGAGAATGGTTCATTTTAGCACATATTATTAACTAGATGTTTATCTAGATTTTATGTATATAAAAAGACCGAAATCCAAAGTGATCCCGGATATAAAAGTCTATATACAAATGTGAGCATCTTTAGCTGCAAACAAACATCTCACAGGCACTTTTTGCCTGACTTTTTTACTCCTTACTTCTTGGCACCGCAACCTCACTTCCCAACTCCCCTGTAGCTTCTATTTAGCAGCTCTGAATATTTAATTTTGTTAATATTAACGTTATTAATATTGTTTGTTTTTTTTTCGAAACGATGACACCCAAGGAGAGAGGAGGGGACAGCTCGCTGGGCATTATGATTGGATACTCTTTTTAAGTAGCACCCTGAGAACAGACATTTTAAATTTCAAGATAAAGGTTATACACATATCAGAAGCAAGGGGTGGAGGGAAAGACCCCCCCACCGACGGATCTGAAAGATCGTTTTAATAAAGAAAAATAACGGCACAAAGTAGCTTTTTTCAAATTGGGCGTTATTGGAAAAATGACCCCCCCCCCCAAAAAAAAAACAAAAAAACGGGGTGTACGGCACCAATTATTTTTGGAGACAGACAATTTAACTACATTTCTTTAAGTTATCCAATGCATTTAACCAAAACCAAAAGCTTTTACACCAACCGCCAAATACAATCTGTCACAACACTATAAAAGTGAAACTACTAAATTCAAAATCCTTCACGGTGATAGAGTGCATGCGCATGAGAAGTTCAATTACTAAACAAGGCTACGTTCACAATGTTTAGCGTACATACCTTTTAAACATCTTAATTGCATATTAAAAACATAGGGAAGAGAGACATCAAAGATCCCGTTTCCTCTTGGAAAATGTTGGTAGAACACAACCAAGCAGCAGATTTATGCTAGATATACTTCTCAATCAGCCGCCCAACTCTTTTTAGATAATATTTACTGTATTTTTGTCATTTGGTTATTTTCACAGACTAGCTGGAATTACTTAGTAGTATATAGTCCTTACAAATTCTTCTTTGGCTCAGAATGAAAAAAATCTTAACAAATAAAATGAAAGCCACACAAAAGTAAAAATAACTATGAAGATATAAGTAACATAAAAAATAACTTAAAAGGTAAAAATAAAACATTTCTAATAAATCCAAAGAAAAAAAAACAAAACTTTAATCACAAATCTTTCTGATTGCTTTGATAAAAACAAAGAAAAGATCTAAATGGAGACACGGCTTTAGAAAGTTTAGTACTGATATTATGGGGAGATTTTCTGAGTGATTTCCCCCTTTCAACAGTGGCAACATTGGCGTGCAGGTATGTCCAATCCAACTATAAGCATTCTCAGTGCAGCATACATCTACTTTATTCGGCTTTATTTATTTGACATTAGAGCAAAAAAAAAAAAAAAAAAAAAAACCCGGCAATTTGGCCAACAAAACACGCATACCCCCCCCCCACGATTGGCTATGCTATATTTGGTTCCATATTTAAAATTTGATATATCGCTAGAGAGAAAAAATAAATTTCCCCAGAGTCATATAAGATAATGCATACCAGAATCCCAGCCACCTCCTTCGCTTTCAGATTCAACTGTGGAGCTTGAGTCGGACACTTCTTGGCAGTTGCAAGCTCCATCTGAGTATTCTCGAAGAAAACATACGGGCCCACAGGTAATTCTAACTCGGGGAGAACTGCTCAAGCTTGTTGGTGACAGGGGAGGACGGAGTTCTTTCAGGTTTGAATTGATGGCGTGACCCGACAGGGCCCGGGTCCGTCTATAACCAACATTGCTACTTTGAGCGCTGTTATTATTCGACGGTTTTGCAAATATACAGATCACCTGAAATGACATAACTAACATAATGTACGCTAAAGAATATACGTTTTAGAGCATAAACAAACTTGAAACAATACAAATTGACTCATAAGGCCCCTCATAAGATGACTGTGGTAATCCAAAGGTGGTATGCCACACAGCATAAAAGGCAAGGAATACGACATTGGACTTTGCAGTCCCTACTAGCGGTGCTTATTTCCGTTTCACGACCCTTCAGCCAGGTAGTGCAATGCGGTAGGGGGGGGGCAGCCATCATACGCTTTCACACACCCTTCCTGTTTACCTTCCCTAGATTTCTCCAGGTACCCATTTAGAGCTGGGTTGACTCTGGCTGAGCTTACAGAGTTGGGTCACTGAACCCGGTTCCAAACCAAATACCCAGCAACACGAGGACTCAAACTCCTGTCTTTACGGACAAAGGATTTCAAATCTAGCGTGCTAACCACCCGGCTAGGAGAGCGAAAAAACTGAAAGTGTTTTTGATTTTTCGGTTGTTACTAGAAACAGTTTCTTTACACAAAAAGTATTTTGTCGCCTTTAAAACAAGACAGCACAAAGCTGAATAGCACAATTTGTAAGCTTCTAATTATGGAAGATGGAGGCCTCGAGAACACAGTAAGATATAGTGTAGCAAATTAAATCAATCGATCGAGTAAACTTCACTGATTGTTGTAAAACACCTGCTAAAAATGGCACAACCAAAAGCTTTTGGTCCTATAATATACATGTCTAGAAATATAAAGAAGAGAAAGACAAACAGAGGGAGAGAGAGGAGAGAAATAAAGAGAGAGGGAAGGAAATAAAAAAAACAATAAAAAACATAATTTAATTTTCAGGCATTATCAATATGAAAAAATCAAAAAAGAAGAAAATCTAGCGTATGTTTAACAATCCTTCAGAAATAACAAATGAATAACATTTTTTTTTGGCATCAAATGATAAATCAGAAAATCTAGCGTATGTTTAATAATCCTTCAGAAATAACAAATGAATAACATTTTTTTGGCATCAAATGATAAATCAGAAAATCTAGCGTATGTTTAATTGTCCTTCAGAAATAACATATGAATAACATTTTTTTGGCATCAAATGATAAATCAGAAAATCTAGCGTATGTTTAATAATCCTTCAGAAATAACAAATGAATAACATTTTTTTAGCATCAAATGGGAAATCAGAAAACCTAGCGTATGTTTAATAATCCTTCAGAAATAACAAATGAATAACATTTTTTTTTAGCATCAAATGATAAATCAGAAAATCTAGCGTATGTTTAAAAATCCTTCAGAAATAACAAATGAATAACATTTTTTTGGCATCAAATGATAAATCAGAAAATCTAGCGTATGTTTAATAGTCCTTCAGAAATAACAAATGAATAACATTTTTTTTAGCATCAAATAATAAATAAGAAAATCTAGCGAATGTTTAATAATCCTTCAGAAATAACAAACGAATAACATATTTTTTAGCATCAAATGATAAATCAGAAAATCTAGCGTCCTTCAGAAATAACAAATGAATAACATTTTTTTTTTGATAAATCAGAAAATCTAGCGTATGTTTAATAATCCTTCAGAAATAACAAATGACTAATATTTTTTAGCATCAAATGATAAATCAGAAAATCTAGCGTATGTTTAATAATCCTTCAGAAATAACAAATGAATAACGTTTTTTTTAAGCATCAAATGATAAATCAGAAAATCTAGCGTATGTTTAATAATCCTTCAGAAATAACAAATGAATAACATTTTTTTTGGCATCAAATGATAAATCAGAAAATCTAGCGAATGTTTAATAATCCTTCAGAAATAACAAATGAATAACATTTTTTTGGCATCAAATGATAAATCAGAAAATCTAGCGCATGTTTAATAATCCTTCAGAAATAAAAAATGAATAACATTTTTTTTTAGCATTAAATGATAAATCAGAAAATCTAGCGTATGTTTAGTAATCCTTCAGAAATAACAAATGAATAACATTTTTTTTAGCATCAAATGATAAATCAGAAAATCTAGCGTATGTTTAATAATCCTTCAGAAATAACAAATGAATAACATTTTTTTGGCATCAAATGATAAATCAGAAAATCTAGCGTATGTTTAATAATCCTTCAGAAATAACAAATGAATAACATTTTTTTGGCATCAAATGATAAATCAGAAAATCTAGCGTATGTTTAATAATCCTTCAGAAATAACAAATGAATAACATTTTTTTAGCATCAAATGATAAATCAGAAAATCTAGCGTATGTTTAATAATCCTTCAAAAATAACAAATGAATAACATTTTTTAGCATTAAATGATAAATCAGAAAATCTAGCGTATATTTAATAATCCTTCAGAAATAACAAATGAATAACATTTTTTTTAGCATCGAATTATAAATCATTCCATTCCTTATGTTTTTCATTAGATATGATATTGAATATTTTGTTTCTACAGCAGTCAAGTATGCTGTAAGAAAGAACTCTCGTTTTGGCAAAAGTTTAAAAGCACTTTAAAGTTACATATAAATAGTCAAGAAACAGGTTTAATCCCTGAAATATTTATTAAATTAACTGAATTTAAGGTTTTTTCTAAGATCTTTTACTTCCTATTTTTTTTTTTTTTGGAATATATGTTAACGTTAAAGGACAAGCCAAAAACGGGCAAGATTTCTACAAAATTGGTTTAAGAATGTTCTCAAAGCGTTCAAAAAGAAGAAATGCACGGAAGTCGCTTGGAATAGGGCTGTATTTTTTTTTCCTATTCCTAAGAAAAAATCATCTGAGCAATAATCTTCCAAGCAAGTGGTCCTCCGAATAAATCTTACGGAGAAATCCCCTCCCCCTGTCACCAAGCACAATCAAAACTATTAAAGTAAGGAGTGCTACAATTTTAAGAAAATGAACCCCCCTTTGCAAATGGTTGTAAGGCTAAAAGTCAAAATGAGTATAAAACTAAAACCATTAACCATCGTTAAGACGATTCAAACTAAAGACTCTTTTGAAATATTGGAAACAAGAAATTATTCTTCCCCTAACAGTTAGGAATAACGATACTGACTCTATTTAGGTATATAAGGTGCATGGTGTATGTTTAGAAGGTGCATGGTTATAAGGTGCAAATATAGGTGATAGGTGCATGGTGTATGTTTAGAAGGTGCATGGTTATAAGGTGCATATATAGGTTATAGGTGCATGGTGCATGTTTAGAAGGTACATGGTTATAAGGTGCATATACAGGTTATAGGTGAATGGCGTATGTTTAGAAGGTGGATGGTTATAAGATGCATATATAGGTTATAGGTGCTTGGTGTATGTTTAGAAGGTGCATATATAGGTTATAGGTGCATGGTGTATGTTTAGAAGGTGCATATATAGGTTATAGGTGCATGGTTCTTATTTGCAAGGTGCATGGTGCCAAAGAAGACATCAGGTCTATTGAGTTACAATGTTTTGTTGTTGCAGTGTACGTAATTTACCACCCCGTTAGACTAGCTATTTAAGTTCTCAGGATTGCCATGAAACAGATACTGTATTTCTTTATTTGGTTTTGATACATTTATCTCTCTATTAAGTAAAATATATTAAACAAAAACATGGGGTTGAGACCATTAACCTCTGTTAAAAGTATTCAACCTAAAACTATCTTTTCTAAATATTGGAAACAATTATATATATTGTAAGTATTATTCTGTTTTTTTGGTTTACAGAGGTTCGGTTACACATATATTTTGGTTTGGATGGGATCCATCCGGTCATCGGGGAAATACACGGTTAGTGAGAACAACAAGTTATCTGTCCTTGAAGGGTTTATGAAGACAAGTGGCAAATTGGCAAAAAATTGCTGTATCTACGGAAATAGAAGCACCACAAAGAAATTTTCTCATCTGTGTATAATTCTAGTTCAGTGTTGCGAGTTATCTACTTTAGTCTTGCGTGCTTGTTTTCGTACTTTTGTCAGTATACTTCACCTTACATCAATTAATTCTCTTCTGTGAGACAAGGGCTTAAAAAATAGAATAATTATAAGATTCATTGGCAACAATAGGTGAACTAGTCGAGTGATCGGTTTTCGTCAAATCGAATATTGAATTTCTCGATGATATCGGTAAACACGATTTTATCATATAAGCTGTTGCGTGCCAAAACTGATAAAATTACAAAAATTATTTACATACAAAAATACTTTTTTTATATATATTTATTTTTTACATATCTAAGTATTATCCTTTTTCTAAGACTAAGCAATTACAATACTGACTCTATTAAGGTTTATAAGGCTTTTATTTGTAAGGTCTGTAGTGCCAAAGGAGGCATCTTATCTGTTAGGTTACTATGTTTTATTATTGCAGTTACCACCCCGTCGGACAAGTATTTTAGCTCTCGGGGTGGCCGTTAAACAGACATTGTATTCTTTTTTTCGGTTTTAATAAATTTATCTCTCTATTAAGCCAAACATAAAAGTCTACCTTGGTTTTCGACTAATGGTCTTACCTTAAAATTTGCACCAAATCTACTATGCTTGTCTTTGAAAACTTTATCTAGGTCACAAGTTACAAACTCCATTTTTAACCTTGGTCCCCGGGTAGGTTCATTACTTGAACTAGCTGGTAGCGATGCAATCATCGTTGAAGATCTGAATAGAAGAAAGCGAGATTAGTAGAATAAAAATCTCTATCCGAAAATTGGTGACGCTAAGAAATCTTTGCGGGAGATAAACGTGACTTTTCCTATCACCTTTCACCTTTCCTATAAAGAGCTTTAATCAAAGTTTTTCCTAAAATCTGTAGCAGTGGCGTCAATTCATGAAAGTTTACGGACAGAGGAGGGGCAAAATTTACCTTTTAATAGCTGAGGGGAATTTGACATTCTTTCCCATGAAAACACGAAAAAGACATTTTTTTAGTGAGCTTACCCTCCAAAAACTGTGTTTTTTTCAAAAATCGAGGGGGAGGAAGGTAGACCAGCTGGGTGGTAATCTCTCCATCCCAAGTTGAAGTCACAGTTAACTATTTCCCTGTGGCCGCTGGATGGAAACAACCACGCGGTCGCCCAAGAACAAGGTGGTCCCATAATCTGCATCATCTCCTAAGCAAGGCAAGAATAAGACATGAACATGCACCCACGGCGGCTCAAGACCCGGTCTACTGGAGAAAGATGGCGTCTGCTCTCTCCACGCTGGTGACAAGTCAGCAGGAGAATTAAGTAAGTTAAGTAAGTAAATTAGCTAATTTGCTCATTTTTTTTAAATTCCTATTAGGGATCCTCAGTATCTTATCTTATATTATTTTCTCAGTATCAGTATCTTATATTATTTTTCGATCCTTTTAGTATTGTCTCCTCTTGGTACTGTCATTCCTTTAGTATCTCTTCCTTGCCAAATAAACTGTTATTTACTTCCAAATTGTTGAAATTTTTTTCATTTTTTTTTTAAATAATTTCCTTCAACTTTATCATGATTCAAACTCTTACGATACCAAATTATAAAAAAATCTCTAATCATTAAAAAAGCATAAAATACAAACTGAAAAATCCTGCAACTTTGAGAAATTTAAATACAATGGTTTTTCTTCGACTAGTCAATACACAGAAAAAACAAAAACACAAATTCAACTATAAATTTTGAACATTTTCCACAAATCATATTTTCATTAATTACGTTCTCGATCCAAAGTCTCCAGTAGCAGCCTTATTTCTGTTTCCTTTCTTAAGTCGTCTACATCAAGAAAAGAAAACGACAGTATCTTTAACAACAGATTTTTTTTTTCAAAGGAGCAACAAGGCCATCCGACCACCCAACAGTGCAAAAATGACGCATACGAGGTTTTACCTAGAGACGGGTGGGGTGGATTATGTTGAATACAAAAATGAAAGAATTAGATACCGTACTTTTTAGCTATTCAATGGCTATAAAGTCTTTTGTAAGTTTGACCCTCCCCCCTCGCAACAAGACCCAGGGTACGGCCCTCGATATACAGATTCTTTTTTTATACATTCTCGCCTAATTATGCCTCAACAGATTTCAAATTTTAGCTTTTTAATGACTTATTCTAAATAATGAAGATCCTTGCAGGTTTACTTCTGTGGTTTATCTGTAATTTCTAGTTCTTTTTTTACAGATTAAAGTAATCCATCGGTGTATCCCAATTTAATTGCATTAAAAGAACAAGATCTCGGTAATAACTGAACAACTAATGCCATCTTCTATTTATCATACTATTTATATGGTTTGATGATGACAGGTTAGGTCAGATTAGGTTTGGTTAGCCTAGGTTTTTAACCCATTTCTAATATTTATAACCCAATTTAATCTAACCTAACCTAAACCAGCATAAGCTAATCTAACTTTAACCTTTACCATCATAGCTTGCACAAGTTCGGAAGTTAATATAAGTTCATAAGTTTATCAATCCACATTCACAAACAAATAAATAAATTAAACAACACTTTTGCGCTGGAGAAAACCTATGAAGGTTTGCGGTTGCGCGAAAGTCCACGTAACTACTTAACTATTAACTCGACTTTTATTTAAACCTCAACTATTTTATTAGAACTATTATAAATAAACGAAAAACAAATAAACTATAACCTATATTTATGTATGAAAAAATAGATAAATAAACAAATAACTGAATAAAAAATAATAATAGATAAATAATAACATAAAAGAAAAATAATAATAACAAATCTCGTCTCCATCACTCTCCAATACTCAACTCCCCTGACCACCCCGCCTTAGCCCCTGCCCACCCTTAACTCTCCAGCTCCTCTTCCTCCCCTACCCAAACTACCAGCCATAATAAAATTCAACAAATTCCCCCCCCCCAAATAATCTTTTAAATTCTTTTTAAACTGAGGTACGTGTTCCGCCGTCCTAATGCTCAATGGTAGCTCATTCCATACAGATGGACCTAAGTGTTTCATTGAAAATAAAGACCTGGTACCACGACGCAAATCAACAACTATTTTATCACTTTGTCTAGTTCCATAGTTCCATTGGTAAAAACTCGTAAAACATCAGGGTTCAAACCATTCTTAAACTGAAACATAAATACTGCAGCAATCAAGATAAAAACCAAAGCAGCGGAGATGATCAACTTGCTGAACTGGATTACCGCATGAAGTTACCTGGCCAGACACATCCAGTGGTGTATCAACTCTACAAAACGCCATTAAAGATGTCTTTAATATATATATATATATATATATATATATATATATATATATATATATATATATATATATATATATATATATATATATATATATGTATATATATATATATATACATATATATATATATATATATATATATATATATATATATATATATATATATATTATATATATATATATATATATATATATATATATATATATATACATACATATATACATATACATATATATATATATTAATATATATATATATATATATATATTTACTACAATAAATAGGGCTTATATTAACCAGATTTTGATTAGCCTGACCCACAGAATTATTCACGATACCAATTGCACCAACAGGATTATTTTCGAGTTCGCGAAGGCACCCCTCACGGCTTAAAATATTGACAAAAGCAGGTTTTACTTGGAGTCCATTTAAGTCACCATTTGAACAAAAAAAAATCTTTACTGAAATCCATTACAAAAGAAAAACCTACCAAAGGATTGTAAACGCATAAATAACTAATTGTACATCAGGTATTATTGGAATAAACCATAAGCACAAAAAGAAAAATGAAACGAAATGAAAAAGAAATTGTGAAAAAAAAAAGATAGAGTGGGTAGCCCACATGAAGACAATAAAAAAACACTATATCAAGTACATACCAGCTATAAATATGATGTCATTCTTCATCTTGTATAGGAAGGCCAATTTTTTCGTCAAAAATTGATTTTATTTTTAATTTTGTGTTATGTTTATTACATAAAACAATATATACATAGTACCGGGAGCCCGGCGGCTTCGCCACCAGGCCCCGGCTCTCGGCAAGCTTCTATATATGGATTCTCATTGTCGCTTGTCTTCTAACCGCAGCCAATTTGAGACAATTTGCTGTCTTTTCATATTACGGTCATCTCAAAGATATTTGATTATTAAAGCAAGTCCGATTTCTAACAACGATATCTACTAAGCTTCAAACTTTTGTTTTCTTTTTTAAGGTTTTTGAACTGTTATAATCCCTTGTTAAAATATATACAAATATTTTTGCAACCAACAGTTTTTGCTATTTACGCAATTTAATGTCTTTTCATACTCTGTCTTTTCAAAGACAGAGGTCATCAAACCACATGGCTGTTTCAGTTTCTTGGCTATATTTACCCCAGGGACAATAAATTGCGTAAAGTCTTTTCAAACTGCTGTCTGTTCAAAGATATTTGATTATTGATGCTAGTCCGATTTCTAACAACGATATGTTCTAAGCTTCAAAATTTTGGTTTTCCTTTTTAAGGTTTCTGCATTGTTGTAATCCCTTGTCAAAATAGAGAATCATCATTTGTAAAAATTGCAAATTTTCGTTTTTTGGGCCTTCCTACTGACATTACATAACTGGTTGCGTTCAAACCTGTAAGCTTAATCACGTAGCGAGTGGATTTTATCTAACAAAAAAAAAAAAAAAAAAACTAATTTTAAAAACTTCAGGCATTTTTCTAGCTTGAATTAAAACATTAAAAGTATTGCTAAGGCACGGTAGATATTTTGCAGTTAAAATAATAACTTTAGCGATTCTTGACTGAACTTAAAAAACTTTTCAACTTTTCTTCATGTCTTAAAAAGACATTGTTTATACTTATAAGAAAAGAAATTTGGTAATGGTGCTTTTCTAATAATGATTTCTAGTAAGCTTCAAACTTTTGGTTTTCGTTTTGAAGGTTTTAGCTCTTTACGCACCTTAATGTCTTTTTATACTGAGGCTATTCAAAGATATTTGATTATTACCGCAAGTCCGATTTCTACTAAGCTTCAAAATTTTTTTTTTCTTTTTTAAGGTTTTTGAATTGTTGTAATCCCTTGTCAAAACAAATGCAAATATTTTTGCAATTACCAGTTTTTGGCTCTTTAAGCAATTTAATATAAACTTCTCTATATATGAAAATCTCCAATTTTTCCACATAAGTTGGACAAGTGTCACGATGTCATTATAATTTTTTCTACATGACGTCATTTGCAAAAAAAAAAAAAAAAAATTAAAGCTCTTAACGAATTTTCACAAACTTCTGACCTATCTAGATCGTTTTTTAGGCCAGAACATATCAGGATGCCAATTTTCCCGAAACAATATGGAGCCATTTATATATATACGATTATTGCTCGCTTATATATATATATATATATATATATATATATATATATATATATATATATATATATATATATATATATATATATATATATATATATATAATATATATATATATATATATATATATATATATATATATATATATTATATATATATATATATATATATATATATATATATATATATATATATATATATATAAATCTCGGAAATAAATTAACATTAGCAACGTCTACTATTTTGTTAGAATATTAATTCATTCAAACAATATTTGAACCTGTCCAGAACTAAAGAGCATAATCAATAGCTTCACAGTGAAAGTACATGAAAATAATCCCTGTATATATACCAACTTAATTATATTAAAAAAAATGAAAAACGAAACAAAAAACCAACAGACCTTTGGGAAAAGAATCGATTTCCAAGAATGGTAGGGGTCATGGTTGGCTGCTGACTTGAGCCCCTATTACTACGAGAGTCTGCGGGGTGGGCAGTTCCAACGGCAGGTACATGAGTAGCACTTCCATCTATAACAACTATTGAGGAATCTGAAGGTAAAGGAGCATCCAAAACTGTATCAACAAATGCCGTATTAAACCAAAAATGAAATAACGTCTCCTTAAAATAAGAAACAAAAGTCATTCATTGACAACACTGCACTGTACACTGAAAGCAAAGATCTTAGAATACAATAGACCCCAAAATAACGATACTTCAAACAATCTCCGTAAATTTTCCTCTTATGCAGAGACCTTAGAAGGGATACAGCGCCGCCAATTGGGAGGGGGACAGGGAAACATTATTTCCTTCCAGATATTTTTGCCCTCCCCTAAATCTCAAAAATACATTCTTTTTTTTGGAATTTTCTTTGAAAACTACCTTTTCTAGTATTATCATCGAAAAAAAGAAAAAAAAAAATACCCCCCTCCCTATACTTTAAAAAATATACTTTGCCCACCCACCCCCATTTTCGTGAGTTAGCGCCACCGAAAAGAGACGAATAATAGAATAGCCAAAAAGTAAATAACAGCAAAGACCATACAGTCATTCATTATACAAACAAAAAACAATGACAATACAATGAGGAAACTTTTGCAGAAGAAGAAGATTTGCAGAAGAAGATTAGCTGGTTATTTTGGCTATATATTTAATAGCTGTTCTCAGCCAAACAAAAAAAGTAGAACAAAAATAAAATTCAACTTCCGATAAGAACTCTAAAAATAAAATCAACAATACAAAGTTTTAGCTTCATTACTCTGTACAAATTCAGCTAAAACTGTTAGCTTAAGTTTCCTCATTGCATTATTTAGACTTGGGTCTTCCCGCGCAAGCTGGCGTACATGGCGATAACAACCTCTCCAGCGCTGCAGACCAAAGACCTTCCATTGATGACCTGAACAGTGTAGCATTCCTCTCCAGACATCGGCCTAGCGTTGGCCTTAACTTTTCGCACCTTCTGATTCCAGGAGGGAATCTGCAACATACATCGCGGGGGAGTCAACCTTCGACCATGTGACCCAAGTAGCACAATCAACTACTTTCAATTTTATTGGTCATATACAGTTGTTTCGTTTTATTTTTCGCAAATGAAAGCGTTCGTAATCTTGTCGGCCCAATTTGTTCCATGAGGGGTTTCGGGCCCTCGCCCAAATCTTGATTTTTCCTGAATTACCGGACACGTCTTACTCCAATTATTAAATAAAATTAGTCGTTTTATTGTTGCCCCCCCCCCCTCCCCCAGGAAAAATCCTAAGTACGTACCAGAATTAGGGTGTATTCAGAATATTCTGAATGAAAGATCTAGATAGTTTCAAGATAGTTGATGAGAAGAATTCAAACGCAGCATTTGAGAATAGTAGTCTGTTCACGGCTTTGGCGTTGGTCTTAATTTACTCGTAAAGGAGGCACTCACCAGACATTAAAGCTTGGAGGGTGTAGTCATCGAAATGATTCACATGACAAATTTATCTTACTAAAAATGAGTCAAATTACAAATTTACGATGGGCAATGCGGAATAAGTAAAAAAAATAAATGCTTCCGTACAGCAAAATTAACTAAAACCTTAAAAGGAAGAAGATGAAATCGTAGTTTGACACTGCAGGGATAGGAAAATTTTAATTTGAAAGAATCAAAAGATGTTTCTTCTAAAAATGAAAAATGGTAACCCTTAGAATTTCTATTTCGGTTCATTCAAGTCTTTGGAGTAGCAAATTTCGGTAAAACAAATAATTTTCTAATTAAATAGTTTTTTAAACTTTCACATCTAACGACTACGATTGATCACATTTCCTTAATCGCAATGACTCTTGAATACCTGGATAGACATCTCCACATTTTTGGACTCGAAATTTTAGAAATTTGGATTTTAAATTTTAAAGGTTGATGTCCTACCTCCAAAAAAATAGAGAATGACATGACAATTTGATACTAATGAGAATGATGCACCGTGAACATATGTAAATTCTCAGAGCAATGGGGGAATGGGGACAAAGGGTGTCGAGCAGAAAAAAAGATCACTAGACACAAATAAAAGAAAAAAAAACTAAGAAAGCAATAAAACCATAGCCAGAGTCCTGATGTTTTAACGAAGTTCAAATTCTGATATCCCAGGAGTTTGACTCGTGAGAAATGATTCAGTCTAGAGCCTTAAGAATAGTATCTAGGGTTCCTTATCTGGGGTTACTTAAGGACTTCTTATCTGGGACTGCTAAAGGACTTCTTATCTTATCTGGGGTTGCTTAAGGACGTTAAGCTTGAAATCCCATCCGACCACCGTCAGAATCTTCGCTAAATTTTTGGATTATCCTTTCTAACCACCCTATTCATCGATATACCTTTCCCCTTTCATCATTCTCTCTTACCCAAACTCCTTTGCCAAGTGGTAGCAAGTTCTTTCCAGGTAGAGCTAATTGTCGCACAACATGCGAGGAATGACTACTTTCGTTCCGCTTTTCTACAATTTTAATTCCGAAATATCAGCGTAATTATGTCATATCGTTTTGAATTAATACTGAACTGACTGAATGGGTTTCTTGTCTTTTTATTCTTTGTACATAAAGTATTGTAACGAAAAAAATGTTTTGGCGTATTGCGAGTTTTATGCGTTTTTTTTTTTCAAATAAAGAATTTAGATTTAATGGTCAAAATTGTTGTTAGAACTGCATATAAAAAATTGCCCAGATCTTTAAGAGGTTCCAGGTCATAAGAATCTTACAGGAGGAATATGATGGCGATTATTATTTTTTTTCATTTTGTTCAACATATGACTCAATAAATCAATGGACTCTGAGTTCTAACAAAAAAACAAAATCGTTTGGAAGAAACAGAGAGAAAAATAAACCAACAAGTTAGGACAGTTTTGTTCTTTCTGGAAATTCTGTATCATCGTTGACCAGAAAGATTTCTTTAGACTTCAGAGGCCTGAAACCAACCGTTCAGAAGTACGGTTGGAAACTGGCATAAACAATACTATTTAAACAATTATACATTTATTACAAAAATATATTTTAACAACAATTATATATCTATACTGGTATAAGCAATTATATATTTATTATGTTTATTATTACTATATACACTAAATATTATAAAATTAAACATTTATCTGATTAAATAATGTTGGTTTATTATTATTATATATATTAAATACTTAATGTTGTAGTTACTATATTGCATCTATCATATTTAACTACAATTTTAGTATAATAATTAATAGTTTCAATAATAAACAACTTTCACAAGAAAATCGTTTCTTTAAAAGAAGCGGCAACTGGATGAAATTTCTGCAACAGTTTGCGTCTCAAAGAAGAAGTAGAAGGCAGGGAAAGACATAAGTATTTAAGACACAATTACCTACCTTGACAATTGATTTGTGCTTGAGTACAATTTTGACATCCCCCGATAGTACAATAGGACAAGTGAAAATGAACTTTACACCAGTTGCTCCTTTCCTAACTTCACTGGGAACGGTTGTATGTCTCCGATTTTCATTCTCATAAACAATCACTTGAGGAGCTAAAGAGAAACGATTAACATGATGAAACGACTTACAAATGCTCTATAAATATACTTCACAAACTTAATAAATCCAAGACACATAAAAAAAAAGTGCATCTATAAACACAAGATAACTCAGGGTTATCTCCTTGCTACCTCTATAAATTTATTGTTTCCAACTTTCTTCAAACAATTCTGATGAAACGGTAGATCCAGGGGGGGGGGGGAATTTCTGTTACAATAGAGTAATTTGAGAAGCTTAAAAAAGGACTATGTAAACTGAGCATGACGATTTGAAAAAACCCTATCAAAAACATCTCGAGTTTTATTAAAGCTAAGACACCCAGAAAAACATAAATTTAAATACAAACTTAATTAGAATTATAACTTTACTATTTCTATTGCTCTACTGTATCCTACTTAAATTAAGATATATCTAATGAATACCTCCTCAAACAAAAACGAATCCAGCGGGGAAAGGGAAATAAAATTATAATTTATTGAAGTAATAGCAAACAGTTTCAAGCAAAAAAAAGTTCTAGTCATCTGCCACATTAGGCTAAATAATGAAACGGAATAACAAACATTGTAAAAAGGAAAAAAATAACATAAAATAAACGTTTACTAAAACAGATTTTTATTGTTATTAACTGAAATTAACAGAACTCTTTATGGCTAGTTAAAAACTGAAGTTTTTTTGGATTTTTTGGCATACAGTCTACCCTACTGATTTTTTTTTCTGAATCCTCTCGTTAAAAGTTCATAGAGTCCCAATGTAAAACGGACAGCCCCATTCGGCTTCAAGTCTTATTAAAGACTAATATAGAGGAAAAATGGAGCAGGAGCTAGATAGATGGACGAATTGCAAGCTTCCCACATAACTGGTCATTCCAGGCAGTCATTAAAACCAGGGTTGTCAGAAATTATAGCCAGGGTTGTCCCAAGATACACTTTAAAAAAATCCCAAGGTTTAAAAAATAAATAAATAATAGTATATATACTTAATAAACAAAGAGAGCTTAATATTTAAAATATAAACTCTTCCCAAGATTGCAAGCTCAGGACTGGAATCCAAAGCTTTAAGGAAAAATCTCAAGGAACAGCAGCTTTTACTGACGCCGCATCCAACCTTACCTTTAAAGTACCAATGACATCAAAACTAAAACAATTTATGCCCCTGGACTTATCTCAGGTCTATTCATGCCCTAAAACTGCAATTTTCCACGATTTTTTTTTAGTCCGTAAAAATTCAAATATTAGTCCGTAAAAATTAAAAAATTAAAAATCTGCTTCAAAGACAACTACATCTCCAAAGCAAAGCTACACCTACTTAAGCTGTTTGGTGGCATATATTTTTAGCTTTTTTTGCTGGTTTTCATCCACGTTTCTTCTTTTATTAATTTTGCACCCACTAATACCAAAATCTACAAGACTGCATATGGGGTTTTATCATTAAATACTGAATTCCCAATTTTACCAAAATCAATTTCAAATATGTAGTGCCAGTTTTACATATAATTTGGTCAGATTGCAACATTTACAACCAACTATTTTATAAATAGTACATATTTTATGTAAAATCTGATAAAATCAGTAAATCATAACATCTTAGCATTGTCGTAGAGCTAATATTGCAAACATACTATTACTTTGTAAGCTACATATTATAGCTAGACTGGTTCCAAAGGTTTTAGATGTACTATCTCTAATCATTTTCTGATTTTGTCATTTTCAAAATGAAAGTGCGTATTTCGTATTTTATTAATTGCAGAGAAGAGCAAAAATAAGGTTCGGAATTTTTATTGGGAAATAGCAAATAGTTTGCACTTGGTGGAAGTAGATAAGATAGTTCAAACTCAACCACTTGTAAAAGAACAGATATTATAGGCGATGAACATTTAGAAAAAAAGCAAACAAAAATTTGTCAACCGGGTTGCATTGGGAGCTGCAGAAGGGTTGGGAGTTCTAACAAAGTCAATGCCAAAAGGCTATGGCAAGCGACTCAGCAGTCACGGCAAGTCAGATCATGACTTGTGATAATCTTTCTTGGCAAGAATATTAAGTTGCTTTTATTAAGAATTTTTTAATTGCCAAAGCCTTAAGCTTGATTATTTGTTCTTATGAGGCAAGATAAATATATAAAAACAAGTAATTTCATGTAAAATCTGATCATATAAATAATAAAATCATATGATGTTATGATCATATGTTATGATCAGTAAATCATAACATCTTTGCATTGTTCTAATATTGCAAACATACCAATTATTAAAAAAAAAAAAAAATCAAAGAAAAGATAGTAGCTACACCTAAAATTAGCTATTCAGCTATGATAATCAGTAAAATTCACAAATCCACTTTTACTACATGTTGGCAGAGATACTAAATAACATCTACAGTATATAGAGCGGTAATCTAGCTAAAGAAAGCCTGGGGGGGGGGGTAAAACTACTCCAATCTATCTAGCAAAGAAATATCGATCCCGATCAATTCAAGAGGCTTAAACGCCAAATAAGGCCCCAGTGCGTCCTTTCTTGTGGGTAGAATACCCTGCATATGTTTGAAACAGTTCAGAGAGATCATTGAAATAATTAAAATTCAAAATCCAATATAAAAATTTTAATAAAACGGGGTTAAGTAGGGCTAGATGAAATTTCAGACCCTGCACTGAACAAATTAAATAAACCTACATTTCATTCTGTTCTTCCAGAAACAACAACCCAACTTCTTTCAGTCTGCTTATTTTTGCATTTCTTTGGTCTTGTTTTTCGTTTCCGGTGTTTTTTTTTCTGGAAGCTTAATGATTTCATTTCTTGGCTCCTGTTTTGGCAGAGAATTTAAATCAAAACAAGCCTGATGATGAAACGATAGAAGACCCGTCAAAATAAACGTTTCCGTTTATATCAATTCGTTTCCATCAAATAATATTAATTTTTTTTTGCTAGCTATAAGATCTCTTCTCCCCAAAATTACAAAAAATTATTGGTGACAAATGGGGCCGTGAAACAGGTCCCAATCAAATGCCTTAAAATTTTAAACATCATTTTAAAATTCCAAACTAAGAACAAAGTGTTCAATCAGTAATTAATAACCGGATAGTAATTAATCATTAATCAAGAAACTAATTAATCAATAATTAACAACCCCCCTACCCTCCTTGTCTGTAGGTATATTATACAAAATAAAATTTTGCATTTTGGAAAATAGCACTACAAAATATAAACATACTGAATAAAACAGACATTTGCGACTAGACAGATCAGCGGAGAAAATGAACAAAAGTAGTGTTCTCCCTCGTTCTGTTCATACAATTTTTCTGTTCATACAATTTTAAACATACTGAATAAAACAGACATTTGCGACTACACAGATCAGCGGAGAAAATGAACAAAAGTATTGTTCTCCCTCGTTCTGTTCATACAATTTTAAACATACTGAATAAAACAGACATTTGCGACTAGACAGATCCGCGGAGAAAATGAACAAAAGTAGTGTTCTCCCTCGTTCTGTTCATAATATTTTTCTGTTCATACAATTTTAAACATACTGAATAAAACAGACATTTGCGACTAGACAGATCAGCGGAGAAAATGAACAAAAGTAGTGTTCTCCCTCGTTCTGTTCATACAATTTTTCTGTTCATACAATTTTAAACATACTGAATAAAATAGACATTTGCGACTAGACAGATCAGTGGAGAAAATGAACAAAAGTAGTGTTCTCCCTCGTTCTGTTCATACAATTTCAAACATACTGAATAAAACAGACATATGCGACTAGACAGATCAGCGGAGAAAATGGACAAAAGTAGTGTTCTCCCTCGTTCTGTTCATACAATTTTAAACATACTGAATAAAACAGACATTTGCGACTAGACAGATCAGCGGAGAAAATGAACAAAAGTAGTGTTCTCCCTCGTTCTGTTCACACAATTTTTCTGTTCATACAATTTTTCTGTTCATACAATTTTAAACATACTGAATAAAATAGACATTTGCGACTAGACAGATCAGTGGAGAAAATGAACAAAAGTAGTGTTCTCCCTCGTTCTGTTCATACAATTTTAAACATACTGAATAAAACAGACATATGCGACTAGACAGATCAGCGGAGAAAATGGACAAAAGTAGTGTTCTCCCTCGTTCTGTTCATACAATTTTAAACATACTGAATAAAACAGACATTTGCGACTAGACAGATCAGCGGAGAAAATGAACAAAAGTAGTGTTCTCCCTCGTTCTGTTCATACAATTTGAAAAATACTGAATAAAACAGACATTTGCAACTAGACAGATCAGCGGAGAAAATGAACAAAAGTAGTATTCTCCCTCGTTCTGTTCATACAATTTTATACATACTGAATAAAACAGACATTTGCTACTAGACAGATCAGCGGAGAAAATGAACAAAAGTAGCGTTCTCCCTCGTTCTGTTCATACAATTTTAAATATACTGAATAAAACAGACATTTGCTACTAGACAGATCAGCGGAAAAAATGAACAAAAGTAGAGTTCTCCCTCGTTCTGTTCATACAATTTTAAACATACTGAATAAAACAGACATTTGCTACTAGACAGATCAGCGGAGAAAATGAACAAAAGTGGTGTTCTCCCTAGTTCTGTTCATACAATTTTAAACATACTGAATAAACCAGACATTTGCTACTAGACAGATCAGCGGAGAAAATGGACAAAAGTAGTGTTCTCCCTCGTTCTGTTCATACAATTTTAAACATACTGAATAAAACAGACATTTGCGACTAGATAGATCAGCGGAGAAAATGAACAAAAGTAGTGTTCTCCCTCATTCTGTTCATGCAATTTTAAACATACTGAATAAAACAGACATTTGCGACAAGACAGATCAGCGAAGAAAATGAACAAAAGTAGTGTTCTCCCTCGTTCTGTTCATACAATTTCAAACATACTGAATAAAACAGACATTTGCGACTAGACAGATCAGCGGAGAAAATGAACAAAAGTAGTGTTCTCCCTCGTTCTGTTCATACAATTTTAAACATACTGAATAAAACAGACATTTGCGACTAGACAGATCAGCGGAGAAAATGAACAAAAGAAGTGTTCTCCCTCGTTCTGTTCATAATATTTTTCTGTTCATACAATTTTAAACATACTGAATAAAATAGACATTTGCGACTAGCAGATCAGCGGAGAAAATGAACAAAAGTAGTGTTCTCCCTCGTTCTGTTCATACAATTTTAAACATACTGAATAAAACAGACATTTGCTACTAGACAGATCAGCGGAGAAAATAAACAAAAGTAGTGTTCTCCTTCGTTCTGTTCATACAATTTTAAACATACTGAATAAAACAGACATTTGCTACTAGACAGATCAGCGGAGAAAATGAACAAAAGTAGTGTTCTCCCTCGTTCTGTTCATATAATTTTAAACATACTGAATAAAACAGACATTTGTATCTAGACAGATCAGCGGAGAAAATAAACAAAAGTAGTGTTCTCCTTCGTTCTGTTCATACAATTTTAAACATACTGAATAAAACAGACATTTGCGACTAGACAGATCAGCGGAGAAAATGAACAAAAGTAGTGTTCTCCCTCGTTCTGTTCATATAATTTTAAACATACTGAATAAAACAGACATTTGTATCTAGACAGATCAGCGAAGAAAATGAACAAAAGTAGTGTTCACCCTCGTTCTGTTCATACAATTTTAAACATACTGAATAAAACAGACATTTGCGACTAGACAGATAGGCGGAGAAAATGAACAAAAGTAGTGTTCTCCCTCGTTCTGTTCATAATATTTTTCTGTTCATACAATTTTAAACATACTGAATAAAACAGACATTTGCGACTAGACAGATCAGCGGAGAAAATGAACAAAAGTAGTGTTCTCCTTCGTTCTGTTCATACAATTTTAAACATACTGAATAAAACAGACATTCGCGACTAGACAGATCAGCGGAGAAAATGAAGAAAAGCAGTGTTCTCCCCCGTTCTGTTCATACAATTTTAAACATACTGAATAAAACAGACATTTGCGACTAGACAGATCAGCGGAGAAAATGAACAAAAGCAGTGTTCTCCCTCGTTCTGTTCGTACAATTTTAAACATACTGAATAAAACAGACATTTGCAACTAGACAGATCAGCGGAGAAAATGAACAAAAGTAGTATTCTCCCTCGTTCTGTTCATACAATTTTAAACATACTGAATAAAACAGACATTTGCTACTAGACAGATCAGCGGAGAAAATGAACAAAAGTAGAGTTCTCCCTCGTTCTGTACATACAATTTTTCTGTTCATACAATTTTAAATATACTGAATAAAACAGACATTTGCTACTAGACAGATCAGCGGAGGAAATGAACAAAAGTGGTGTTCTCCCTAGTTCTGTTCATACAATTTTAAACATACTGAATAAAAGAGACATTTGTTACTAGACAGATCAGCGGAGAAATTGGACAAAAGTAGTGTTCTCCCTCGTTCTGTTCATACAATTTTAAACATACTGAATAAAACAGACATTTGCGACTAGATAGATCAGCGGAGAAAATGAACAAAGTAGTGTTCTCCCTCGTTCTGTTCATACAATTTTAAACATACTGAATAAAACAGACATTTGCGACTAGACAGATCAGCGGAGACAATGAACAAAAGTAGTGTTCTCCCTCGTTCTGTTCATACAATTTTAAACATACTGAATAAAACAGACATTTGCGACTAGACAGATCAGCGGAGAAAATGAACAAAAGTAGTGTTCTCCCTCGTTCTGTTCATAATATTTTTCTGTTCATACAATTTTAAACATACTGAATAAAATAGACATTTGCGACTAGACAGATCAGCGGAGAAAATGAACAAAAGTAGTGTTCTCCCTGGTTCTGTTCATTCAATTTTAAACATACTGAATAAAACAGACATTTGCTACTAGACAGATCAGCGGAGAAAATGAACAAAAGTAGTGTTCTCCTTCGTTCTGTTCATATAATTTTAAACATACTGAATAAAAGAGACATTTGCGACTAGACAGATCAGCGGAGAAAATGAACAAAAGTAGTGTTCTCCCTCGTTCTGTTCATACAATTTTAAACATACTGAATAAAACAGACACTTGCGACTAGACAGATCAGCGGAGAAAATGAACAAAAGTAGTGTTCTCCCTCGTTCTGTTCATATAATTTTAAACATACTGAATAAAACAGACATTTGTATCTAGACAGATCAGCGAAGAAAATGAACAAAAGTAGTGTTCTCCCTCGTTCTGTTCATACAATTTTAAACATACTAAATAAAACAGACATTTGCGACTAGACAGATCAGCGGAGAAAATGAACAAAAGTAGTGTTCTCCCTCGTTCTGTTCATACAATTTTAAACATACTGAATAAAACAGACACTTGCGACTAGACAGATCAGCGTAGAAAATGAACAAAAGTAGTGTTCTCCCTCATTCTGTTCATAATATTTTTCTGTTCATACAATTTTAAACATACTGAATAAAACAGACATTTGCGACTAGACAGATCAGCGGAGAAAATGAACAAAAGTAGTGTTCTCCCTCGTTCTGTTCATACAATTTTAAACATACTGAATAAAACAGACATTTGCGACTAGACAGATCAGCGGAGAAAATGAACAAAAGTAGTGTTCTCCCTCGTTCTGTTCATAATATTTTTCTGTTCATACAATTTTAAACATACTAAATAAAATAGACATTTGCGACTAGACAGATCAGCGGAGAAAATGAACAAAAGTAGTGTTCTCCCTCGTTCTGTTCATACAATTTTAAACATACTGAATAAAACAGACATTTGCTACTAGACAGATCAGCGGAGAAAATGAACAAAAGTAGTGTTCTCCTTCGTTCTGTTCATATAATTTTAAACATACTGAATAAAAGAGACATTTGCGACTAGACAGATCAGCGGAGAAAATGAACAAAAGTAGTGTTCTCCCTCGTTCTATTCATACAATTTTAAACATACTGAATAAAACAGACACTTGCGACTAGACAGATCAGCGGAGAAAATGAACAAAAGTAGTGTTCTCCCTCGTTCTGTTCATATAATTTTAAACATACTGAATAAAACAGACATTTGTATCTAGACAGATCAGCGAAGAAAATGAACAAAAGTAGTGTTCTCCCTCGTTCTGTTCATACAATTTTAAACATACTGAATAAAACAGACATTTGCGACTAGACAGATCAGCGGAGAAAATGAACAAAAGTAGTGTTCTCCCTCGTTCTGTTCATACAATTTTAAACATACTGAATAAAACAGACATTTGCGACTAGACAGATCAGCGGAGAAAATGAACAAAAGTAGTGTTCTCCCTCGTTCTGTTCATACAATTTTATACATACTGAATAAAACAGACATTTGCGACTAGACAGATCAGCGGAGAAAATGAACAAAAGTAGTGTTCTCCCTCGTTCTGTTCATACAATTTTAAACATACTGAATAAAACAGACATTTGCTACTAGACAGATCAGCGGAGAAAATGAACAAAAGTAGTGTTCTCCTTCGTTCTGTTCATATAATTTTAAACATACTGAATAAAAGAGACATTTGCGACTAGACAGATCAGCGGAGAAAATGAACAAAAGTAGTGTTCTCCCTCGTTCTGTTCATACAATTTTAAACATACTGAATAAAACACACTTGCGACTAGATAGATCAGCGGAGAAAATGAACAAAAGTAGTGTTCTCCCTCGTTCTGTTCATATAATTTTAAACATACTGAATAAAACAGACATTTGTATCTAGACAGATCAGCGAAGAAAATGAACAAAAGTAGTGTTCTCCATCGTTCTGTTCATACAATTTTAAACATACTGAATAAAACAGACATTTGCGACTAGACAGATCAGCGAAGAAAATGGACAAAAGTAGTGTTCTCCCTCGTTCTGTTCATACAATTTTAAACATACTGAATAAAACAGATTTTTGCGACTAGACAGATCAGCGGAGAAAATGAACAAAAGTAGTGTTCTCCCTCGTTCTGTTCATAATATTTTTCTGTTCATACAATTTTAAACATACTGAATAAAACAGACATTTGCGATTAGACAGATCAGCGGAGAAAATGAACAAAAGTAGTGTTCTCCCTCGTTCTGTTCATAAAATTTTAAACATACTGAATAAAACAGACATTTGCGATTAGACAGATCAGCGGAGAAAATGAACAAAAGTAGTGTTCTCCCTCGTTCTGTTCATAATATTTTTCTGTTCATACAATTTTAAACATGCTGAATAAAATAGACATTTGCGACTAGACAGATCAGCGGAGAAAATGAACAAAAGTAGTGTTCTCCCTCGTTCTGTTCATACAATTTTAAACATACTGAATAAAACAGACATTTGCTACTAGACAGATCAGCGGAGAAAATGAACAAAAGTAGTGTTCTCCTTCGTTCTGTTCATATAATTTTAAACATACTGAATAAAAGAGACATTTACGACTAGACAGATCAGCGGAGAAAATGAACAAAAGTAGTGTTCTCCCTCGTTCTGTTCATACAATTTTAAACATACTGAATAAAACAGACACTTGCGACTAGACAGATCAGCGGAGAAAATGAACAAAAGTAGTGTTCTCCCTCGTTCTGTTCATATAATTTCAAACATACTGAATAAAACAGACATTTGTATCTAGACAGATCAGCGAAGAAAATGAACATAAGTAGTGTTCTCCCTCGTTCTGTTCATACAATTTTAAACATACTGAATAAAACAGACATTTGCGACTAGACAGATCAGCGGAGAAAATGAACAAAAGTAGTGTTCTCCCTCGTTCTGTTCATACAATTTTAAACATACTGAATAAAACAGACATTTGCGACTAGACAGATCAGCGGAGAAAATGAACAAAAGTAGTGTTCTCCCTCGTTCTGTTCATACAATTTTAAACATACTGAATAAAACAGACATTTGCGACTAGACAGATCAGCGGAGAAAATGAACAAAAGCAGTGTTCTCCCTCGTTCTGTTCATATAATTTTAAACATACTGAATAAAACAGACATTTGCTACTAGACAGATCAGCGGAGAAAATGAACAAAAATAGTGTTCTCCCTCGTTCTGTAAGATCATGAAATTTTTTTTTAATACGAATTATTTCCCTGAGGGTATTCCCGCTCCTATCCTGAACGATGGGATGTTCGCTCATCTATGTAAGTTGGTTAAACAAGACAACTTTTATACGATTACGGAGAATAACTTTAACAAGAACTTCCATTATTTTTAGACCTGCCTTAGACTAGAAAAGTATGAGATTAAGGAATCAAATTAAACTTAAAGAGGATTTACCAAAAACTCCTGTCACAATAGCAGGTAAACACGGCAGAAATATCTCTTGTAGTTCAAGAGCAACTGGCTGATAGGAACAATTCCGCTGCACTTTTAGCTGCTCAAAGTACTTTACATACCGTCGCTGTGAAGGTATGGTAACTCCCTGAAATAACAGATAAGTAACAATCTCATAAAAAGAGTAGGACATGCGAAAATAGCAACAAATACAGCATTTAAAAGATAATTAAAAAAATATAGGGAGAAAAAACTTTTACAGATAGGATAAGAGCTGGCAAGGGCCAAGTCAATGGACCATTGCGCCAAGTCAAAATTTCTAAAAACTGTGCAAGTCTCCTTTATTGTTTTACGAAACTTTTCATTAGTATGTTTTTTAAGCGAAATGGAGGTATTCATGTTCTATATTTTTGGGTAAAGAGCTACAATTCTAAAAAAAAAACAAAAACAAAAAAACTAGACTAGTCTTTTTAATTATTATTTGCTTTCCTAGAGGTTGCCTATTTTTGTATCTTTACTGTTGGATCTTCGTTAATCAAGCTGCCACGGCTACTCCGCTCTAGTTAGTAGAAAGGCTTAAGAATATACCACTATGTACTGCTATGTTTTGTCAGGTTCATTATAAACAAAACGGAAAACAATGAAAGGAAACATGAAAATCTAATTAGTAGAAACATGCTGCATATTATAAAGAAAGAATTTCATTTTTTAGTGTCTTCTTTCAGTTTCCTTTTTTATATATGCTGGGCCTATATCTGGGACCACCAGGGATGGGGGAGGGTGTCAAAATTACAAACATGATATTTGAAAAGAGCATAAAACAAGGAATCTAATGCCACTACTTTAATTTTATTAAGATATTTTCTTCTGTAGAACTGCTAATCCATGATGCCAGGCTACCAAGGTCAGTGCTCTTTGGAGGGGGAGGGGTGGAGGCATCACTGAGGCTATGGATACATTCCTGAAAGTTTTGTTCACCTAACTCAACTACTTTCCAGGGTAGGGAAAAGCCCCTCATCTTGAATTTTACCAGATAGAGTATTGAGATATTAATGGTTGCCTAGGCTATATTTCTTTTCTTTCTTCCTAATTTAACGATAAATAAAAATAAATAACAATTCATTTATGCTCTCTATAAATACTTGAATATGAAATAGGAGAATAGGAAAAAAACTAAAAAAAAAAAAAAATTAAAAACTACAAATCAACACTTCTGAGGAAAAGTACAATTTCAATACCCATAAGAGACAAAGTTTTACTAAGGTATTTACCCTAGTCCTAAATAAAGTATTTCTTCACTATTTATCATCTCATCATGTTTCCTGTCTTCTTTGTTAAAATGGGTTTGTTGTATTTTTAAGCAAAAAGACTCAACCAAATTGTTGCAATAGGATTGTTAAATAAAAATATTATTTGAAATATGGATAGCAATCGAAAGAATCGTGATAATATAATTAATAATGCTGCACGTTATACAGTAAGAGCTTCATTTTTTAGTGTTTTCTTTCCGTTTTTTGTATATCCTGGGCAGTAGTTCTCAAACTTATTTATACACTGTACCCCTTTTTACCAACAAAACTTTTTAGGTACCCCTTCTCAGTTACCAGTAGTAATAAACTATAGCTAAAATGTAAATAAAATTGCCACTTCTAGAGTTAAAGGATTGTTTTATTTTTTTGTTGGCTGGCCGCGTACCCCCTAAAAATTTTTGCGTACCCCCAAGGGGTACGCGTACCACAGTTTGAGAACCACTGTCCTAGGGTATCTGGGACCATGGGGGAGTAGGGTGCATTATCAGGGTAGTCTAATGACCATTATATGAAAAAACGTTATGAAATAAAGAATATGTTGGTACTACTTTTATTTTATTAACATGTTTCCTTCAGAAGATCCCTAACTCTCAAGTATTGCGAAGGACTGAATTTAGTATGGCAACAACAACATCAAACAACTACCCTAACCACCCTTTTCTTCTTCAAATCATATTGGACAGAAGTTAACCACTATAATATCTTTAAGAACATACCACTGAGAGGTACATAACTGCTGTTTTCTGAAGTTCATTATCAAAGTCTAGACCTTGTTTAGTGTTCTTTCTGTATGTTTAGGGTTTTTGGTAAATTTTTAGTATGTTTAGTGCATTTTTTTGTGTATTTCTGTATGTATGTTTAGTGTTCTTTTATTTAAGCTTTTCTAGCAAGAGAGGGAGAAACGATAAGAACGACCATAAAAAAAATACACTAAACATACTAAAAATATACAAAAAAAAAAAATTAAACATAACGAAAGAACGCCAAACAAGGTCTAGATTTTGATAATGAACCTGAGTTCAAGTTCCATTTATTCAAGTTCAAAACAGCAATTGGGAAAACGATAAGAAATCATCTGCAAAATTTGACATTAAGCTTACGAATGAAAAGAGAAACTACAGATTATGCAGTTTGTATAACTTTTGTAGAATCTAGAGTTATAATAAAATAATTTTTAAGGCCTCATAAAAAGAACAAGCATCGCTCCCTAACAGAAGGAGCACCAAAGTTTAAAAAAACAACAACAATATGCCTCCCCTAATAGAAAGCAGTGAAGACGATAAAAAACAACAGCATGCTTCTCCTAACGGAAAGCAACGATGAAAAGCAAAAGCAACGACATGCCTCTTTAATAGAAAGCAAAAAAAAAGCAAATAAGCGCATACTAACGAATTAATACCTTTCTATCAGAAGTCCTAGCTCTACCATAAAATTCCATTGCATCTTCCGCAGTATTACATATTCCGCTAAAAAGAAGGTAACAACTGATCATCAAACCCGTGCGACCCTAAAAAAAAAAATATTACTTAAGACAAATTCAGTAAAAGAAATTTATTTAATAGAATTAATTGCAAAAGCAAGGATAGAAATCTGATAAAATGTTTTATTATACCAAAGCTTCATCGCTAGAAGGAAGGCTCAATAGCCTTTGGATATTTGGAATTCTGGTTTCAATTTCAGACAGAATATATTCACCACCTTGTTAATATGATTTGATCAATACCAAAATGCACTCAGAGCGCCATTCCTCCATTCAAATTGCACAAAGAATCCAAAGACGGTTTGGGCACCTTCTCCAAATAGCATAAATCACCCCAGTTCAAGCAGGCTGTGAAATCAGTCCTGAAGCAAACAGTTGGTGTTACTCCAGGGGTACACCACGCATTAGGGGGAAGGACAGCCTCAAGAAGCTTTTGGAAATGACTGATATTGTTACTGAGTAACCCCCCTCCCCCCATTCAGTAGCAGACTTGTTCGTCTAGAGAAGCATAGCTACCATGCTCTCGATGCCACGATCAAGCAGACAAGATCTGCGAGTCAATATTGTATTCAAAACCTTCCGTCTTGTTGATGAGGTAATAACTCAAACTTGATGTTTTTTGTAAAACTACATAAACATTTTTGCCAGTATTTGCAGCAGCAACAATAACAATAACAAGAATATCTTGATTGTCTTGAAAAATATTTTTTTAACCATATAAAACATTTGAAACTCAACTGAATAGAACCTCGTTACACCATGACTCAAATTTTTTTCTTCTTATCAAAAAAAAGAAAAGAGAGAAACAAAGTAGTATCTTGTTGCCTCAACTAAGCGACTGTTTGAGTAAACCTGTGCGTGTTTTACAAAAAAAAGACTTTCTATTTTTCATACCCAATAATTTTTTTTGTTCCTGTTTCCCACAAACAGTAAAAGTTTTTATCTCCTGTCAATGCATAAGATGGCCTTGTGGGACTGTATGGCCCATATATTTGGCTAATTATACAAATACAAATTTATAAATTCATACAAATTTTAGTTATTTCGATTGGAATTCGCGAATTACAGGGCCCTATGGCTTAGCTTCGCCGGTCAAAGTATTCTCAATTCAAACTGGCATTCATGTTTCACCAATTGCAAGAGTAGAACGGCCTGCTTGGTCCAAAGGAGTAGCCTGTCAAGCGTTCTCAGTAAGTAAAAAAATTACTTTGGACTTGCGTTTGAATTTGATTCTATGGCCTGTCAAAGCATGTAATTCGAGGCACTCTCCCTGCCAGGGACAGTATATCAAAAATAGTGTAACTATATTTAGTAGCAATAAGGAGCTTGCACATGATTTGAGATTGTCACACCAAACAAATATTATAAATATTTGAGTTATTTGAGTGGTTTCAAAAACTTTCTGTGAGAGGTTATCCAGAAAAATATGGAAGTAAGAGAAAAATTTAACCCTTAGCCTTCCGATTTTCTGATGATTCTTTTTGGACTAAGCCTACAGTGTGATTATGACTGTTGTGACTTGCAAGCTTTACAAGTAGACCTAACGAAGTTTTTCTACCGTAAAAAAATATGCCTTTTTGGAATGAAAATAAAAAATGGCGTTAAAACGTTTTTTGTTTGTTTTTAAATTGAAAAACAAAAAAAAAAATTTTGCCCTCCTCCCCCCGTTATATTTTCGTGGCCTAGCATCACTGATTCTATGGAACTGATGGTTGACTCTTTTAGGTGCTGGCGGATATCCTTTACCAACGGTCATTAAGCGTTGCGCTTCATAGATTTCTTGGGGCAACACCCAATATTAGCTGGAATGCATTCTAGGTCCGACTCTTATCCTGGTCTTTACTAATGACCATCTCCCCACCTCCCTACACCTCCCCAGGTATTCAGATCGTCAATCTGAATATTCAGGTATTCCTGAATATTCAGATTTTCCTGAATACAAGATGAATTCCAGAATATTTCCTGAATTTTCAGATTTCCTGAATATTCAGGTATTCCTAAATACAAGATGTATTCAGGTATTCCTGTTTTCAGATGGTCAAAGACCATCTGAATACAGGAATAATCTGAATACAACCCCCTATTACGGTGATGATGCAACGACTCGAATCGCTATTTGTGACTGACAGCCCAAATAAACCATACAGCTATAGCTAACGTTGTAGATTTTATTTTATTCACGAAAGTTTACGAATTCGTCTTTTGAAAAAAAAAAAAAAAAAAAACAAAAAAAAAACGGAAGATACTTTCACAGAGGGTATGAAACAGCATTTTTTTTGCGCAAACAAATAACAGGCTTTCAGACGGGGGCGTGGTTGTCCTTTTAAACAATACTAGGTGATGAATGTCCTTATGTACAAGCATGCTGTCCCTAAACATATATCCCTACACCCCCAAAAATACCGAAATTTTATTTAGCAATTTATTGATCATTCGTATATATATATATATATATATATATATATATATATATATATATATATATATATATATATATATATATATATATATATATATATATATATATATATATATATATATATATATATTATATATATATATATATATATATATATATATATATATATATATATATATATATATATATATATAAACTTTATCTAGAATAAACTCTTGATAGGTATAGAAAAGTTCAGACGGGTTGTCTTTTTGGACAATGTTACATGAGGAATGTCCTTATGTATAAGCATGCTGCCCCTAAACATAAATTCCTACACCCCCCAAAAATACCGAAATTTGATTTTAGCAATTTATTGATCATTCGTATATATATAAACTTTATCTAGAATAAATTCTTGAAAAGTATAGAATTCAAGGTTATAACGAACGATAAGGAAACAGCTTGATCCTTACGCAATCAATTATGTCCAATAGCTACTATAAATAACCAAAAGAGAAATAAATCTAGTTACGGCTAACCTTTCCTGCTTTACAATGAACAGCAGCAACATTTTCTGGGTTTGATCGAAGCCATTCATCCACATCCCTGCAGAATGGTAACATCAGTTCTAACTTAGGTGGGTTATGGTCTTCAAACGGGTATGTTGCTACTCGATCTTGAAACTTTTTGACATCATATTTTCGTTCTGAACATCTTTGTAAAAAAAATTAAAAAATTACTCAATTTAAACAAACAACTTTTTTTAAATGAAAGTAAAAACCAAAATCTAAGCTGGAACAGAAATTAATCTGTGTGTGACGAGGGCTGCAGCTCTCTTTACATCCCAACAAAAAGATAACCTGAATTTTAACGTCGGTGGGTTATAGTTGTCAAAAGGGTATGTCGCTACTCGGTCTTAAAACTTCTGAAAATTCACATTTCCGCTCTTAAAAAAACATGTTTTTTTTTAAATCTTAAAAAAAAACATCTACTGAATTAAAGTTGAAAAATTACCAAATGATTTGGTAATTTTTTATCACCATTGGTAATCAAATTTGGTCATTTTAATTTTTGGTAATTAATGATTACCAAAAATTTACCAAATGAATGAAAAGACCGACATCAGGACTAACAGAAATGATAACGTATGTGATGAGGTTTCCAACCCCCTCAGACCCCACTCACTACTCTAAAGTTCAACAGGTGCATAAGCGAAAGTGCTTTTAAACAGCAAAAAAATAGCCAATTGGTGGTTGCAAGTGTTTTATTTACCAATTGCCTTTCAAAACTATACTGATCAGTTTCTTCTACATTACTATTTTGTCGGAGCATCCTTTCTTTTTAGAAAGGATGCTTTATAGTTGGCAAAAAGTCAAAACTTTGACATAAAGAGTGGAAAATTGAGGGGCGAGACAACTCCCCTTATATACAGGATAGTTTTTCTTCGGTTTGGGTTTTGATGTCATTCTTTACTTTCATCTAGGAAAAAAAAAAAAATCTATATATTTAATTTATCTTCGGTTCTAATATAATATTCTGCATATTTCAGGAAGTTTTAATTATTCATGTACGGTGAGCCAAATTCAAAACCTGTATTAATTCAAAAACGTTCAGAAATTGAATAAAAAGATATGTTTTTTTAACTGAAAGTAAGGAGCGACATTAAAACTTAAAACGAACAGATATTATTCTTTATATGAAAGGGTCTGTCCCTCCTCAACACCCCGCTCTTTACGTTAAAGTTTTTTATTGTTTTAAAAAGTAGAGTTATGACAAAGAGTCACAGTTAGTAAGACTAACTTAATGAAACGTATATATTTGGAATCAGCATAATAGGCCTATCCTTTTGATATATCTATTGGCATTAAAATTCCGTTTTTTGAGTTTCGGTTACTATTGAGCCGGCTTGTTCCTTACTTACAGTTCGTTACCACGAACTGCTTGATAGTACAAAATAAGAAGGAGTGTATATATTTAATACAATTTTTTACAGGAAAGAGGGGAGGGAAATATATTTTTTTTTGTTGCCTTCTTGATTTTTTTTTGTCTCTCGAAACTCCCTAAAATAAAATGGGGATTGCAAATGTTTTATTTACCAATTGCCGTTCAAAACTAAACTGATCAGTTTTTTCTTCATTACTATTGTGTCAGAGCATTCTTGCACATTATACCCACGGAAAATATAAATAATTTCAGCGTTCTAAATATAATTACCCACAGTTGGCGTCTAGAACTAAAAGTCTAGCTAGAGTCAAATATTCTTTCGGTGTTGCGAAACCTTTTCTATTAGCCAAATTCCCAGTGGAAAACAAAAAGTGTTCGGTCCTAAACATAATAAATCAGCATAAAATATAATGAATCTGTAAAAAACTATAATTGATCACTCTAAAATAAAAAAAAATCTTTCTGAAACATAACCTTTCATTTTTTTTCGCAATAACATTTGCATAAAAAAAAGACATGTAGTCTATTGGTGATAGAATACCCATATCGACCATCTTACACATTCTCCCCACGGGCAAATATAAATGCTTCAAGGTTCTCAATATAATGTTACAAACAGTTAGAGTTAAGCTGCAGTCAAAATCTTCTTTCAGTGTTGTAAAAGCTCTTCTAATTTCAACATTTTCTGTGAAAAACAGGAGGGGGGCACCCCCCAATGTTTTTGGTTACTCGGAAAAAAAAAATTCGGTAAAATCGTGGCGCTTTGCGCCACGATTTTTCCGACGCCGTTAAAATTCAGTGTTCGGTTCAATAAAGACCCCAAAAATACTGACATGTCATCTACAGAAATTTCGAACTTGGTCAGTAAACGCAGTAGTTTTACCTACTCCTGCCTTTATTTTATAGATGGCGCCACAACTTTCCATTTGGTTAAATAAACAGTATTAAAATAGTGACATGATATAATAATAATAATTTAATTACCCACCATCTACAAAAAGATTATAGTGGAGCACAACAAAAAAGAAAAAGGAAATAAAAAATAAAGATACGAAACTCAAACAAATGCAGGTGAAAAACGACGTTTCATCAATCTGACTTTGAACACTGAATTGTCCCGAATGATCGACCATTGCTTGGATGGCTCCGGAAGTCCATATTTTTCCAGTCGAGAATTCCGGTATCGCTTGGATATGTACAGTAAAAATTTTGCATACTTATAGTAGCACTTTCGGATTTTTTCACAGTCTCTCACTGTCAGCACATGGGATGCACCGGCAAGGTAGATTACATGTGGCTGGCAAACTGAACGATAAATTAAGGCTAGAGATTTCCTGGAGTAGCGTCCACGATTCGGCACTACAGACCCGTAAGCACGTTTAATGGCGGGTGGTTGTTTGCTTGACGATGGATTGCCTGGTTTTACCGATCGTTTCTGCAATCATGATACCCAGATTCATTTTTAGGTGCGTTAAAGGTTAAAAACTTGCACTTCTCTATATTGATAGAGAGCCTGATGTTATCTTGTAAGTCAGCTTTCAATCTACTGAGCAGAAGGACGTCGTCAGCGTATGCAAGGTAAGACAGGTCGGTACCGTGAAGTAGAAGGGAGGGCGAGATGCGGTCCAGAATATTGGAAATCGCATGTTTGAAAATGAGAGGACTAAGAACGCTCCCTTGCCTCACACCTGTTTTGATTTTGGCGGGATCTGATGTTCTATCTTTCCATTTGGCAGAAACTATTGAATTTTCGTACCAGAATTTCAATGTTTTCACTATGCTCGCACTTATACCACTCAGCAGTAGAGCATTCATTGCTTGCATGTGGTTGACGCTGTCGAACGCTTTTGAAATATCTATAGTACACATAGAGAGGCGACTTGTTTCTCTCTGAGTCCATAAGTACGTTAGCAAGAAGGCGATGAGCCTCTGGACAACCGAGACCTTTCTGGAATCCAAGTTGATTATCCCCGGAATCTCCAGTATCCAGCTCGGAGAAGATCACGTACTCAAACACTTTGCTCAGGATGCAAGAGACTGTTATGGGTCTGTAAGATTTACAGTCATTGGGATCTTTTCCTTTCTTGGCGATGGAAGTGATGACTCCTTTCAGGAAACTGTTTGGTGCAAAAGCGCTGGTGATGCCCACCTGGAAGATAAGCTGAAGGTGGGAATAGAAACTTTCAGGCAAGTACTTGAGACGTTTTGTTGTGAGACCGTCGCCATCTGTCCCATTTTTTCCTTTGGAAAGTGCCTTTTTGACTGCGATTTTGATCTTTTCCAGGGATATGGGAACAACACAGCGCTGTCCCGAGAAGCGCGCAAGCCAGCTGGTGACTTCCTTTTCATACTGGTTGGTTATGGCAAGATTCTCGTCTCCGTATACCGAAGTATAGTAAGAGTGCCAGTCATGCAGTGTCAGGGAAGTATTAGGTGAACGGTCGTCCGGTCTAATTAGACTTCGCCATGATTTCTTGTTCTCAGTGAACTGTTGCCCGATAATACGGTACTTTTTCATCTCAGCTTTGTATTTGCGTTTTGTACTCCGTTTCAGCTCGAATACAGTCCCGCGTAACGGTCTTCCGCAAGCAATCCAAATGTTTAGCCACATTTTAGCACGTCGTTTAGCCGTCTGGAGTTCGATGGATTTGGACCACATCGGTTTCTCTGTCCCAATTTTGACTCTTCTTGTAGGAACCGCTTTCGATTCCGCAGCTTTCAGAGCGTGGGTAACTTGATGATAGTAATTGTTGAGTTCAATAGAGGCTGCCATGTTGGAAGGACCAGTACAGAGTAGATGAAACGGAACTTTTATGCAACTAAGGACCGAAGCAACAGTGGCAATATATAGGGCAATATTACACTTCTGCCAGTTTTGCTTGTAGACCCACCTTCTGGAACAGGCGTTATTAGTGCTCTGTGCTGAATGCAGGTGGAACGAAATTCCGGCATGGTCACTAATCGGATCATCAGTACACACTGTAACTGGGAGACCAGGGATGGATGTGGACGAAAGTACATGGTCAATATTTGACGTATAACCACTAGTATGGGTGTAAGTAAAATCCAGGGACTTCGGCCAGATATTGTAAGAGGTTGGGAGGTAGTTTAGAAAGATATCAGACAGGATATGGTCCTTGGTAGTTTCGCAGTTGAGGTCCCCAGCTATTAGCCACTTACTCCCGCTACGCTCAAGAGACTCCAAATGTCGTCCAAGGGCATCTGCTGCTTTTGAGAATTTCGTTAGAGAGACAGCATTGTTGTAGTTAGTGGGCATGTATACATTGATGAACTCGATTCCCTCAGCAAAGACACATAATAGATTACTGCTTCTAATCGACGGTTTAGCCGATAGTTCCTTCCTAGCGTATATTGCCAGACCTCCGGACGGACGCCCTGCCGTAGATCTTGCGGGTTGTATGAAGACGTCGTGAGACCGGGATCTGTTTAGGAAGTTTGCATTCAGTCCACAAAGCATATGCTCCTGGATAAACATTACGTCATAAATCTGGAGAACATCGTCTATGGCCTTTTCTTTATTGCGACAACCATTGACATTAAGACTAAGAGCTTTAAGAGACCTATTCATTGTTTACTCTTGTTTTTCAGAATCTCTCTTAATCTAGGGCATGTAAGGCTGAAGCAGACATGAGATCCTTCACAAGAAACGCATTTGGGGTATTCGTAGCATGGCATGTCTTTGTTACTAGTGTGAGGTCCAGCACATCTAGAGCTCGGTTGGTAAATGCAGCAGTTTTACCGACTCGTGCAGTGATTTTACGCATTGTATTCGAAACGGACATTATACTAATTATCATAGGCAGCGCGCCTAAGTAAAGAATGATGTGGGCACAATGTGTTTTTTTTCTTCTTCAGCCGGGCACTTCGTATCGAAGGAGTTGTCGTAGAAACTTCGAAAAGAGCTCATTCGATTTGAAATTGGAGTGGCTAGTGCCCTTTTAAATAGTCGAAAGCTATTGGAGGGCAACTAGCCCCCCCCCCCGCCTATCAGTCCCCCAAACACTTCCAATCAAAATTTTGATATAGCCATTTTGTTCAGCGTAGTTGATTTCCAGATAGAAAATATGTTTTTGAGGAGGACACTCCCCCACAACCCTCGGGGCAAGGGTTGTAAGTTATGCCCTGAGGGCATATAAGAACGATGTTGGCACAATGTACTATGCATTATTTTTTTTCCTTTAGAGCAGGGCACTTCATATGGAAGGGGTCGTCATAGAAACTTCAAAAGGAGCTCATTCCATTGGAAATTGAGAGTTCTAGTGCCCTTTTTAATAGTCGAAAGTGATTGGAGGGCAACTAGCCCCCCCCCCCCCCCACGCCCATCATTCCCCCAAACACATCCAATCAAAATTTTGAGATAGCCATTTTGTTGAGCGTAGTTGATTTCCAGATAGAAAATATGTTTTTGAGGAGGACACTCCCCCACATCCCTCAGGGCAAGGGTTTTAAGTTATGCCCTGGGGCATAAAAGCCTTTTTATAGAAGACGCTGTCGTATAAACTTCAAAACAGACTCATTCGATTGGAAATTCGAAGGGCTAGTACCCTTTTTAATAGTCGAAAGTGATTGGAGGGCAAATAGCGCCCCCCCCCAACCCATCATTCCCCCAAACACATCCAATCAAAATTTTGAGACAGCCATTTTGTTGAGCGTAGTTGATTTCCAGATAGAAAATATGTTTTTGAAGAGGACACTCCCCCACAACCCCCAGGGCAAGGGTTTTAAGTTATGCCCTGGGGGCATATAAGGTTTTTTTTATAGAAGACGTTGTCGTAGAAACTTCAAAAAAGACTCATTCGATTGGAACTTCAAAGGGCTAGTGCCCTTTTTAATAGTCGAAAGTGATTGGAGGGCAACTAACCCCCCCCCCCCCCACGCCCATCATTCCCCCAAACACATCCAATAAAAATTTTGAAATAGCCATTTTGTTCAGCGTAGTTGATTTCCAGATAGAAACTATATTTTTGAGGAGGACACTCCCCCACAACCCTCAGGGCAAGGATTATAAGTTATCCCCTGGGGACATATAAGGTTTTTATTGAAATCTTTGTCGTAGAAACTTGAAAAAGGGCTCATTCGATTTGAAATTCAAAGGGATAGCACCCTTTTTAATGTTCTGGATAGTAGCAGAACAAAATTTGCCCTTTACTGAAAAAATACAAATGAATGTGAACTGTCAGTTTAATAATTTCTGCTCGTTTTGAGTTTGACTCGGTTATTTATTGTAATTTCTGTTCGTTTTGGGTTTCATTCATTTATCGATGCTGATTTGTGGTAGTTTCACGCTTGGTAGATTATTTGATTTTATTTTTGCTCATTTTTTGTTTAATGGAGTTCTTTACTTTTCTTTAAAAAACTTATTTTATGGAAAAAGTTTTTTAAATTAATTGACAAAAAACAGTCGGTAAAAATGACCAGCCAGTCGGTAAAATCTCTTGCTCCACCCCCCCCCAAACATTTTGGCTAGTAACGACACTGCCCCAACCCTCCTGGGTGCAGTCATTCATAGGTGTGTTTCATAACAACAGATATATCCTAGATACAACTCAGAATAAAGTGTTGAATGTCCTTCATCATTAAGCTATAGATTAGTCAATGCAAGAAAATAAGTGTCAATACTTACAAGTTATAAATACGATAGTGGTTTTTATGCTTTTCTTCTAAAAATCTAATAACTTCATCAATGTTATTCCGATAGATGGACTCTAACTTAGCAGCAGGGTAGCCCATAGCAATCAAATTGGGTAAAATATCTAAAAAAAAAAAAACAAGAAATAAATCCGTATATAAAACCTAAAAATAATTGGATAAATGTAAAAACTAAAAATCACTGAACACTCGCAATCAGAGTTAAGTTTGGTACGTAATAAAATAGACAAGAAATTGGGTAAGAGACCCTTTACCAGCAGGGCTCTCCTTTCACCAGCCTCTACCTTTTTGGGAGTTATACCAACCTACTTGGTGTTACAAAACTTGTAAAAGTTTTGTTGTTGTTCAGTGGGGGGGGGGGGGGTATCCAAGTGATACAAATTATTCTTAACAGCTGTGGCCTTTTTTCTTATTAAAAGTCGTGTTTAGTTCCACAATGTAACCGCTTTCTTCTCAAAAAGGATGGATGGCATTCCCAAGCGACATCTATTTATAGAAAAATTCCAAATTATTAGATGGCGATGTTTAAATTAATTTTGAAAATTGTTAAGCTATGGTTTAGATGCAGTCTGTTGCTATTGCTGCTTTCTTTTGGCCATTGTTTGAAATACTAATGGCCTCTATTTTGGGATAATCAAAAACTACAAGCAATACTGTTTATGTAGAAGTGTGAACTCCAAATGTTCAGCTTCATTTTTCTGCAAAAAAAAGGTTGTTCATGGGGTGTCGTAAAATACCTTTAGGGTAACTGGCTCTGCTGGCTATCTGGTGGCATTTTTTTCTACTTTTCCTATTTCCCTTTCCCTTTACGCTGTAGAGGATAATTATGTCTGGACATGTATAAGGCTCAAAATGGACATAATCTAACTTCCCATAAAGTCTGATGGGGTCAGATGACCTGTTCAAGTTCATGGCATGAATATATTGACTATTGGCATTTTTTTAAAATTCTATTTCTTTGATTTTACATTTCTTTTTTTCTTCCCAGAAGGAATCGAAATGACAACTATGAAAAAAGGTAAGATATTCAAATTACAAAAAGGGTTGAAGTTGACGTTTAAACAAAAGGTTTAAAAAAATTGACGTTAATAAAAAAAAAAAAAAAATTACCAAAGGTTTTAAAAGAAAAATAGAGGGCTACATTAAACCCAAGACAAGCAGACATTAAGTCAAATAGTGATTCAAGAGTAAAACTAACATAATTAATATCAATTAATAATAAGCGAAACCCCTAACAAACAGAAATTATAATCAATAATCAAGTCCAACTTAAAACGAACATAAAATACCATAAACAGGTGTAGGGCTACCCGCCCCCCTCCACCTATGCCTTCCAAAGACCAGAACGTTATTTGCGCTGATACTTCCCATTTTTTTAAGCTTTGTAAATAAGATGAAAATACACAGATGTGCGAGTAACAGGTAAAAATTTCAACCAAGACAGTGAGTATAGCCTACTAACAAAAATAGGTCGAATATTTCAACTATACCTCTGAACTATAAACAGAAGAAAAAAAAATCACAAAAGAAAATGAAACTAAATAGCTAAATCAAACAGGGAACCAACATAAAAAGATAAAAACTCAATAAAGAAGAAGATATGAAAATTTAGAAATATGCAATCTTGGACATCATTGTTGATGCTAAAACCTGTATAGGCTAATATATTTTAATTTCTAGGATATTTATAAACTATTTTAGTTTTATCAAACAGTATACTATTAAGAAAAAAAAAGTAAGTCATAGACTTGTCTCTGTTATGAGGCAGAAGATCAAATAAATTATGAAGATCAGATTATGATACAGAAGATCAAATAAATGTTTGCCAACAGTAGAATCAAGTTGCTCAGAAGCTGTATTAATAAGATTACCATTCCTGCTTAGTCAGACTATTTCTTGACTTTAACTAGTACCTTTTTTAGGGCTTACAGATGAGGAAGTACTTCAAATTCTTCAAAAAGCTGAAAGCGACCTTGTTTTATGTTCCGATTATGACAATTTTTTTATTCTATTTGGAAGCCATGATTTGCATATCGAGTACGGGGAAGAAGAACTAGATTTAATGATATCGGTGATGGTTATCACCAATAGAAGTTCAGACACTGATTGCATAATGAAATTCCGCGCTTTGTATGAGGGTTTATGGTGCCCTTTATATAACGTTACCCGATTGCTTTCAAAGCTAAGAGTTACGGACCTTAGCCAATGATGCACGTAGATATATTCGAAATCAAAACAAGGGCTAGGATAAAAAAAAGAAACCATAGCTAAAAACTATTAAGGCACTCGAGCCTTGAGTGTCTTTAAACGGTAGGTGTCTTTAAACCTATTGCTGAGATCATTTTTTCTAGCTTGTCGCCAAAACCACAGTTTATAGAATTATCCAGTAAGTTTATCGCAGATCATTTCTGGTCTTCGTTCTAGGTGCGAACAAAAAGCTCATCCCACTTATTTCTGCATTAGCGGGATCGATGTTTCCGATTGTTTCCAACAAAGTGCATTATTCGTAATAGCGGGTTTCCACTTGTTTCCGATTAGATCACAGTCTGACTTGTCTACCCATGAAAAGATCTGACTTCGCCTATGTTTCTATCTGCAAAAACGTTCTCCGGAGCACTCGCACCCCGGTCCGGGTTTTTATAATGGGTGAGATAGAGAAAGATCATACAGGATAATTATATAAACTGTGGCCAAAACTGTCAGTGAAAAAAACTAGACAATTAATAATGACAGCTCATTTCGTCCAAAGGAAAGATTCAATATTGCGTTACAGTCTATAACCAGCAATTATTTCGAAACAATTATCTTCTTACACGTGGTTTCTATCATTCCTCTCTTTGTAAGAAATGTTACCAAACTGAAGAAAATACCAAAAGCTCTTTCATTAGCTACTTCCAAAGATGAACAATCCACAGACAATTCCCCTGGAAAATGTCTAAGAATCCTACTACGTCTTCCGAGACACCCACGTTTCAGAAACATTACTTCCTGATAATGTCAGTTTTTTTTTTTACCTGACAAGAAACTTTCAATGCAACAAGTGCCACAAAAGATAACACCAAAACCAAGAAAATAGGAGGTCATTGTGGAAAAGAACAGGTTCTTATTGCTTGCTACCAACACAATTATAAAGAGTCTATTTATGAACCCCAGCAGAACTCATCAGACTGGATTTGTTTTAATTAACAGTTCGGTGACATATTCTTTGAAGAGACTACCTTAGCTATGAACCGCCACAGCATGAAAGAAATGAGAGCTGCAGCTAGCATCATTTTGCATAAGCTAAAAAAATTTATGGGTATTGTGATTCTCATTTGAACCGTCTTGCCAAAGCCTACAGCCTTGGAAAAGTGAACACAATATCAGAAAACACGTATTCATTTTAGTAGGGCTGCTCACTTTTGTCATGTATGATCGAACATCTGATGAGCAAAAGTCAAATGACAAGCTTTGATAAGTTACTGTATAGTAAGTTCAATCTGCCATGGTTCCAAGAACTCTTCAGTGCTTCATCAATGAACAGATGGAGCCATCCCATCGGCAAATCAAAGTAAAGGAACATGTACTGAATAAGTCATATCCCTTGGGCTTAGAAAAATGGTTCCGCCTAATGGACTAGTGCCAGATTTCAGAATTTACCCGAAAAACAAGAATTTTCCTCCAGGTTCATTTTTTCCATCTTTCCTCCAGCACCCGTTAAAAAGGGATTAGTAGGAACTCAGACTCAACTATGCATTTCAATTCACTCTTTGATTGGCATTTCCCTACATTTACCCTCCTTGAAGAGCTCTAAGCTTGAGAAATCAATGCATCTACAACAGAGGTAAAAATCAATAAGGCAAAGTTCTTCTGCAAGGTGAGAAATCATTGATAAGTAAAGCTACAGGTGAACCACTGCTGTAAACGTGATCTTGCTGCACCTAGGGCACAGTGTTAAAATGATGAGCCAGCGTTAATGGCTCCCAAATGTACTAAAAATACAGCTGAGACTTTTGTCAAGCATTGGGATACGAAACAATCAAGAGCATATACATGTATAATGCTCAAAGGAAGGGGCGTCGTTTGTGGGTGGCAGGGGGGCAGTTCCCCCCCCCCTAATGTGAATAAAAAAATTACTATACATCCCATGCCCTTTTACTATCCAGATATGGACACCTCTTGCCCCTCCCCCCAATAAAAATGCTAGAGATTCGCCCCTGCTCAAAGGTGATCCATGACTACAATCAGTACATGCGCAGAGTAAACCTCTGTCGCTCAGAGCAATGACAGAGTGAAACTTGGCTACTCCTTCCCACACGAGAAGAAAGTGGAAATATTTTTTGAATCTTGTACAAGCAAATAGGTAGTTGGAGTACCATGGAATAGCTAACAATACTGATCTGAGTATGCCCTTGTTGAATTTCAGGTTTTTGGTAGCAAGAGACCCAGATGACCGTAATATTTAGGGTGTCAAGAGGGCAATGATAAATGCCAATTTGAAGAATTAACTGTTACAAACAATGCAAAATTCCAGATCTTGCTACAATTAAAGGGAAATTAGGCTATTTGTCCACCTGCAATTCTGAGTTAAAGAGTTTTAGTCTACTACCAAAAATTCAAAATACAATCTACCTGAACTTCAAAAGGAATTAATTCAAAACGTTCCATAAACAGTTTAAATAAAACGTGATTTGACTGTTTATTTGACTTTACTGTCACCTTGTAAGTGATTTATGAATAAATATATAAAGGCTATTTCCTTAGTTGAGCCCTAACATCCAATGGATTGGACATTCAAAATGGAGGGAGGGAGAGGAGAGAGGCATAAGAGACTTCATTTTCAAATTGCATCCAAATTTTTATAGAGATTGAAATCTTTGTTTGACCACAGGTCTCAGGAAGCTTTTTCAGGTTATCTATATCAAAGGTCACACTGTGTTTTTGTCAACTTGTATCTAGTATTTTATGTCTTGTACTATTTTCAATAACAACTAGTGATTTATTTTGAAATAAAATTCTATTACAATTATTCTAGAGTGTAAATACTGTCAAGTGTCATTCATCATTTCAGGTAAATATTACCATGTTAAGGATATTTCTTGGCTATGATTAACTTACATAAGCAAATCGGAAGTCAAATTAAACCAGTCCATACAAAAAAAAAATAAACATTGGAGAATTAAAAAAAAAGATATAAAAAAGATATAAAATAAGGTTCTATTTCAATTCATCAGTCATATAATGAGAAAAATGGCTAGGATTTTTGGGTGTTAATCTGTGCTTGAGATTCTGCAGGTGGTCCTATAAAAATCCTCAGAAGCAAGCAGAGAACAAATTTTTGTATAAGATGGCAATCCCCCCCCCCCCTGGAAAAATCCATAGCTATACCTATGTAATTGAGCAGAATAAAAGATGCTGAAGTCCAATTTAGTATATAACATTACCAAACTCCCCTTTAAAAAACTAATTGATGGCCAAAACTCCCTTTGAAAAACTAATTGATGGCCAAAACTCCCTTTACCAAACTCCTTTTTAAAAAAATAATTGGTGGCCAAAACTCCCAAAACTCCCTTTTAAAAAACTAACTGATGGCCAAAACTCCCTTTACCAAACCCCCTTTTAAAAAACTAATTGGTGGCCAAAACTCCCAAAACTGCCTTTTAAAAAACTAACTGATGGCCAAAACTCCCTTTACCAAACCCCCTTTTAAAAAACTAATTGGTGGCCAAAACTCCCAAAACTCCCTTTTAAAAAACTAATTGATGGCCAAAACTCCCTTTACCAAACCCCCTTTTAAAAAACTAATTGGTGGCCAAAACTCCCAAAACTCCCTTTTAAAAAAACTAATTGATGGCCAAAACTCCCTTTACCAAACTCCTTTTTAAAAAACTAATTGGTGGCCAAAACTCCCAAAACTCCCTTTTAAAAAACTAATTGGTGGCCAAAACTCCCTTTTAAAAAACTAACTGAGGGCCAAAAATCCCTTTACCAGACCCCCTTTTAAAAAACTAATTGGTGGCCAAAACTCCCTTTTAAAAAACTAACTGATGGCCAAAACTCCCTTTACCAAACCCCCTTTTAAAAAACTAATTGGTGGCCAAAACTCCCAAAACTCCCTTTTAAAAAACTAATTGGTGGCCAAAACTCCCTTTACCAAACCCCCTTTTAAAAAACTAATTGGTGGCCAAAACTCCCAAAACTCCCTTTTAAAAAACTAACTGATGGCCAAAACTCCCTTTAGCAAACCCCCTTTTAAAAAACTAATTGGTGGCCAAAACTCCCAAAACTCCCTTTTAAAAAACTAACTGATGGCCAAAACTCCCTTTACCAAACCCCCTTTTAAAAAAACTAATTGATGGCCAAAACTCCCTTTACCAAACTCCTTTTTAAAAAACTAATTGGTGGCCAAAACTCCCTTTTAAAAAACTAACTGATGGCCAAAACTCCCTTTACCAAACCCCCTTTTAAAAAACTAATTGGTGGCCAAAACTCCCAAAACTCCCTTTTAAAAAACTAATTGATGGCCAAAACTCCCTTTACCAAACTCCTTTTAAAAAAAACTAATTGGTGGCCAAAACTCCCAAAACTCCCTTTTAAAAAACTAACTGATGGCCAAAACTCCCTTTACCAAACCCCCTTTTAAAAAACTAATTGGTGGCCAAAACTCCCAAAACTCCCTTTTAAAAAACTAACTGATGGCCAAAACTCCCTTTACCAAACCCCCTTTTAAAAAACTAATTGGTGGCCAAAACTCCCAAAACTCCCTTTTAAAAAACTAATTGATGGCCAAAACTCCCTTTACCAAACTCCTTTTTAAAAAACTAATTGGTGGCCAAAACTCCCAAAACTCCCTTTTAAAAAACTAATTGATGGCCAAAACTCCCTTTACCAAACTCCTTTTTAAAAAACTAATTGGTGGCAAAAAAAGTGTTTTGGTCTTGCTTCTGGTGTTAATTTGAGTAATTTGTCTCGTTTTTTGTTTTTAGCTCTCATTTTTAGAAAATTTTAAGGATGATTAAAAATATGGTCTAACTCATCTAATTATCTGGCTTTTGGGGTGGTTAAAATAAACTTGATATTCATATCTTTCAACTAGCAACAAGAATAAGTAGTCCACAACATCTTTACAAATGATTATGCCATATCTTCTTACTTTAAGGCTTCAATTAATTTAGTGGAGTAGGGAAATATCAAAAGTTAATGAAAGCTAATAGCCTACATTCTTAAAAGGAGGGTGGTAGCACAAACTTTACATCAAAGATGCAATTGTTTCAATCATTGCCAGTTCAGCTTAAAATCGTGTGTGTGTATGTGTGAGAGACAGAGGGAGGGGGAGGAAGAGAGACTGAGAAATATAAAAAGAAAGATAAACAGAAATAATATTCTTTTAACAGAAGAAGCATTGCATTTAATTGATTCAAAGTTTGCACTTCATTCATAGAAGTATGTTGACATCTGTCTAAAGCATTTCAACCTGACCTTCTCTTTAAAAATGTGTAATTGGGTAGCTTTTTGTTTGAGACTAGGGTCAATAAAAAGAGAAACTGTGAGACAATAAAATAGTAAGAATAACACATAAAAAAGTAATTAATATAGAATAAATCAATAAAATATGTAAGAATGGTCAAAGAAGGTAAACGTGAGACAATTATAGATTGTTAATGCAATTATAGACTTAAAAAAACTTACAAGTTAAATCTAAGTCAAAACCATCCTGTTTATATCGTATTTTTTTACGGGACACAATTGCCCTTATTGGGTTTGCCATTTGGAGTATTCCCAGTGATTTCCTGAAAAAGATTTTCTTTTTTTACTTAAGTTCAAATACAATATACCAGCTACACATAGAAAGACAACTCAATCCTTGGGGAAGAGGCTCTTTTGGACCCATTTGGAGGCCCCCACCCTTGTATGTTCAAGCATTTATGTACAAGATAAATATATAATACTAAATTAGTTTTGCATATTCTGCCAAATTCAGCAAAAGAATGGGGGATTGGTATTTAATACAAGCAAGGAACTTACTTCTGCAGTAAGGCAACAATATATTTTAGATAATTGAAGGAAGTAAATTTAAACATCATTTTGCAATTTCACAACACAATCCAACCCTAATCTATGGGACAAATTACATAATTATTGCCTAAAATGAATCTTTTGTATTTTGAATCTCCTCTTCCCCAGGGCTGTGTACAGATATAACCACATTTTGAAAGGAGACAAAGAATTCTCTCTTCCCCCAAATTTGGTCTAAATAACTCCTGCAGCAAAATTGAAAAATAGAGCCCAAAAGACGCACTGTCTTATATCATCCATCTCCTCAAGAAAAAAGGCTTTTGAAAATTCCCTTTCTCCACCTCCACCAAACAGTTGGACCTGTATACACCAATAATTGTGATGATTTTTATTTTGAAAATTGTGAGCAAAATAATGTCACTTTGATGCCTAATGACATTACTGAACCTTCAAAAATGCAGACAGCTGGTGAAGACTTATGTTCTAGTAAAATTTGCTTTCCAAAACTTCTAGTGAAAAAAAAATCTATGTAAAAACAAATACCACTTCTAAATGGAAAAGTAATCCTACTATCCTTTGTTTTTATTAGTTTTCTTTAGTATCTTTGTATTTTTTATTATCTACTATCCTTTGTTATGTTATTAGATTAATACATTGTTTGCTTAGAGTATTCCTTCTTGTTGCAAGGACTTTTCCCTGTAATGATTTATATACTGCTATGTTTGCCTTAGACAGCTTTGTGTTGCTAGTAGAGGTGGTAATCATTACTTGAAAGTAAAATTTTCCCAAGCAAATTCCCCCCCCCTCCTCAACAAAGTCAGAAAGAGAAGAAACCAATGTGTGGTCAAAGGTGCAATCCCTGGTTGCATCACACAATCTTTCTTGGGGAAGGGGTTAACAACACAAAAAGTGTGTTTTTGAGCTGCAAATTCCTCATTTTTACTGGATAAGGGAAAACATCTTATCCTTTAGGGGAGTGGGTTCAGACCCTCTCTTCAAAACTTGAATATAAAGAAAAACCATTAGAAATCTTTTTTTTAAAGGCCAAACTAAAATATTGAAAAACAAAGCAAATATTTTGGGAGGACAACTGCCTCTCTTCTTCAGTATGAACCAAAAAAATTCAAGGAAAATGCAAAAAAATTTGAAAAGACAAAGAAAACCAAAACAAAATGGAGAGTCGACATAAAAAATAAACCAATTAAATCCAATAAAAAAACAAAATCAAAAGAAGAATAAAATTCAATAAAAGCCAAAATAATTAAAACCAAAGGTGAGTCACTCACCAATACCTACAGTTAACAAAAATTCCTAAGCTTTTGAACCAATCTCATAGAATACTAGTAAATAATTGGCTAGTGAAAAATTTCATTCACCCAAGCCAATGACCAGCAATTAAATACTTGGAGAACTTGTTATTTGATTTCTGATTTTAATAATTACATCCCATGCAAAAACCCATTGAGATCTGAGGGGTTGACAATGCAATTCACTTTGTGAATGCAAAGCTGATTCAGTGATGACTAAAGTATTGGCTTCTCTTTTGAGAAAACTGAAAATATGAGTCACTTATTCTTAAGTTGCCAGTTTCTCTGTTCAAACCTAGACCTAAATTTTGGTATCTATAAATCTCAAGAGTCTCTCTGTAGTGATGGAGAATACCTTTGTCATGGGAAATTAGACTAGATTGGTTAAATAAAATAGTATGGTCTGGGTCAGGAGCAGATCCAGGATTTTTTTAGGGGGGTGCAAGATAGGTTGATCCAATAAAATTGCATTAGGAGCAAGTTTAATTAATGCAATCTTGCGTTAATTAAGTAAATTACACTACATAAGACTACGTTGGGGGGAGGAGCGCGCGATCCCTCACCCCCCCTTGGATCCTCCACTGGTCTGGGTTGTCATAAATGTGTCTACAAGCACTGAGTCAAAATTTTCAATTCTTTCTGCTTTTTAAGGATGTTATCAATTGAGTGCTGAGCTGTTCTACCCATAAGCTGTTGATTGGTCCTTCCAATGTACCAAATACCACAAGAGCATAGAATACTGTAAACACCAGAGTTTACACCTTTCAGGATAGGGCCTTTACCTTGTCTGGCACTATAGAGAGGCTCTCGAGATTTTTAAATACCAAAATTTAGGTTTAGCTCTGAACAGAGATACCAGTGACTTAAGAACAAGTGAATCATATTTTGGTTTTCTCAAAAGTGAAGCCACTACTTTAGTCGTTCCTGAAATAATCCTTGAATATACTTTGCATTCACAAAATAAAACATGTCATCAACCCCTTAGATCTCAAAGGGCTTGTGCATGGGATGTGATATTTTTTTTTAGCATTTTCCCTGAAATTTTTTTTGGTTCACACTAAAGAAGAGAAATGGTTGTCCTCCTGAAATATTCACCTTGTTTTTCAGTATTTTCGTTTGACCTAAAAAAAAAAAAAAAAAAAAAAAAAACTATCTTTGATCATTTTTTCTTTATACTATGGCAGGCCAATGTTGTTTAAGAAATTGAAACACTTGTCTAAAATGTGCCCTTTAATTTTTTGAGTGAGTGGTCCCCACTCTACTTGTCCCAAAGGGTTAAACCTGTTCATTACATCAAAATTAAAGTAAATAAGGGTTATGTTCATTAATTACAGCAAAGCTAAAAAATAAATTACAAGAAATAATTTTATTACAGGAATGACAGAAATAAAACCTTTAGCATATCCATGAAGATAAGATCATGAAAATATTAGTACTATAAATAATGCAATTTAGGAAAACATAAATACTTTTGAGGCTATCACTCCCAAAAAGTTCATTTGCCATTATTAGCCTCTGTAAAACAGACATCTCAGAGAAAATTACAAGAAATTTAAAATTTTAATTAAATTATATACTTACTAAGGATATGGGAAAACAAAGGTTAGGGGTTTAAAATAAATAAATTTTCCCTGGTTACCTCTTCTATTATGAACTGACTTCAACAATTTAGGAAAGTAGTGGGTAAAATGGATATAGGAAAACAAAGGTAAAGGGTTTAAAATAAATAAATTTTTCCTGGTTACCTCTTCTATTATCAACTGACTTCAACAATTTAGGAAAGTAGTGGGTAAAATGGATATAGGAAAACAAAGGTTAAGGGTTTAAAATAAATAAATTTTCCCTGAAATATATTTTTCCTGGTTACCTCTTCTATAATCAACTGACTTCAACAATTTAGGAAAGTAGTGGGTAAAATGGATATAGGAAAACAAAGGTAAAGGGTTTAAAATAAATAAATTTTCCCTGAAATATATTTTTCCTGGTTACCTCTTCTATAATCAACTGACTTCAACAATTTAGGAAAGTAGTGGGTAAAATGGATATAGGAAAACAAAGGATATAGGAAAAAAAGGTAAAAGGTTTAAAATAAATGAATTTTCCCTGAAATAAATTTTTCCTGGTTACCTCTTCTATTATCAACTGACTTCAACAATTTAGGAAAGTAGTGGGTAAAATGGACAGATCTAATTATTGAGAGAATCTCAGTCTTTCATTAGAAGGTTATTGACATAACCTGCAACTACAAAATGGGCATCTCAGAAAGAAGTTATAAGAAATTTTAACTTAATAATATGCTTAATTAGGATACATGTCCTCAAAGGCTAAGGATTTGAAAGACATCTTAAAAAAAACCTGTTACTTTTCTATTGGTCATTAATTTACTATAACAATTAAGAAAAGTTCTGGGTAAAAGTAGACAGAAGAGTTTAGTGAGAGACCAATCTCAGTTGCTCAAAGGTATTTTTTCTTTTATAAAATGGACATCTTAAGATAAAATTACAACAAATAATAGAAATTTCACTAATATATTTTAATTCTCTGCTGCTTCTCAGCAGATAATAAGAGTATTCACCCAGTTACTATTTATTTTAAAAAAAGCAGAGGGCACCAGAAAAATATATGGGGCAGGGGGGAGGGGCCTCCTTGATCTGCCCCTGGTTGTCACATGCATAAATTTTTTTATATTTTTTTTAAAGCAGTGACCTGTTCTTATAAGTGACTTTTTTCCACAATTTTCAATGTTTTCCACCTAATTTGCCTGTTGTTTATAAAGTTTATAAAAAAAATTCTGTTTAACCCTTACAAAAACAAATTCCTTTATGAGTGCCTGTCCTTTTGCTTCAAAAGTTAAAAGAATATACCTTTCTTTACTGAAGATGGTCCAGCAAATGAAATTATTAATATGGCTTAAGAGGAATTAGATGTCTCTATCATCTTCATTTAAACAATAAGTATTTGAAGAAACTTATATCCCTTTCTGTTCCCTGGGCTAGATCTGCATTGAGAGCCTTACAGCTCAAACAAATTTGAATGCAGAAGCAGTGGATGCCTTTTTTGAGAATTTGTGTACCTGCTATGTCCGTATACTAGACAAACCCTGGAGCCTTCATTGCTATAATAATTTTTAAATTGCAGTATATGTTAACTATCTTATTCTGAAACAACACCATTTTAAGCCATATAAAGTTGTAAGAAATGGAGTAGCCTAGAGTTTTTGTATGAAAAAGGCAATTTGAAGATAGTTGGTCTTTTAAGTAATTATTTACCTTATTATAATATTTACAGACAATTCATTATAGATACTTCAAATATAATGATTACTACAATAGTGCCCCCCCCCCAAATGCATGAATATACAATGCTACTAATACTTCATTGTTGCAATAAGCTACACAAGGCCAACCTAACTGCACATGCTCCTCCAACCCAGTCTATTTAAAGCATCACTCTTTAAAACCTTCCATGAAGTTTACTCTTTCTATTCCATTGGGGATGACCTGCTTTTTATATGACCCCTGATGAATGTTCAAAATGCTAGGTTTTGGTAAGCTATTACCTTAAATCTCATTGCCCAGCAAAACAAGCAAAAAATCCTGTAGAGTTGCTGGTTACTGACAATGAGGAGCCATTGACTCAATTGCATCCCACTTTGTCTCCATGGCTTAATGAACCAACTCTTGTCAATAGCAATCTTAAAGGCATCAACAGAGGGATAAGTTACAGCAGTATCAGGAAGACTGTTCCAATGGGTAATCACTCTATTGGAGAAGTAGTGGTTGTGGATTCTGGTTGCCCTCTTCTGGGTCAACTTCTTACTAAGCCCCCTTGTCCTGGAGGATTCATCAAACTGAAATGGATTTTGACAGGAGGAGTCAGCATTCAAAAGCTTATAAGTCATTATAACAGCCCCTTTTTGACAGCTCTACACAAGTGTTGGAGGCTTCAGTTTATTCAATCAAGATGGATAGTCAAGATTCTTGCATTCATTAACAACTTTTGTTGCCCATCTTTGAAAATATTCTATTTTTTGCTGATCACCCTTGTTCAGGGGTGGTGCAACACACATCCTAAATTCTAGCAATGGTTGCACAAGACCCTAGTACAGTTTGGTCATAACTTTGGATGATCTGCTATGTCCAGTATGCTTGATTATGCTGAGGGGCTGGGATGCTTTGGCAACTGCTGTTTGAGTATGCTTGTTAAATTTTAGTCCCTCATCAACAACAATTCCCAAACCTCTCCCCTCTGCCAAAGAGTCAATCAATTGCCTTGAACCATTCCCTCCTATCATATGGTACTGCCCCCTTATGTTCTTTCTCCCAAAGTGCATTGACTTGCACTTCTGAACATTAAATTCAAGTTTCCACTTACAGGCCCATAGTGAAATCAAATCCAGGTCTTCTTGTATGGAAGCTCTTGTAACTGACAACTCTGCAGAACCAATAAGCTTTGAATCATCAGGATAAAAGCTCATCTTATTTCTTAGAGCTTCTGAAGCATAATTAATGAAAATGTTAAATAATGTTGGAGCTAGGATTGTTCCCTGAGGCACACCACTGTCAACTTCTGAGAAGAATTCTTGCCCATTGTCTCCAAATACCTTGACTCTGCTTTCTTCCTGAAAGGAACTGCATCACCCATTCTACAACCTCCAGATGGATACCAATAGCTATTAGTTTTATTGTCAGCCAGCTATTCTCCTATCCATAATGTGGCCTAGCCATCTCAAACGTTCTTTTATTATAGACCAAGACAGTGAGGGGTTTCCAATACAAAATTTAAAATATTTGTAGATGAGAGCTTGAAACCTCTACAGAAGGGTTCCCTAATTGTTTTGTTCTCAAGGAGGGGGGCAGATGCTGGAAAGGATGCATTTTAATACCAGAACATCCAAACTCTTGTCAAGCCTTTGGGTTAATACAGAGTTAGTTCTAAGGAAGGAGCAGGGGGAGGGTTGGAGGTAGAAATTGATATTTAATCACTCTTGATTTCTGGGAATGTTTTATGTAAATAAAGAGTAACATTAAACCCCAAAATGAGCAGAATTTATTCTATATAGGAGGGGGTCTGCACTTTCCTCATTCTAATCTCCCCTTCATGGTTGTAGAAACTTTGGAAGATGCCAATTTGATTGGAGATTAAGAGTTCTAGTCCTTTTTTTGTAAATTTGAAGTGATTGGAGACCAACCAGCCCATCCTAAAATTGTTTTTGATATCTGGTCCTTTTGTGGTAAATTTTTCACAGTTCATATTATTGACTTACAAATAAAGTGAACATACCACTTGATGCCTTTTTTATGCTCTTTACAAATATAATAATTGCTTCTATTGGAAATTCAAATTTACCCACCCCCCTAATGTGCAAATATCTACCCTGAATTGTAACCATACAAAGAAGTTATCAACACTAGTTAAGTTATTGAAAAGTGGTTAAAAACATATTACTAGTTTACAAATAAGTTGTTCAAGAGTAACATATTCCAAAATAACTTATTTATAACAATTCAAACCTCATTTATTAGGCAACTCAAATATAAAACATTTTCCTATCATTTCAAGTTTTTCAAATGCTGTCAACAAAAATAGAGCTGAATTTTGCTATTCAAAACTTTGCTGTTGACAATTCATGGTATATTCCAATTCAGGGTATATATTTGCACATTAGGGGGGTGGGATGGGTAAATTTGAATTTGCAATAGAAGTAATTAGGCTATTATATTCATAGAGCATAAAAAGGCATTGAGTGGTATGCCTGCTTAATTTTGAGTGGCATTTCTCTATGCCTGCTTAATTTTGTATATAGGGGACTTTTCCAGGAGAAAAACTCTAGCTCTCATGGTAAAGTATAGTGGAGCTGCAGTCAAAAATGTGTTGGATACAACTATTCTGTATGTTCTGAAGTAAGAATTGTTTTCTTAACATGTTTCCTTCCCAATAGCCCCTAATCTAAACCATTACCAAGTGTTTTGCCCCCCCCCCTTCCTGTCCCACAGCAAATTACACCCTTCTGAAACAACCTAGATTCTGAAATCAACATAAGAAAAAAATGCTAAAATTCTACTTTAGCAACTTTTGGCAATCTTGGAAAGGGGTAAGGTTAGAAAAATGAAACATTCAGGGATGGATCTACAGGCTAAAGTATGTCCTGGGAAGGTATTTTGAAGTACACTCTACTCCTTCTCCCTCTAGAGGGTCCTGACCTTTGATGACCTTAAAAAATCTGTGTGTTATAAAAGTGAAACCTTGCAAAATAGATCTTCTGCTTAAATGAAGAAGAACAAAATTGTTTTCAGCTTCACAGCTTTGCCCAATCCTAATTTATAAGGTTTTAAAGATATGCAAATACATTTCCTAAATTTTGCAAAAAAATCATATGGCTTAAAATTCTACTCAAATAAGAGGAATTGCATTTTCAGAACTAAACCAAGAGAAAGAGAAACTGATAACTCAAAATTAAGGTAAAATGTTGTTTTGTAAAAATTTCAATAGGTAAATTTCCTGTTATGTAGGCAAATTTCAGGGTAAATATCTACAAAATCATATTATTGACTTATGCATAAAGTGAATATACCACTTGATACCTTTTTTTTATGCTGATTATGAATATAATATTCATTTCTATCAGAAATGAATTTCAGCCCCCCCCCCCTATATATGCCAATTCAGGGTATATATTTCTACATTAGGGGGCGGGTGGGTTTTAAAGATATGCAAATACATTTCCTAAATTTTGCAAAAAAATCATATGGCTTAAAATTCTACTCAAATAACAGGAATTGCATTTTCAGAACTAAACCAAGAGAAAGAGAAACTGATAACTCAAAATTAAGGTAAAATGTTGTTTTGTAAAAATTTCAATAGGTAAATTTCCTGTTATGTAGGCAAATTTCAGGGTAAATATCTACAAAATCATATTATTGACTTATGCATAAAGTGAATATACCACTTGATACCTTTTTTTTATGCTGATTATGAATATAATATTCATTTCTATCAGAAATGAATTTCAGCCCCCCCCCCCCCCTATATATGCCAATTCAGGGTATATATTTCTACATTAGGGGGGCGGGTGGGGGTAAAGTTTAAACTTACCTCCCATTTACATCATAAACAAAATTTGCCCCCCCCCCTAATGTAGAAATATATACCCTGAATTGGCATATATAGGGGGAGGGGGGGGGGGCTGAAATTCATTTCCAATAGAAATGATTATTATATTTGTAATCAGCATAAAAAAGGCATTGAGTGGTATATTCACTTTATGCATAAGTCAATAATGTGATTTGGTAGATATTTGCCAATTTCAGGACCCTCTAGAGAGAGAAGGAGTGGAGGTAGGTACTTCAAAATACCTTCCCAGGATGGTAAATTTCTACCAAATCATATTATTGATTTACGCATAAAGTGAATATACCACTCAATGCCTTTTTTTATGCTGATTACAAATATAATAATCATTTCTATCGGAAATGAATTTCAGCCTCCCCCCTATATATGCCAATTCAGGGTATATATTCCTACATTAAGGGGGGGGGTGGGGGGAGGTGGGGGCAAATTTTGTTTCTGATGTAAATGGGAGGTAAGTTTAAACTTTACCCCTACTCCCCCCTGATGTAGAAATATATACCCTGAATTGGCATATATAGGGGGGGGGGGCTGAAATTCATTTCCCATAGAAATGATTATTATATTTCTAATTAGCATAAAAAAAGGCATTAAATGGTGTATTCACTTTATTCCTAACTCAATAATATGATTTGGTAGAAATTTACCCCCAGGACATACTTTAGCCTGTAGACCTATCCCTGAAAGTTTAATTTTTCCTAACCTAACCCCTTTCCAAGATAGCCGAAAGCAGCTAAAGTAGAATTTTACTAAAAAAAATCTAAAGTAGCCAAGTCTACTTAGGCTATAGGCCTATACTTCACTTTACTTTATCTCCCCCTTCCTTAATATTTACATGTATTGCCCAAATTATGCATTTAACTGCTTTATTCAAATAGATTTAATGCCAAAGACTCACCAGAATTCCTGATAAAGATTTCCAAACAAGGAATAACTTTAAGGGCTCAAAACAAATTGTGTGACAAAAGTGGCATTAGGCTAATGAGCAGGAAAAGATACATCCAGTTGTATATACACCTTCTGTCAATCTAAGTAATGAGAAAACTCTAAATTTCCATTATAAAAGTAGAATTCCAGCATATTTTGGGATCTGCTGGTGCTAGGCATATATGGTAGGCTAATACATATAGGGGTAAAACAAGGTAGTGTTCTTTCCCCCCATTTGTTTTCTATATTTATAAATGACTTAGTTCAGTTTTTGGAAAGAAGGTGGGCTCTAACAGCAGGTCTTGGCTCAAAATTATTTTCAGTTTTGCTTTTCACTGATGATAGCATACTTGTAGCTAAGTCTGCCCAGGAATTACAGATTTTTTTTAGATCTTGTTGCAGATTACTTGGATTTGAACAAGCTCCAACTTGATGTTAAGAAGACAGAAATAGTTATTTTGTGTAAAAGAAATGATAAAGAAAGTAGTGGTAAGTTTATGTTTAAAGGAGATGAAATAAAGATAGTTGAAAATTCAAAATATTTAGGTTTTGTATTTCAAAATGATGGTAGTTGGTGTGCCCACATTAAAGAGTCAGTAAGAAGGGGGAAAGCAGCTATATCAATAGTTTTTAGGAATGGTACAGTTATGGGTACTAAAGGTCTAGCAATGCATAAGAGAATATTTTTAATGAAGATTATGCCAGTTATTCATTATGGTGGGGAATTATGGGGGATGGAAGCAGCAGAACAGCTGGAGACCCTTCAGATAAGTTATCACAAAAGGCTTTTCAGCCTCCATAGAACTACGCATACCCAGTTTTTGAAAGGGGAGCTAGGGCTTTTTTCACTCCGTAAACATAGGCTTATCAGTGAGGCCTATGAAGAGCTACTTGCTTCAGGGCGTAAGAGGTCGTGGCCGTTTAGGGTTATATCCTTATTAGACAGATTAGGATTGTCATATATATGGAATGATGGTAGAGGCCCCGCTAATAGTCAGATTGATATAATAGGAATAGTTAAACAAAGATTAGAAGATCAGGAGATACAGACATGGGGGAATGAAATTGAGAGATCCAAGACATTAAGTGTTTATAAGGAAGTGTAAAAGGTGTTGGGCCTGGAGATTCACTTTAAATTTAATTTCCCAAGTAAGTATTTGTCATATTGGTTGCAGCTGTGGGCCAACTGTTTGCCTTTAATATGGAGGAGTAAAGTATTTGAGAGAGGTAAGGGGTTCCTGGTGTCTAGGTACACATGTCCCATTTGTAATAGGCCTATTGAAGAGGAAAATCTAGACCATTTTCTGTGCTGGTGCCAGGGGCTTACTGATTTGAGGGAGGGTATTTTGGGGAAAAGTAGGCCTAATTTTTCCCTTTGTGGCATGTTGTCTCTGATGGGACCTAGCCTCATGTGTAGATTATGTAGATTTGTGGATCAGGCACTAAAGATAAGAAAGGAACTATTGTGAAGAAGATTTGTTATGGTTTGGAAAAAGAAGGCTGAAGGGAGTTTTACTTTTGTTTTCCTGTTATATTTGATGTATAGTGTATATGGCCCTGTATAAAGGCTTTTGAATACACTATTATTATTATTATTATGTGTGTGACATTGTGTGTAATTATGTGAGTTAGTTTTATAGTATTATGTGCGCTTTTGTGCTGCAATTGGTATGTTAGCCTATTTTATTTTTATTTGCTATGGGCTATGTTTAGTTATTGTTATATATGTTATTATCATATGTTTTGACTACATATGCAACTGTGTTTGTTTTTGCCATGGCCCAAAGAGGCTTTTGTTTTGCAATAAATAGGCTATCTATCTATCTATGGTAGGCTAATAGTCATGCATTGATTAAGCTCCAGGCTGTGCATACAAATATGCAGCTCAAATAAAGATATTCCACTTAAATAGCTTCTCTAGTGACAAATACACAGAAGCTTGGCCATGTAACATACGGGATGCGAGGAATTTTGGACGCCTTGAGATTTTGATTCAATTCTTTGTCTTGTATCCTCTTTTCTTGAATGCATGATGAATAGGATGCAATAATTATAGTTATCATGCAAAGATTTACTTATTTGCCACTTCACTATCAGAAATGCCAAATGAGCAAAGTTACTGTCCTTTTGGCTAAATAGTTGCCCTGAACACGCCTGCAGATACAAGGGAAGTGACAGGATAGTATTTAAATGCGTCTATTTGAAATATGCGGTCAATCCAGACTCGGCCCTGTTAAAGATAGGGATGGGCCGCAATTAGCGATAAGGAAATAACTAAAAAGAGGTGGGCTGAACATTTTGAGAATTTGCTTAACCGAGATAGAGTTGCAGGAAAAAATATAGAGGAAAATGAAAAAGTTTGTGATAAGTTGGACGTGAAGGAAGATTTGTTTTGTGAGGAAGAATTAGTGACAATACTAAAAGGATTCAAAAATAATAACACAACAGCAACTCTATAAGAAAACTAAAACAAATTTTCTTGTGAATTATTATCGCTTCTAATCAGCAGTTATACCAAACCAATCCTGCTCAACTCATCCTCAGGGCTATACTGTGGTGTTCTCCTCCCCATAGTATAGTGCAGACGGTTTGATATCATTCCATTTTCCCTTCTTGCTTTAGTTTTGTTTTTCTCTGTTTAAAGCTTTTTCCAATAGGCAATGTTTAGAAGTCCTCCAAAAAAAAATGTCCCCCCAGATCCCAAATCAAATTCCAGTGAATGTGCCATAGTGAAAGATACCCATCTTGGCTGGTCAAGCACACTTTCTCAAAGTTCAAATGATAGCTCCAATTCGGAGAATAGGACAATGATAAGTGTAGGGGCTAATGTAACCATAAATGATGATAATGGGTTTCAAGAGGTCCTCTCTAGAAGTTCTAAAAAAAGGAAAAAAATCTCCCCAATTAAAAGCATTTCCCCTCTCCCTGCCCAAGATCCTCCCTCCAAAAACTTAGGAATTTACCTTAAAATTACTCCCACTACCCCCTTTGAAATAAAAATGATCACAGCAATAAGAGTTGCAATTTTTAAATTGCTAAAATCAATGTTCTCTCTTAACATTAACCGTGATGGATCTCTGCTAATAGCTGTAGAAGATCAGAAATCAGCAGATACAATAATTAACCTTAAATCCCTTCTGAATACCCCAATTATTGCATCTAATTGGAACCCAAAATAATCACCAACAAAAATAGTAGTTTATAATGTTCCCCCAGAGATATCTACTCAGGAGTTAAAAGATGGCCTTTCAGATAGGGCTGGAAACACAATCCCAGTTGAGGATGTTACCCAACTTGGAAAACCCAACTCTAATGGCCTAAAAACTAGTAGATCCTTCTTATTCACACTGAAGGATAAAATTGATATCCCAGAAAAATTATTCCTATTTGGGCAAATCAAACCACACAAGGAATACAAACCTAAGCCTATTCAGTGTCAGAAGTGTTTCAAACTGGGACACACAACAAACAAATGTAATGAAATTCTCCAAGAGTGTAGTAATTGTAAATCTTTCCATCCTAAAGAGCTGACAACTTGCAACAACACTCAAGTTCAAGTTCAATCATTTTATTATTAACATATACATGTTATAATTGACATAGGCCCATGGGGAGACAAGCTCGAAAAACTAGGCCTAGACAAAGATACAATAAAAAATTTTACGCTACAATACAAAGATAATTACGACGGCAAAGATACAATAATACAAAAATAATATGAAAGTAGCAGCTAGCCCAGGATCCAAATATAAATATAAATATATATATAAAAAAAAGAGAGATCAATATTATTAAATATAAATTCATACTAAAAGATAGCCGAGAGGCCCACATTCACATAGAACAAAAATCCAAACAAATAACTTAATCATATTAAAAAGACACTTAATTAAAAATAATCCTGAACTAAATGAAATTTAAGATTCCTTTTTATTAAATGGATAGAAGAAAATTTATCAATAAAATCCTTGTGAGCATCCCAGCACCAGGCTATTGACACAAACGGGGCGAATTTAGATCTCTCAGTACTATACTTGTCAATGTAGATACTCTTTTTTTGTCGCGTGTTATAACGATGTAAATCTTGTGATCGGGAGAACAAACTTTGATTGAGGTAATATGGCGGTAATTTCTTAATGTCATAATTAAATTTGAAAATAATTGCTCCAAAAGTAAATTGTTGAGAAACTGGAAGTATATCTAAATAAGTATATAAAGATGCTGTAGAAGACTTATTTGGAAGTGAAATAGGCGATGAAATAAAAAGTTTGAGGATTCTTACTGCTTTATTTTGTAAAATCTGTATTGGTTTAATATGGCTTTTAAATGTAGATAAATATACTAGAGAACAATAATTAATATTAGACTGAATCAGAGCAAAATAAATGCTTCGTAAAGCAGAGTAGGGCAAATAATGCTTCAACCTCCGCATTAAACCAACATACCTTGAAATCTTTAAGCGTATATTTTGAATGTGTGTTTTAAAAGATAATCTTTCATCAATCATAAGTCCAAGGTACTTTATCACATTCGCCCGAGATATTGATAATAGATACTTTGAAGAAGTAACTCGGGTAATACGAGGGCATATATTTGACTTCCTGCCGTAAATTATGAAATTAGTTTTTGATAAATTCAAAGCAATAAAATTTGCGGAACACCATTCAAGAACATTAGAAAATGCAGTATCAAGTTTTGCCTCCAACTCCTCGTCATTCCTCTCAGAAATTGAAACTGCCGTATCATCAGCAAAATGTGTGCTGAGACATGGGATTGCCAAAGCGCGGTGAAAATCATTTATATAAACTAGAAAAAGCAGAGGACCTAGGACAGAGCCCTGAGGCACCCCAACCATGGAGGACTGAGGAACAGGCGAAGAGAGAAAATTACCTCCATCTATTCGTTGCTTTCTCTTATCAAGATAAGATTTAACTAGATCCAACGCCGGTCCGCGTACACCACAATTATCCAATTTACGAAAAAGAATACAATGGGATATTGTATCGAATGCTTTTTTAAAATCCAAGTATATTGTTTGCTGGAATTTCACCTCTATCTAAGCATTCATGAATATATTGGATGAGAGCAATGATAGCGTGCTCAGTATTGTGTCCAGACCTAAAACCAAACTGGGAATTTGTGAAAAAATTAAACGATTTAAGAAAATCATAGATCCTCTTATAAATTGCCTTCTCAAATATTTTAGAAAATGCTGACAAAATAGAAATAGGGCGGTAATTTGATGGGTTTTCAGGAGAGTCACCTTTGTGAAGCGGAATTATCCTCGCTTCTTTAAACGCAGACGGGAAAACTCCATTTTTAAATGAAAGATTAATTATATGCTGTAATGGCAAAATTACTGCAGACAATATTTCATTAACAATTATAGAACTAGACCCGTCAATTCCCGCTGAATTACCTGGATTTAGATCACACACTATTTTTGTTATTTCAGACCGAGAAATAGGCGTAAGAAAAATTGAATTACTTTGAGGAGATGGAAGGTATGAAGAAAAATGTTTATTACTACGTGAATCAAACTGGTTCATTACTGATGAAACAATTTTCTCTCCTATACTAGCGAAATAAGTATTCAAAACATCAGCCACTTTCTCCAATTTGTTAGTCGTCGATCCATCTTCTAAACTAATAACTTCAGGCAACTTAGAATTCCTTTGTTTTTTAATAATAGAATTAATTAAAGACCACGTTTTGCGAGGAGAATTTTGAGCTTCTTCGAAAGACTCTTTATAATACCTATGTTTCGACAATCGTATCAGTGCGGTTAATTTATTTTTGAAGATTTTAAAATTTTTAATATTATAATCAGTTGGATTCTTTAACTGCTTTTTAAATAACTGTTTTTTTTTATTAACTGATATCAAAATTCCAGACGTTATCCACGGCCTTATAGGAAATTTTTCTCTGCACATTTTCTTCGTAACAAATGGGCAACTAGAATCAAGGCAGCAATTGAAATTTCTTAGGAAAGTATCAGTTGCCACATCTGTATCCTCCGTGGATATTACATCCTGCCAATCCAATAGACCAAGGCTTTCATTCAGGTGCTTTAATGTTATTTTATTTATTAACCGTACTTGACGTTCCCTACTTACCTGCGGTATTTTATAAGTAAAAGCTAAATCTGAAACCAGCAGGAAATGATCCGATATATCAGTTAAAACAGCAAAATTTGCTTTAATTGGTAAAGATGTAAAAATATTATCAATGAGAGAAGCAGAACTAGGTGAAATTCTTGTAGGTATCAGGCAAGTAGGAAGCAGATATGCAGAAAAGCAAGAAGACAATAAATCAACAGAAGCTTCATTTGAAGCTTCTAGAAGGTCAATGTTGAAATCTCCGGAGAGGATAACATCTTTATTTTGAAAATGAGGTTGATGCAAAAAATCATGGAGTTTAGAGAGGAAAGACTTGACTGGAGAAGAAGGAGGTCGGTATACTACGCAAAAAACTATATCTTTTTTTCCAAGACTAATTTCAGTTACCATTACTTCAAAAAGCATTTCCTCATGAGAACCTTCTAGATTTACAAGGCGTCGAAAAGAGATACCATCTTTAACTAATACTGCCAAACCACCTTGGCGCCTTGTCAGTCGGTTTTTGAAAGTAAATTGATATCCAGGAAAAGCAATATGAGGAGCCGTGTCTATGAGAAAAGTCTCACAGAATCCAACGACATGACAAGATAGCTTATGAACTACATCGACAAGATCATCCTGTGAACTAAAAAAAACCTCTACAATTTAAAAATCCTGTTCTCACAACCCCGGTACTGGGAAGATCAGAAACCTCGGAAGGTAATTTATATCTACATTTTGGAAAATTAATTAGCCCACCATCATTTGTCTCATTACCAAAAAATTTATCATGGCTCTGGAAAATGGAAAAGTCAAAAGGGTTAGACTCTAGGTCTCTCAGTCTATCCTCAATGCAATTATCATCCAATGTAAATAATCAGAATTATGATCAGGACTAGCAGAAACTTACGCAAAATGCACACCGTCTGAGTCTTAACGTAGCAAAAACAACTGAACCAGCGAGAACTCGAAAATAATGATGAAAGAAAAGGAAACTGCTTGAAAATAAATAGAAACAAGAGAAAGAAACTGAACTTATTCATTGTAACATGAAATGCGGATACAGAAAAAATTATTGTACTCAATTACTTCATATAAATAGAAACACACAAAAAAGACAGAAAATAAACTTATAATAAGCTACAGAGGGACAAAAAACCTCACAAGAAATAAAAATAATAGAAACACACAAAAAAGACAGAAAATAAACTTATAATAAGACTACAGAGGGGCAAAAAACCTCACAAGAAATAAAAATAATAGATCCTATGAACAGAGAAACATTACATAAAGTAATAAAAATAATCTCACCAAACGAATGTCATTATTAATCACCGTAACTAGTCAATCTTAGCCCACTGTGAAGACGGAGACTTTTTACACTCGAGCCATAATTTACTCCCTTTTTGTTTAATGCGCGTAAGATGAGCCGAACCCGAATCACGCATGTCCTTTCCCTTGGATAATAGATCATTCCGTAGGAAATTTAGCTTTGGTGGGAGATCAGTGCAAATGCGAATTCCACTACCCTTCAACTTATTCACCTCACTGAGAATCGCCTGAATGCTATGATCTGTGTCTAGCGATATAGACACAGGGGCCGGTCGAACACTAGTTTTCCTACTAGTGATGTTTGAACTGCTATTTCTCGCAAGGCGATAACACTTGGTAAGAGAAATGTCCTCGGTAACTTGCAATTTGTCAGAAAGAAGAGACTTTACGTTGCTAGTCACTGATTGATTATGCTTTTCAGTAGGCAGACCATGAACAATCAAATTCAACTTTCTTTCTCTCACTTCAATGTCCAGAAGCTTACTCTCCAAATCGTTATTCCGCAATTTTTCTTGCTCTAGATCATTTCGAAGCTTTTTAGATTCCTCTCGTAGATTCGCATTTTCAGCTGATATTTGCCTAACTTCATCTTGAAGGGAAATTATTGAGACAGAAAAACTTTTCTGCTCTGCTAATATTTTATCCAGCAACGCCTGAATCCGTTTCATTCCTTCATCAAATTTTGCTTGAGTGACAGCCATAATGAATGCTATAATCCGCACGTAGAAGTCTACACTTGCATCAAATTACGCAATGGCAAAGTCCAAAACAATATCAAATTTAATCCTTTTAACTTGAAAAAGTAATCCGATTATAGGAGTTCACTCTTCGATAACTAGATACTGATTGCAAAGGCCCACATGAATCTACAAATAAATCATTATGCCCTGCATACAAGAAAAGAGCTCTAACACTCCAAATATCAACAGAGAAGGCAATCCCATACCCCTTTGCAGCAATGGAAGCAAATGCTGCCCAACAATACCAAATAAAGCCTGTAATGAAACCAACCAAAACCCCCAAGTCAAATGCTCCCAATGCATCAAGCACCCGATATAAAACACCATCTTCTAAGCCCCCTAGCTCAAATCCCTATCAGAAGCAATCACCAAGCCAACAAGCCTCCTTGTCCGGTGAGATGAGGCCAGCCTGGCCCTCCCTCCCAAGAAGAAACAAACCAGAAACACTACCAGGAATCAATCCATTAACCAACAAACAGGATGCACTACCAAAAATGCAATCCCCAAATATATGCTTATTCATTATAAACTGTAATGCAGTTCAGGCCATGAACATACATCAACTTCAGAAAACAAAAATTATTGCAGAATTGGCAAAAATTTACATCCCAGATGATATGCTCATTCAAGCAAAAAAAGATCTTGCTTTACTCTTAACAAAGCTGAACATTGATACACATTCATATGAAGAATAAATCAACAACACAACATTTATCAATACTCCAATGGAATGTAAGATCACTCACAGAAAATAAGCTAAATGAACTAACATCATTTATGAATAATAATTCAATTAATATTGCTTGCCTCCAGGAAACTCATTTAACCCAAAATCAACAAATTAAGTCTCTGGGATATACTATCCTGAGAAAGGATAGATCTTCAGAGAGAAAAGGAGGTGGTGTAGCTTTATTAGTTAATAATAATATAAAATTTTGTGGCATCAATTTTCCAGATTTTGAAAATGATGTTGATGTAATTGGTATAAGTGTTTGGCTGAATAATTTAAAAACCTACATAATAAGCTTTTATAACCCTAATGGCCAAACTACAGATGCCAAGGATTTCTTTAATTATATAAATAATTCTAATATGTTAAAAAATATCATTATTTGTGGAGATTTCAATGCCCACAGCCTTTTGTGGGGGAATAAACCAGCAAATAAAGCTGGTAAGTTTATTGAGCATTGCTACCCCTCCAAACCTGAATACTTATTTCAACCCCAAAAGTGGCAATTTCTCCACAATTGACCTACAAATTGTGTCTTTAAATTTTTTGAACAAAATTTACATAAATAAAATTGATAGTCTATGTACAGACCACTTTGCTACAGTTTGCTCCCTAAATGAACCTGCTGAAACTTTATCTCATACATCCAAATATATCAACACTAAAGCAAATTGGTCTATTTTCCAAAATAAGCTAAATGATGAAATTACAAGTTTCACCCAAAGTTCATGCATTTCTAAGACAACAGTTGACACACATGCTGAAGCATTGACATCTTTACTAATAAATACAGCTAATCATGCTATCCCCAGGACAACACCTAAGAAAACTTTCCCTAAACAAATTCCTAAAGCATGGTGGACAAATGAGTGCCTAAATAAATGGAGGATAAAAAAGGCAGCTAGGACAGAATTCATAAAAAAACCAACACCTACTACATATTTAAAAAATTACAAGCAGAATATAATCTAAAAAGGACTATAATAGATGCTAAATATAAATACTGGAATAATTTTGCAAATAATCTCTCCAGAGAAACAAATGAGCAATTATACATAAAGTCATAAGCCACATATGTGGGAAAAAGACTTCTCCCAACCCACTCCTGTATGAGCTTATACATAATAATACCCATTATGACAATGATAATGAAAAGGCTAACCTATTTGCAACTCTTTTTGTTAATAAGCTAACATCAAATAATCAAAGCAAGCTGTCCACAATTCCTATGAACCCTAGTTACCAACCACGCCCAGGATCCGAGTTCATAACTAATCCATTTTCAATCCAGGAATTGAATAATGCAATACATCATATTAGGTCCAAATTTAGCAGTAGCTATGACAATATACACCCTACATGGATAAAGAATCTCACACCTTCATACAAACAAGAACTGCTAAATTGTTATAATCACGCTTGGGCATCTTCTAGGTTCCCCAATATATGGAAATGTTCGTCCCTCCTACCAATCCTAAAGAAAAATAAACCAAAAGATAACCCTGAGTCTTATAGGCCCATAATGATTACACCTGTGATGGGGAAAATAATGGAGAAAATGATTTATCACAGACTCCTCTGGTTTGTTGAGAAAAATAACATGATCCCACACACTCAAACTGGATTCAGGAAATACCACTCCTCAACAGATGCTTTCATTTTGCTAACAAATGCAATAAATGAATCTTTCTCAAAAAATAATATCCTAGTGGCAGCTTTCCTAGATTTTGAAGGAGCTTATGACAATGTGAACCACCAAATCCTTTTAAATAAACTTGCAAACCTTGGAGTACCTCCTAAGCTAGTATCCTTTATTAAATCCTTCATAGAAGTGCGAAGTTTCATTGTTTATGTTGGTTCAGCCTCTTCACCCCAAAAGACAATATCCAAAGGCCTACCTCAGGGAGCAGTCCTCAGTTGCGTCCTTTTTGCCCTATATCTCTGGGACATGAACCTACCCCACACGAATCTACAATATGCTGATGATCTGGTGCTATGGTCATCTGGCAACACCTTTCAGATAGCACAGTCAAATCTGCAAAAGTCACTTTTCCAGTTTGAAAAATTCTCTCAACATTCAGATTTACCCATTGCACCCACCAAGTCAAAAATAATCCAATTTCACCGGAAGCGAAACCATGTTAATGCAAAACTAACTCTAAATAAAACAACTATTCCAGAAGATAATAATATTAATTACCTAGGTCTCATGCTTGACCAAAAACTTAATTTCCACCTCCACATTTCAAACACAATAAAAAAATGTTATAGAAAAGCAAATATACTAAAAAGACTTCTTTCCACACCCTGGGGTTGTAAGGAGAAAACCTTACTCCAGTTTTATAAATCACATATAAGACCCCATATTGACTATGGGCTCATTGTCTATGGTGCATGTGCAAAGACCCAGATGCAAAAAATTGAAACAACACAAAATGATATAATACGTCTCATATTTGGTCTTAGGAAACCCACAAGCACCAAGTTTCTGCTTATGGAGAGTGGATTAACAACAATAAGGGAGAGACGTAGCTTTCTCTTGATAAAACATCTTACAAAAATTGAATCAAATAGCTCACACACATTACATAATTGGTTAAGAAATCCAGCCATGTATAGAGGTATTGCAGATGAGTATGCCAATATTCAAAAGAAGTTCCCTGTACCAGCAAAGTCTATTGCACCTACTTTCCCCCAATCCCCTCCATGGAATTGGTCATTTCCCATAATAAATACTGAATTTTCAAAATGGAATAAAGATTTAACCCCCATTGCTTTTGTCCAGAAAAAATTTGCAGAACTTAATACAATTACCTATAAAAATCACTTCCAAATATTTGTTGATGGGTCAAAAATGGATGAGAAGGTTGCAAGTGGTGTTTTCCTTCCTCACCTGAAAATTGCAATGGGCGAGAGATTATTTAATAATTTATCTATAATGTCTGCTGAGTTAAATGCCATAATCATGGCATTAGAACACCTTAAGCAAAACCAACCTTTGATTGAAAATTCGAATAATATTATCATCTATTCCGACTCTTTATCAAGCCTTGAGTTGCTGGCCTCAGCTCCTCAATATAAGTTGGACATTGACACTTATCATTGTCTCAGTATTATTGATAATCTTGCTTCAAGTGGCATAAAAACTTACTTTCAGTACATTCCTAGCCACTCTGGCATGAGTGGTAATCATCAGGTTGATGAAATAGCAAAAAATGCTATAAATATTGACCAGCCAAGTGGGAGACCAATCCCAATTAGAGATATTTACCGATGGAGGCTATCAGATATTAATTTTAATAAGATTAATCCTATCCTTTCCCCCTTTCCCAATAAGTATCTTTCTAAAATTTATCATAGAATTCGTTCTGGAACAAATTGACTAAATTTCCTTGCATTCTCATATAAGCTTTCTAATTCAAGTGGCTCAATTCCCCTGTCCCCTCTTTGCAGGCATTGTAATATGAATAATGAAACAATTGACCATTGCCTATTTGAATGTAATATGCTGACGTCTGCACAACATACCTTGCTTTGTAAACTGTTAAAATACTTCAAACACCACAAAATCACACTATCAGCCAAGAGCCTAGCCAACTATACCTGCACACAGAGCATAGAAATCGACATCTATCATCTTATATTTGAACTCCTAGAGTCAAAAGATCTGCTGAAAGATATCTGAATATATCTAATAAATATGAGGCAATCAAGCCAGTAGCTCTATAGCCCACAGAGTGAAGCAAAAGGAAAAGGGCTAAATAGTTTTACTGAAAAGCCCGCCTGCTGTTAAATAGAAGAAGCAGAAGAAGATAATAAGGCTCCAGGTACTGATAGGTTGGTAAATGAGTTTCTTAAATATGGTGGCTCTGATATTAGAAATAAGTTACTGAAGATTATGAATATGACTTTTGAAAAAGGGGAAGTACCTAATGATTTTAGGAAAACCTTAATTAAGCCACTTATAAGAAAGGGGATAAAAGTGAGTGTGGTAACTATCGAGGCATTAGTCTGGTCTCTGTAGGTAGTAAATTACTTAGTAATATGATGCTTTTTAGACTGAGAGATGCCGTGGACAAAGTTTTAAGAGAAGAACAGTGCGGTTTTAGAAAAGGTAGAGGATATGTCGACCAAATTTTCACTCGTAGGCTAATAATTGAGAAGTGCCTGAGTTTTCAAACACCTTTGGTCCTCTGTTTTATAGATTATGATTAAGCGTTCGATTCTATTGATAGAAGAGCTCTAGTAAAGGTTTTATCCTTGTATGGTATACCAGACAAATACATTAAAGTAATTAGTGCTATGTACGAGAATAACACTGCTGCGGTTAAGGTAGGAAATGAGGTTAGCAGCTGGTTTTGTATTAAATCAGGCGTTAAAAAAAAATTTTTAAAAAGGGGAAGTACTTAACGATTTTAAGTAAACCTTAATTAAGCCACTTTATAAGAAAGGTGATAAAAGTGAGTGTGGTAATTATCGAGGCACTAGTCTGGTCTCTGTAGGTAGTAGATTACTTAGTAATATGATACTTTTTAGACTGAGAGATGCCGTAGGCAAAGTTTTAAGAGAAGAACAGTGCAGTTTTAGGAAAGGTAGAGGATGTGTTGACCAAATTTTCACTCTTAGGCTAATAATTGAGAAGTGCCTGAGTTGTCAAGCAGCTTTGGTCCTCAGTTTGATAGATTATGAGCAAGCGTTCGATTCTGTTGATAGTAGAGCTTTAGTAAAGTTTTTATGCTTGTATGGTATACCAGACAAATACATTAAAGTGATTAGTGCTATGTACAAGAATAACACAGCTGCAGTTAAGGTAGGAAATGAGGTTAGCAGCTGGCTTTGTATTCAGTCAGGAGTTAAGCAGGATTGTGTTCTATCCCCCTTTATATGGATTATTTTGATGGAATTTGTCTTAAGGAGCACAAAGCATCCTAGATGAAAGTGTGAGCAAAATGAATGAAGTTTTAGAGGTTTTGCAAGTTCAGGGTGCTAGAATAGGTTTGAAAATTTATATTAAGAAGACTAAGTCACTAAGGCTAGGAATAAGTGAAGATGAAAAGGTGACGTTGGGTAATGAAAAGATTGATCAGGTGGGCAGCTTCACTTACCTTGGTAGTATTATTAGTAAAGATAGTGGGAGCAGTGAAGATGTTAAAAATAGAATAGCCAAGGCTCAGGGTGTTTTTTAACAGTTAAAAAAAGTCTGGAAGAATAGGAAGATAAGTCTGCAAACCAAGATTAGAATATTAGAAGCTACAGTGATGGCAGTGGTCAAATATGGCTCTGAAGCATGGACGCTCCGAAAAGCGGATGAAGGTTTGCTAGATGTTTTCCAGAGAAATTGCTTAAGGATTGTTCTTGGTACCCGACTGACTGACCGTATTTCAAACACTAGGCTATGCGAAAAATGTGGTTCAATACCGTTCTCTAGGGCTATAATGGAAGAAAGGTTGAGGTGGCTGGGGCACGTTGTGCGGATGAAGGATGACAGATTGCCGAAGATTGTTCTTTTTGGCCAACCATCTAGGGCTAAACGGAAAGCAGGTGGTCCTCGCCTGGGGTGGGAAGACGTCATAAAGAAAGATTTAAAGGAAATGGGAACTTCTTAGGCGGGTGTAAAAAGGGAGGCTTTGAATAGATTGGGATGGAGGAGGAGCGAGCGTAGCTGTGTTAACCTCAGACAGCTTGGTGCTGCGGTGAGTTGTTAGTAGTAGTAGTAGTAGTAATGTATCTCTAATAAATATTTAAATACAGGAAAAATAAATATTAATTTCCTACCATTCCACTATGCAGATTCCAAATACGAAAAGATAAGCGAACACGGGAAGACCAGTCTAGATACCGGTCTTGCAGTGGATGCTCGGATCATATTTTTGTCCTTTGCTTGATCATGGAGCAACGCGAAGGGTACAACCTTCCCTTTATCAACATATTTATATACACTGACGTTGCCATTGGTTCAGTTGAACGAAAATCCTTGTAGAAGATTCTCTATAAGGACGGCATGCCACAAGAAATTTTTGACATTTTAGAATCTGATTATGAAGGATGTTTATCCTGAGTTAAAGTCCATGGGGAAGAGTCGTCACTGTTTGATATGCAGTGGCGGGGGGAAGGTTGTATACTCTCACCGGTCTTCTTTAATTATTATATCGATTAAATCTTTGACCCTGCCATACGGGGAATTGAAGGAATAATAGTTGGTAGAAATATCAAACTGACGGATCTTGAATACACGACCGACATAATCATTCATCAGCCAGACTCAAATTCAGCACTGCAAATGCTTGACGAATTTGCACATTCTCAGCCTTTCTCGGCCTACAAATAAACACGAAGAAAACAAAAGCTCTTGATTTGAACATAATTACAGATTGCCAAATAGCCCTTAATGGTCTCCCGCTTGAAAAGGAGGACACTTTTGTTTATGTGGGATCCGAGGTTAATTCGAAGGGAGGATATGATCAAGATGTAAACAGAATTATATCTAATGCTCATGCAGTTTCGCTCAGCTTGGCAAACATCTCTGGGTCCGTCGAGAAATTAGCTTGCGAACGAAGATAAGCATATATAGGTCGACAGTGAAGGCAGTCCTACTGTGTGGTGTTGAATCCAGGCCCATCAAAGCAGCTCATGGACCTGCTCTAGAGGTTTTGTACCACCATTGCCTACGTTCAATTTTACACTTCTGGACGTCATATCAGACTTCGAACGACTCTATCCACCGACATATCATCTCAAGCGTCATCAAATTCCCACAGCTCCGCTGGCTTGGACACGTTTTGTTTCGCCCTGATGACCGCCTCATTAAACAGATATTTCTCGTTGAATCCTTACCAACATGGCGTAGAGGAAAAGGAGAGCAATTAAAAATTTGATGGTTGCTCTTTTGACAAGATCTGGAGCTTGCTGAAGGTTTCCGTATATTTTGCCACAAATGAGACAAGCAATGGCTAAGGTACGCCAAAGAATTGGCAAAAAACAAGCCCTCATGGGAGACCCTCATTCTGAAGCTTCGTTTCCGATGTCGGAAGAGGCGGAAACGCTTGGTCCCGCTGCAAGTACAAGTAAGTAGTCCTTTTTTTTTCTTGGATTTGAAATACCAGATAATTTCGCATCCAGCGTCAATTAAAATCTGCCAGAATAAAACAAATTGAAATTTCAGTAGTAGATGGCATGCCATTCCAGAATACTTTGGAAGGGACAATATATTCTGCTGGTCGGGATAGCGAACAATCAAATGCTCAAATTATTGGCTAATAAATATGTTGAGTATTCCTTTACATATGATCCCTATAAAAAGCTTAAAGGGCTGTATTTTCTAAGCATCCTGCTCTGTAGAAGGCCATAGGGTATAGCACAAAGACATCGGGTAAACTTATCGAAATAACATAAAAACATCTTAAATTCCGAAATACAGCACGTTGGAAGCCAACCTGCGACACTGTCAAACGAATTCTTAGGATTCATGAAACAGGAAAGCCACAAAAATCTTGTGATGAGCTCAGACTACCCCGATTAAGAAATTTAAAGATTAGGTTTCTGAGTGAATGGGTGCAGGTTACGGATCCATTCTTTAAAGCATTAGTTATTTTACAAGGAGAAAAAGATACTACATGGGTACAGTGTTCCAGTCTCACAAGGGCACAGTTTATATAATTATCCAGTAATCTTATCGCAGATCATTTCTGGTCTTCGTTCTCGGTGCGAACAAAAAGCTCCTCCCACTTCTTCGTGCAGTTATGGATCAGTGTGTTTGCGTCAATCAATGAGAAATGGTTACAAAGTGCATTATTCGTAATAGCGGGTTTCCACTTGTTTCCGATTGTTTCGCGTCTGACTTGTCTACCCGTGAAAATATCTGATGCCGCTTATGTTTCTACGTTCTCTGGAGCACTCGCACCCCGGTCTGGGTTTTTATAATGGGTGAGATAGGGAATGATCATACTGGACAATTATATAAACTGTGCATAAGGATGAAAAGGAGTATAAGTATTATGAAGCATAGCAATGCCCTAAACTAAGCTGCTTCACTAGCATATACCATTTTTTATACACCGGAGAAGCTTATTCCACTTTCTACGAACTTCTGGGGTTAACCCTTAAGGGAGTTTGTAATTTCAATTTCCTACTACTTCTATTTCAAGACTGTGTGGCTTTCAGAAGACTAAAGAGCAACCTTGAATGATTATCTGCTCATAGGAAATTAGACTTATGGTTACAGTTTCTGAACGAAAGTACAAAGCCAAGGGTCTATCTGAAGCAAACAATTAAAAATACAACCAAAACTGAACGTACAGAAGGTGTTTTTGCTTATGGAAGGGAATGGTCTTAAAGATTGTTCCTAGTTTAAATGTACCAATCTTTTTCTTTTTTTTTAATAAGAGATTCTAGAGTTTCTTGAAGACAAGAGGCAAAATGTTGGCTCACCAACGATTTCAAAAATTATTCACAGAATATAATATGCAAATCGCATTGTCTGCTGCTGTAGAGTGTCTTTTCTCAGTTGGAGGTGCCATTTTGACTTGCAGGAGAAACATACTTGCAAATGATAGATTTGGAAAACATTAATGTTGAAACTAAACTAACATATTGTATTTTAAGAGAAGCAGATTGACGAGGTTTTGATATTCATTTTTCTTGTTTTTTGTAGCGTTTTTATGAGTACAGCATAACCTATTCAAAAACCCTTGCTTAACTCATTCTCGCTTAATCCAACCCGCTTAGATTAGCCTTCGTTCAAACCAATCCTCATTTAACCCATATCCTTTAGCTCAATCCTCATTCAGCTCGACCTGCGTTTGACTCAACCCTATTTAACTGATCCCCTATGCTATATCAAATTCCCTATAAAATTATTGGCTACTAAATATGTTGAGTATTCCTTTACATCTGATCCCTATAAAAAGCTTAAAGAGCTGTATTTTCTAAGTACCATGCTCTGTGGAAGGTCACAGGGTATAGCACAAAGACATCGGGTAAACTTATGGAAGTGACAGAAAAACATCTTAAATTCCTAAATACAACACGTTGGAAGTCAACCTACGACACTGTCAAACGAATTCTTAGGATTCATGAAACAGGAAAGCTACAAAGAGCTAGTGATGAACTCAAACTACCTCGATTAAGAAATTTAGAGATTCGGTTTCTGAGTGAATGTGTGCAGGTTTCGGATCCATTCTTTAAAGCATTAGTTATTTTACAAGGAGAAAAAGATACTACATGGGTACAGTGTTCCAGTCTCATAAGGGTGAAGAGGAATATAATTGTTATGAAGCGTAGCAAGGCCCTAAACTAAGCTGCTTCACTAGGCTATACAATTCTTTATACACCGGAGAAATTTATTCTGCCTTCTATGGACTTCTGGGGCAAACCCTTGAGGGAGTTTGTAATTTCAATTTCCTACCACCTCTATTTCAAGACTAAGTGGCTATCAGAAGACATAGAGATGAGACTTATGGTTACAGTTTCTGAGCAAAAGTACAAAGCCAAAGATCTATCTGAAGCAAAAAATTAAAAATACAACCAAAACTGAACGTACAGAGGTTTTTTTTGCTTATGGAAGGGAATAGTCTTAAAGATTGTTCCTAGTTTAAATGTACCAATATTTTTTTTTTTTTTAGTAAGAGATTCTGAAGTTTCTTGAAGACAAGAGGCAAAATGTTGGCTCACAACAATTTCAAAAATTATTCACAGAATATATCATGCAAATCACATTGTCTGCTGCTGTAGAGCGTCTTTTCTCAGTTGGAGGTGCCATTTTGACATGCAGGAGAAACATACTTGCAAATGGTAGATTTGGAAAACATTAATGTTGAAAGTAAACTAACATACTGTATTTTAAGTAAAGCAGATTGACGAGGTTTTGATATTCATTTTTCCTGTTTTTTGTAGTGTTTTTATGAGTAAAGCCTAACCTAAATGAAACCACGTGGTTAACCTCCTAATCCTTTTTTGAATATTATTCTTTATATGTTTTAGTTCCAATGTTTGAATATTTAAATGTGTATTTCAGCTATTTAAAAACAAAACATCTTTTAGGTCAGGGATTTGGAAATACTGCAGTTCCCATTCAAAAACCCTCGCTTAACTCATTCTCGTTTAATCCAACCCGCTTAGATCAACCTTCGTTGAACCCAATCCCCATTTAACCCATCCCCTTTAGCTCAATCCTCGTTCTGCCCGACTTGCGTTTGACTCAACCCCATTTAACTGATTCCCTATACTATATCAAATTCTTTATAAAATAATTGGCTACTAAATATGTTGAGTATTCCTTTACATATGATCCCTATAAAAAGCTTAAAGAGCTGTATTTTCTAAGTACCATGCTCTGTGGAAGGCCACAGGGTATAGCACAAAGACATCGGGTAAACTTATGGAAGTGACAAAAAAACATCTTCAATTCCTAAATACAGCACGTTGGAAGCCAACCTGCGACACTGTCAAACGAATTCTTAGGATTCATGAAACAGGAAAGCCACAAAAAGCTAGTGATGAACTCAATCTACCTCGATTAAGAAATTTAGAGATTCGGTTTCTGAGTGAATGTGTGCAGGTTTCGGATCCATTCTTTAAAGCATTAATTATTTTACAAGGAGAAAAAGATACTACATGGGTACAGTGTTCCAGTCTCATAAGGGTGAAGAGGAATATAATTGTTATGAAGCATAGCAAGGCCCTAAACTAAGCTGCTTCACTAGCTTATACAATTCTTTATACATCGGAGAAACTTATTCCGCCTTCTATGGACTTCTTGGGTTAACCCTTGAGGGAGTTTATAATTTTAATTTCCTACCACCTCTATTTCAAGACTAAGTGGCTTTCAGAAGACAAAAGAGCATCCTTGAATGATTATCTGCTCGTAGAGGTGAGACTTATGGTTACAGTTTCTGAACAAAAGTACAAAGTCAAAGGTCTATCTGAAGCCGAACATTAAAATACAACCAAAATTGAACGTACAGAGGGTTTTTTGCTTATGGAAGGGAATAGTCTTAAAGATTATTCCTAGTTTAAATGTACCAATCTTTTTTTTTAATAAGAGATTCCACAGTTTCTTGAAGACAAGAGGCAAAATGTTGGCTCACCAAAGATTTCAAAAATTATTCACAGAATATAACATGCAAATCACATTGTCTGCTCCTATAGAGTGTCTAGTCTCAGTTGGAGGTGCCATTTGGACTAGCAGGAGAAACATACCTGCGAATGATAGATTTGGAAAACATTAATGTTGAAAGTAAACTGACATATTGTATTTCAAGTGAAGCAGATTGACGAGGTTTCGATATTCATTTTTCCTGTTTTTTGTAGTGTTATTATGAGTACAGCATAACCTAAATGAAACCCATATGGTTAACCTCCTAATCCTCTTTTGAGTATTATTCTTTATATGTTTTAGTTCCAATGTTTTGAGTATCTAAATGTGTATTTCATCTATTTAAATACAAGATATCTTTTAGGTAAGAGATTTGGAAATACTGCAGTTCCCATTCAGCTAAACCCTCGCTTAACTCATTCCCGTTTAAGCCAACCCGCTTAGATGAACCTTCGTTCAACCCAATCCCCATTTAACCCATCCCCTTTAACTCAATCCTCGTTCAGCTCGACTTGCGTTTGGCTCAACCCCATTTAACTGAACCCCTATACTCAACCTCAACCTCAGTTATACAACCTCATTTAACTTAACCCCATTTAACTCAACCCACGTTTATTCCAATCCTATTTAACCCAACCCCCATGAAACTCAGCCTCCATCCCCATTCAACTTAACCCCTAACAAAAAACACAAAGAAATGAATATAAAGACGACAAACGGGTCTATGTCCAGTAAATAAAAACGAAGAAAAACAACAAAAATCAAAAACAAATATTTTGCCCGTATCTAACAATCAGCTTTTTTTCAGCGTAGAAAAAATAAAAACAAAATAAAGCTAAAAAATATGACTAAAAAATATATGTAAAAGTAAAATAGACTAACCTAAAACATATAACATACAATTACTTAACATTTACAATTTGTAGCTACCTTCATCAAACCACAAAAGTAACTGGATTAAAAATTTTAAAATAACAAATGAAATAGGAATATATTATTGCGACAAAATTTTATGCAAAGCTTTTGATGCTTTGCATAAAATTATGCTTTACACAATAACATATTCCTATTTCATTTATTATTTTGAAATTTTTAATCCAGTTCTTTTATGGTTTGATTAAGGTAGCTACAAATTGTAAATGTTAAGTAATGGTATATTATATATTTTAGGTTAGTCTATTTTACTTTTACATATATTTTTTAGTTATATTTTTAGTTAGTTTTTTTTTTCTACGCTGAAGACGCCTTGTTAGATACGGGCGAAATATTCGTTTGATTTTTGTTGTTTTTCTTCGTTTTAATTTACTGGCAATAGACCTGTTTGTCGTCTTTTATTAATTTTTTTTTGTGTTTTTTGTTAGGGCTGGCCAGTTCTGCGTTATATCTCAGTGAATAGCAAATTCACTCGCTGTTTGACACAAACCGAAGCTAAGTTTCTTAAGACAAAATTACCGAAAAATTGAGAAAATCTTCAGAAGACCAAGATACAATCTCAAAAGAAATGCAATGCTAAATACAAAAAGGATCAAATGAAAAAAAAATGAGATGATCTTAGATACATGATTCGAAAAAAACAAACAAACAATTATATGAAGAAAGAAGCAATTTAGACCCATGAAGAACAATACATAGAATATCTCGAAAAAGCCCCTCTCATACTTCATCAATTCTGTACAGAAAAGTGAAAGGTCTCTTTGTTTATCTCTTAAGGAAGCTGACAGTGTTTTAATTGATAAGCAGTTTTCTCCCGATGCTGTAGTATAATTGTGAGAGGGTGCTAGGGGAGCTTTAAGCCCCTGGGATAAGAAGAGTCTAAAAACATTGTTTCGGTGAATTGTACCCCCTAAAATGGAGCCCAAGAACGAACCTAAAGCTTTGTTTTAGTCAGCCCAAAGCCTATATTCTTAAATATTTGGGCCAGGATGACTCCAGTGCACAAGAAAAAAAAAAAAAAAAAAAAAAAAAAAAAAAAAAAAAAAAAAAAAAAAAAAAAAAAAAAAAAAAAAAAAATATTCGTGTTTAAGGTCACAAGTCCTTATAAAAATCCAAGCAGTTTTCAGCAGAGCAGTTTTCCCACTTTGGCCATTAGAAGGTTTAAGGAGGTCGCACTTTTTCCCTTATTTATGGTAATTTTTGTTTGTCTTATTTTAATTAGATTTAAATTTAAATTCTCTCCGTTTTAAGATTCATCCATTTATCCATAGCAGTATCTGTGGCCTTTATGCTTAATGTTATTATTCTTTTTTATTTCATCTTTCATTCATAGAAATTTCTAGCTTTAAGTTAGAATTATTAAATGCTTTATTTTGATCGTTTTAGGTTTCAATGTAACTCTTTTAATTTTCTGTGAATCATATATAATCATATATATTTTGAAAATTTCCTTTTTGGAACATTTTCACATTTTCATAATAAGTGAAATACTAGATTAAAAATTTAAGTATTTAAAAAACTAGCTGCCAAGTATTTTATACTAGCCTGCCATCTATATTTGTAACACATACCAGTTAGTCATGTATATTTTCGGCTCTCTTAGTTTCGCTAATGCCATTGGGATAACTTGATAACATATTTAATTCCTGTAATCATAGACAGCTTCTTTTTTTAATATACAGCAAGTATTTAGGTTAAGCTTTACTTGTTCAGCATTCAATACATGACTATTTCAACTTTTGTGTTCGTTCTAATATTTAAATAGATAGCAGAAAAGCATCTTCCAAAAAAAAATAATATTTGAGCCTGATTCTAATAGATGAGATTACTAACCCGAAAACAATTTTGAACTTTTATGTTGTGGCGTAGAGGGACGTAGTTTTTTTCAAGCTAAAGTTGGCCATATTTTTTAAATAATTATAAGCCCGTACATTGCGCTTACTTTTGAAGTCGAAAATTATTTTCCTGGCAAGCCCTCATTTTGAGGTTTCTTCACGCTCTTATTCGAAGGTGGCTAGATATGGCTTTTTTCAAACTAAAAACAATCCTTCACGCTAGCTTTTGAAGTGGGATTTCTTTCTACATTAAAGCTCATGTTGAGCTTCTTTTCTACACTTTTCAAGGTTAAGAGACTATCTCTGAAAGTCCTAATGCAGTATTGGCGGATTTACTTGCTGTAGAGGTTTAAGCTCTTGCAACCTCAGCTAACTTGCTACTTGATGGGGTGGCCAAACAAATTCTCTACCTTGAGCGTCCATGTTTATATATTTAAAATAACTGCCAAAACTGCGCTGCTTTTTCTGTGAAAAAGCTTATCGTTCGCACGCGTAGACTCCTAAAGGGTAGGTTCAATCCTTTGAAGGCTGAAGTTATTTTTCATCTTATAGTTTAAGTTTTGGGTCAATTTTCACTCGGAAATTTCTACTAAGACCTTCTAGAACATGGTCAATTTTTACTCGGAAATTTCTTTTACAACATTTTTTTTGAATGTCACGTTTACTATGTTATTACGTAACATATTTATGCACATTGTTTATAGATATCTATTCATGTATTTATTTAAAGGTACTACAATTATTCATTTATCTCCCCCTTATTGCGTTATTGGTGTAATGAATAACTGTGGAGTCGAAGCATATTATGAACTTAAAATAATATTTTCAGCTTGTTAATCAATTTTTTCAGATTACATTTCATAACTTGAAGCTAAGTATGATTTGAAACGATGCAAATTTTCACTGCTTTTATGTGATTACATTATGTCCGTTTTTTCTTTTTTTTTTAGCAAACCAATCTTCTAAGATCGTACATCTTTTGAAAGAAAACGATTCTTTAAGGAGACCTGATGGGTCTGATCTTAGTCTTAGGGCCACTTTTCAAAAAATTAAAGTTTATTCTGCTCTGATCAGTGGTCTAAGGATGTTGATGAGAATATGATTAAACTCCTCTGTTCAATATCCTACTGGACAGAAAATTTGTAATTTTAGCACCTTCAACTGATATCTGTAACGTCTAAGATCTTAGCACTTCGATTAAGTAAAAAACGAAAATCTGAGGAGAGCAAGAGAAATCAGAGAGGTAAGATCTTTGCAGCAAATAATGGACCTATTATATCTTTGAACGTTGCCTCTTTTAAACGGGCGCTATGTGTCCAAAAGAAATTATCCAAGAGCTTAATAGCTTGGTTGAATGAGGTTTCATAAAAGAGACTTAGGCCTTGTCTTAATTGACACCATTTACCCTGTCAGTAGCATTTTCTGTAGGAGGATTAATCATGAACAGCTGGCTTTGATTGGACAGCAAATATAACTGGACCGCATTTGGAATTTTTGAAGACTATGATTGCCTGTCTAGCTGATACTGGCCCTTCTGCTAGGAGGATGAAGGGTGTCAACCAAACCAGGATTTATACTTACATGGTATAAAATAGTATTATAATGTGATATAAGCAATATGCCTAGTATGTTTCAATAATTACTTCTGCGTCTCTGCCGTTATTTGAGATAAACAAATGTGGAAAAAAAATGTTGTGAAGTTCATCCGGGAAATCATCTCACACTGGATGCTTCATCGTGATATACACATGAGTTAATACTTATTTCGCAAAGTCTACCACAAGCTCCTATAAAACCAAAGTCAATTCTTATGTCTAGTAATAGAAACAAAAAACACACAAAACAGAAATGACAGTAAATAACAAACCTTAAAGAAATGATTATATTGAAATAGATTTTAGACAACGAATTTTACATGCCCTGCTATTTTACTTGTGCATAAAGAGGGGAGTAAAGAGGCCCTCCACCTATGAGAGTTATCCGAAGGACCGACTGGGTAAATTGTCACCTAAAATGCAGTCTGTCCTGTTTACCCTGGGAACTATCCACCCCCCCCCCCCCCTCTGGGTCTAACACTTTATGACCTAGGTTTGAAAGTTTTTGCTGAACATTTCGCAGTACGTATAGGCTTCGCTGTATCACACTAGTCTTACAACTTAATATTGCTTCATGCCACAGTAGATAAAATTAGTACTTTGAAATAAAATTCTCTAGACTAATATTTCTTGTTATTTGTCTATGTCCTGTACTTGGGGAACTAGACTATTTATATCTGACCGTCTATATATTATAGATTAAACGAAGACACAATGTTTCTATTATTTGAATCTGGAAATGGGTGATTATGACATTTTGTTGGAGGAAAAGTTCAATTTAGGAATTTCTAGAACTCGAATTAAAGAATTCATAATTAGAGAAACTTGTTTATGTCCTGTGCTTAGTTAACCAGATTATCTATACTTGAAGCCGAAGGGGCGTCCTCTTTAAACCAGTTGGTGGACATCTCAAAACGCTACAAGTCCTGCACAGTTCCACAGCGCTTAACACCGTTTCCTCCAAGCTCGGTATAACTTCCGCCACGTTTGATACAGTTTCCGCCACGCTTGGAATACTTCCGCCATTGTTGGTGCGTGCCACCTGTTTATAGGTGATTTCTGAATATGGGCCCCCATCAGATTGAAACTGACGATACTCTCTAAAAAGATACTGAAAACAAAGTGCTTCTATTACTTTGAATCTGATTATGAGAGACTATAAATTTTGTTGAGGGATAAATTTGATATCAAAGGATTTTCTAGAAAGACAGAAGAGTAACCCACTTAAATTTTGTTCGTTGGAGTATTATAATTTAAAAAAAATATAGAAAATAGTTTTCCCTTTGAAATAAAATTACAGGCTGACGGATATCCGTATGAACTTACTCATGTTAATAAACATTAATTAAAGAGCGATCTTATCAATCAATGAACCAATCAATTTATTTGAATCACAAAAAAAATTAATTATATGATTTCACACCTTGAAGTTCATTCGAGGCTTGTTAAAATTGTGCACGGTGAAGTATATTTGGGCATCCACTATTAGGGAGGAGGGCTAGTAGGTCTCTGTGCAGGTTGGAGCTAGGGTAGTGTGCATAAAGCTTAAAAAAGTGCATTTTCATGCCCAATTTTCAGATAATTATAGAAGGTAGTTTTGAAAGCTGGGGTAGAAATTAGTTTCCCATCTCCCTATTTGAAGCATTCATGTTTCAAATAGTACTAAATCTTTACTTGAAAGAATCGACATAAGAATTTGATGGAATAGCCCCTCAGGAAAACGGTTGACAGATTTACAGCACAAAACAAAGTTGTTCAAAGTTCTCTTTCTTGGGTATTTCACTATTCACGTAATCACAGACAAATGCGTGTCGATGTCTCTGTGCTTTGCCTTGACAAACGTTGCTACAAAAGTAGTTGAAATACTAGCAAAAGTTTATTTGCTAATGCAAAAAAAAAAAAAAAAAATTATATGTAGCACATGAAAAGAGTCGGTTGCGATGGTGTGCTGCTAAAAAAAATAATAACAAATATAAGGCACAAAGAGTTGAAGAATGAAACCGTGTATTGAGAAACGCTTGCTTAAATTTTTCAAACGCAACATAACTGTATAATATGAAGATCCCGAAGCAAAAGTAAATATAATTTCAATAACAATTGAAAAATTTCAATAAACATTAAAAAAATAGTTATTATTAATTTTTATTAACATTCAATCTCTATCTGTTACGAAGGTAAACTTACACAGCAGCCGTAAACATAACATGGTTAATGATGCAAATTTTTTATTATGTAATTGCTTAAAGTGGTCTATTAAGTAGCTTAGAGTTAATATTCATGACGATTTATAATTTAAGCCCCTTGTACAAGTTATTGTTGAAATATTATCTCGTAATCGACCTCAAATGAAAATTGACTAATGTATAATTCTTTCATATTAGAATAAAGCTTATTCCGAAGTTTCGCCCTCTGTTAATAATTTTAAAACTAGGCGAATAATCTCAATATCTCCTCGTCCGAGTCTGGCGATAGTGATCGTTAAACCTCTCATGAAATTCCGTAAAGCAGTCTGAAAGATACCCAATAAAATACTTGTACAGAGTTGTATATAAATATTAACTCGAAGCTACTTAACCGACCTCAAACACTTAACAATTCCCTTCTGTGAAGGTATTTCTGTAATCCAAGAAAAATAATGGGGTGACAGCTATGGAGACATGCAGATAGAAGACAGCCATGGGTTCTTAGATTCCTTTTTCCTTGATCTTATGCGATCCATCGTACATGTCTTAATCATTCTATCGAAATCAATATATAATCAAATCGTCGAAAACTTGTATTTACATCATCCCTATAGTCAAACAAATCATTCCACAACCTTCTTTTAGCTGTTGCTCGGGCTCCCAAAAATGAGGTAAACCTATGTTCAAAAAAGTTCTTTTCTGATTGACTTGAAACCTCAAAGAACCGTTGCCGGTGCCCAGGAGTCCTAACGTTTTGTTGGGAGGGCAAAAGGTTGCCAAAAGACTTGGGAATGGATAAAAAATTTTTTGTCTCTGATTAACTTGAAGCTTGTCACGTGAAGCCGTAAATAACTGGTAAAGGGGTTCTACGTACAAAAATTTTACGTAAAGTCCCCTATAGCTGGGTCCGAAAAAAGCCAACATTTATTTTGGGGATCGGCTAAGAATTAACTCGTTGGGCTGGAAAGACTATAGTTCACAAAAAAAAACTGGCTAAACATGGACATTGCACTCCTCGAAATTCTTGGTGCTGGCTTTGTCAAGATCCTCAAGTCTTGTCAAGATCCCAAAATGGCCGGATCCATCTTTAGTAACAACTCTTGGATCTAAAAACTCAAATCAGAGGCAACGCAATAGCGTTGCTATAATAAAGGCCACACGGTTCCAATGTTTTGTTATTTTTTTCTAGAGGCACTTCATATGGAAGGGGTCGTCGTATGAACTTCAGAGGGGGCTCATTAGATTGGAAATCGGAAGTTCTAGTGTCTCTTTTAAGAGTTAAAAGTGATTGGAGGGCAACTAGCCCTCTCCCCACGCCCTTTCCCCCCAAATACATCCGATAAAATTTTGAGATAGCCATTTTGTTAAAAATAGTTCAAAGGTCATATAACATAACTCCAGGGTCTACACAACCCTACAGGGCCCGGGGGCAGGTGTTGTAAGTTATGCCCTGGGGTTATATATATACAAGGGATGCTCGTATAAACTTCAGAGAGGGCTCATTTGATTGAAAATTGAAAGTTCTAATTCACTTTTTAAGAGTCAGAAGAGATCAGAGGGCAACAGCCTCACAGTTTTCGACCTTTGTTAGAATTTCAAAGGAGAGTTTACCAGATACATCGGTGAATTCAGTAAACTCTGTTTTATCGGACTTGGACACACTTAAATCCAATATCCGGAATGATATTGAAAAAGAAGTTTGTAAAAAAGTTGGAATGTCAAATAGTGCGGATATGGTTGACTCTATCGTTTCTCAGATTCACGACTCTATACTCGTTCAGTATTCGACTAAGTTTGATGAGATTGAAAACAAACTACGGGCTCTTCAAAACGCGAACCTAGCCCTGGAAAATAGGGTTGAACAGCTTGAAACCCGTCTTGATGATATAGAGCAGGAAAAACGACTGAATCAGCTCGTATTTCATGGTGTTGACCATAGTGGGGGTCTTCCCATCTCTGAGTGTGTATTGATTGTGATTACAGATAAAATGCAAATTTCTGATTTTTCTTCGACCGCAATAGTTTCTGTATTTAAATTTCGAGCAAATTATACTGATTCGGACACCATTGTAAATGCAAAAAAGCGTCCTTTGCCTGTGTTGGTTGCGTTCAAGTCTGCTGCAATTGCAAGAAAAGTGTTTGCATGTAAGTCAAAGCTTGCTTGGTCAGGAATTTTTGTCACCGAGTACCTAACATCAAAAACATCACATCAAAGAGGTGAGAGTCATGGAGACAACAGGAGGTCGCCTTACTGATTCTGAAGACATATCTGAATTTCTGTGTGGTTATTTTGCAAATGAAGGAAAAAGACTTTGCGATCAAGCGCGGGCTAAGCTATGCACATCCGCGAGTTTTGGATCTGTCGTTGAAAGACAGCCTGAAAGTCAGAATTCCTTTGAGTTTGCAAGATATTCGGAACGGGAAGTGGCACGATTCTTGGCTGCGATGAAGTCAAGCTCTAGCGGGATGGACGAGTTTTCCCTGAAACTCATCAAGGCCGCAAAAACAAGTGTCTTACCTGTGTTGACGCACCTCATCAACCTTTCTCTAGATCCCGGAGTCTTTCCGGAAGCACTAAAGATTGCAAGAGTGGTTCCTCTTCATTAAAGAGGGAAAAAAGATGACCCATCGAATCGAAGACCTATATCTATTCCCCCATTTTTCTCTAAGTTATATGAGAAAGTGGTACATGCCCAGTTAAGTTATTATATTGAAAAGAATAAAATTCTAATGGAAAATCAATTTGGGTTCAGAAAAGGGCTATCTACGGATATAGCAGTTCTGAAATTGGTTGATTGGATTAGTGATGCATTTGAAGCTGGTCTCATACCCGCAGCTGTGTTTTTGGATATGAAAAAAGCGTTCGATACGGTGGACCACTCAGAGCTTATTCAAGCTCTTGACTCGATTGGGGTGAAGGGTTCAAGTCTGGAGTGGTTTTCATCGTATCTACACAATCGGTATCAGATAGTTCAGAATGGGTCATTTTATCTTCAAAAAAGAAAATAGAGTGTGGGGTCCCACAAGAGTCAATCTTGGGACCTCTACTTTTCATTATTTTCATTGATCGAGTGAAACACTACCTGTCAGAGGCTGGTGTCATCCTGTTGCTGATGACACTTTGCTCTTTCTGGCAGCGCCTTCACTAGATGTTTTATATAATAAAATTCATAATGCAGTTTCTGAATTTCTAACTTTTTCTCAGCAAAATATGTTAACCCTAAACTTTTCTAAAACTTTTTTCATGATATTTTCTAGACTTTCGTCTAGTGCTGGAAAAGACCATATCACGGTTCAAGAAAATGTGATAAAGAGAGTAGCAACAACGAAGTATTTGGGGGTTTTAATTGATGAAAACCGGTCGTGGAAAAACCATTCAAGTGCAATAGCTGAAAAATTAAGCAGAGGCCTTGGGGTGATGCGAAGAATTAAAAATCTAGTCCCAAAAAAGATCCTGAAAATGATTTATTTTTCTATATTTTACCCATATATTAGCTACGGATGCTCTATTTTGTAACATGAAAATGATTTATTTTTCTATATTTTACCCATATATTAGCTACGGATGCAAGAAATTTTGTAACATGTTTCAAAAGAGTACAAAAACTTCAGAATAGAGCTGTAAAATTATTATCTGAATTTGATGATTCTGATGAGGTTCCTGCTCAGAAGCATTTTAAAAAGAATAAGTTTAAAAAGAATGTATCCCAAATTCGAGATTACCAAGTCGCGATTTTCTCGTATGAATATTTGAATCAGCTGCACACCCCTGCTTTTGAAAATCTTTTTACCTTTAATAGAGACCGTCATGATCATAATGCAAGAAAAGCTGATAACTTAACTCATGAGTTTAGGAGCACCACTCGGGCATCTTTTGTGATTCGCCATTATGGTCCCCATGTTTGGAATATATTGCCCGAGTGTGTGAAAAATGCGCCTAGTCTTCCGGCTTTCAAGTCACGGGCAAAGAAGTTTATTTTATCTCGTGAGTGAATTTGGTGTTAAGCCCACTCCAGGTTGTCATTCTATTTAAGGTATTTCCCCGATTTACTTTGCTTTTTTTTTTTTGCTTTTTTTCTATCTACTTCTTGTCTTTTCCTCTTTCTCTCTTTTTTCCTTTATTCCTTCATCAGATAAGTTTCTTGTGTGTTGAGTAGCAAGGTATGAATGTTGTTTTAATTAGCTGAGAGTGATAACCTCGCTTGCCCTTTCAAGCTTATTGCCTTTCTTGGCAGGCGAAAGGCGAATAGTGTTTGTATTCTTTTTTAATAAATGTATATCTCATATCTCATATCTCACTAGCCCCCCCCCCCGCCACGGCCATTTTTTCCCAAATACACCCAATAAAAATTTTGTGATAGCCATTTTGTTAAAAATAATTCAAATAGCAGGTAAAAAAAAACTCCGGGGTCGACAAAACCCCCAGGGCCCAGGACAGGCGTTGTAATTTATGCCCCAGAGGCTATGTGGTTCTTATAGAAGGGATGCTCGTATAAACCTCAGAGAGGGGTCATTTGATTGAAAATTAAAAGTTCTAATTCACTTTTAAGAGTCAAAAGAGATCAGAGGGCAACTAGGCCGCCCCACCTTTTTTCCCCCAAATACATACGATACAATTTTGAGATAGCCATTTTGTTAAAATAGTTCGAAGACCATATAACAAAACTCCGTGGTCGACATAACCCCCAAGACCCAGGAGCAGGCGTTGTAAGTTATGCACTAGGGGTATATATGATTCTTACAGAAGGGATGCTCGTATAAACTTCAGGGAGGGCTCATTTGATTGGAAATTGAAAATTTTAGTTTACTTTTTACGAGTAAAAGAGATCAGAGGGCAACTAGCCCCCTCCTCAAACCCTTTTTTCTCCAAACCCATCAGATAAAAATTTTGAGATAGCCATTTAAAAAAAAAAAAAAAAAAATTAAACATCAGATAATACAACTCCAGGGTTGGAAAAATCTCCCAGGGCCCAGGGGCAGATGTTGTAAGTTACGCCCTGGGGCATATGTGGTTCTTATAGAAGGGATACTAACATAAACTTCAAAGAGGGCTCATTTCATTAGAAATTGAAAGTTCTAGTTCACTCTTTTAAGATTTAAAAGAGATCGGAGGGTAACTAGCCTCCAACGCTCTTTTTCCCCAATTATGTCCGATGAAAATTTTGAGATATCAATTTTTTTTCTAAATAGTTCAAAGATCACATAACAAAAAATCCGGGGTCGACACAACCCCCGAGGGCCAGGGGGCAGGCATTGTAAGTTATGCCCTGGGGACATATATGGCTCATATAGAAGGGATACTCGTATAAACTTCAGAGCGGACTCATTTGATAGGAAATCGAGAGTTCTAGTTCAATTTTAAAGAGTCAAAAGAGATCAGAGGGCAACTAGCTCCCCCGCCTTTTCCCCTAAAACCATCCAATAAAAATTTTGAGATAGCCATTTTGTTAAAAATAGTTCAAACATCAGATAATGAAAATTCCAGGGTCGAAAAAGCCCTCAGGGGCCGGGGGCTGGCGTTATAAATTATGCCCTGGGGGCATATATGGTTCTTATAGAAGGGGTTCTCGTAAAAAAAAAAAACATTATAGAGGGCTTATTTGATTGGAAATTGAAATTTCTAGTTCACTTTTAAAGAGTCAAAAGAGACCGAAGGGCAACTAGCCCCCCCCCCCTACGCCCTTGTTCCCCAAACCCATCCGATACAAATTTTGAGATAGCTATTTTGTTAAAAATAGTTCAAAAATCAGATAATAAAAACTCCAGAGACGACAAAACCCCCAGAGCCCGGGGGCAAGTGTTTTAAGCCATGCCCCGAGGGCATATAAGATTTTTATGTAAGGGGAGGTCGTATAAGGTTTAGGAGTGGCTCATTTGGTTGGGAATTGAAAGTTCTAGTTAAATTTTTGAGTCAAAAGGAATTGGATGGTATCTACCCCCCTTTCCCCTGCACACACCCTATTCTCCGTAAATACATCTGATCAAAATTTTGAGATTGCCAGTTTGTTTTAAATATTCCAACGATCAGATAACAAAAACTTCGGGGTCAACATACCCTCCCCCACCCCTAGAGCCCTGGGGAAGGGTTGTAACTTATGCCCTTGGGACATATAAAGTTCTTATGGAAGAAGTAGTCGTATAAACTTCGGAGGGGACTGACAAGATTAGAAACTGAAAGATCTAATTCCCTTTTTTAAATTTAAAAGTGATCCGATTGCCACTAACCCCTCCCCCGCCAACTCCCACTGTCCCCAGGGCAAGGCCTGAAGTTATGCAGGCTGTCAATTGTTGATATATAAGGTTTTTGTCGAAGGGGTAATTGTATAGGCTTCGGAAAATCCTTATTCGATTTAAATTGAAAGTTCTAGCTCCATTTTTTTAAGTCAAGAGTAATCAGACGGTAGGCAACCTCTCCCCCACGCCTTTTTTTAAAATGATTTTAATCAAAATTTTGAGTTAGCTATTTTGTTCAAAATCGTCCAAATGTCAAATACCTATGGTTCCAGGTTTGACCCCCCCACCAGCCATGGGGAAAGGCCAATAAGTTATACTAGCAGCCCATCGTTAACATATAAAGCTTCTATGGAAGGCGTGGTCGTATAAGCTTTGGAGGAAATTCATTCGATTTCTCCCAAGTGCATCTTTGTAAAAATTTTGAAATAGCCATTTTATTCAAAATAGTCCTAAAATCAGATTTCTATCAGTTAGGGGTTGAGAAATCCTCTATTGCCCCCCAGGGAAAGGATTGTAACTTATGTAATTTGCCAATTATTAGAATATAAGTTTTTTTGTGGAAGGGGTGGACGTACCTTTGGAGGTGGCTCTTTTTATCGGAAATTGAAACTTCTAGTTCTTTTTTTAAGAGTTCAAAGAAATCAATGGGCAATTAGCCCACGGCCTACTTTCCCAAAGGACATCCGGTCAAAATTTGAGATAGCCATTTTGTTCAAAATAGTTCAAAGGCCAAATAAATATGCTTGGATATACCTTGCTTACTTAGATGCTTTCTTTGCTTTGATACTTTGGTACTTTGATACTAGTTTTGATACATCGATCTAAGTTAGGAGTTGAAAAAAAATGATTTTGAAATAAGGCATTTCCTAAAAACTTGAAACTTTTTGCAATGAAAAACGAACAAAAACTAATTTTAAAAACTTTTCGAAAAAGAAGTTTTTCAAAGAAAAGTAAAGGCCATATTAAACTTAAGATCAGTAGATACAAATACCTGTTAAGATTTAAACTAGAAACGACAAGAAATTACTATTAAAGAATAAATGAAACCCAAAACAAACAGAAATTAAATAAAAAATCATAGCAAAATAACTTTCAAGAAATTAATTTTAAAGAATAAATGAAACCCAAAACGAACAGAAATTAAATAAACAATCATAACAAAATAAACATACAACACGTACTAATATAAATGAATAAATTACAAAAAATTAGTATTAAAGAATAAATGAAACCCAAAGCGGACATAAACTAAATAAACAATCATAGCACGCAAACATACAATAGATACTAATATGAATGAATAAATAATTCTTAAAAAGAGTTAAACTTAAATTGAATATTCAAATCAAGATTGAAACGAACAAAAGTCACTACAAACAAGAGTTTGGGTTTTGCTTCTTTCTCTAACTGTAAAAGTCTAAAACCTACTGCGTCATTGGCGCTTTACTGAAAACTATATGTGTCTTGAACAGTCTTGGAAAGTAAAAATAATATCAAACTGAATACTTAATATATAATGATATCAATTGTTGAAAGATAATCATTTCAAGATTTTATCTCGCTGTAATTTTTATTTTCATTTTCTATGCTGTAATAACTAGAAAAGAAAATATTTGTCATATAATTCGTTTTCAATGGAGAGCCAATGACGGAGTCGGCTTTAGACTTTTAGAGTTAAGAAAGGGGGCAGTACCCAAACTCTTGTTTGTAGTGAAACTATACTTTTTATGGCACAGTCTTTGAAAGAACTACTGAGATTAAACAGAATATTTGGTATATAATGATACTAATTGCTGAAAGCTCATCACTTCAAAATTTAATTCTACTCTAATTTTTATTTTTATTTTCAATATTGTAATAAGTACAAAATAAAATATTTGTAATATAAATTGTGCTCAGTAAAGCGCCAAGGACGCAGTAGGTTTAGACTTTTACAGTGAGAGAAGGAGGCAAAACCCAAACTCTTGTTTGTAATGATTTTTGTTCGTTTCAAGTTTGATTTGAATATTCAATTTAAGTTTCAGTTAATTTAAGATTTATTTATTCATTCATATTAGTACCTATTGTATGGTTCCATTGTAACTGAACCCCTGTGTAACTGAACCCCAAGCAACTAAACCCCTGTAACTAAACCCCGTACAACTGAACCCCCGTATAACCGAACCCCCATTCATCTGAGCCCCCGTGCAACTGAACCCTCGTGCTACTGAACCTTCATGCAACTGAATCCCCTTTAGCTGAACCCTCGTGCAACTCAACCCCCGTGCAACTAAACCCCATTTAACTAAACCCCAGTGTAACTGAACCCCCATGTAACTGAACCCCCATGTAACATGAACCCCCATATAACTGAACTCCCGTGCAACTGAACACCCCTATAGCTGAACCCCCGTGCAACTGAACCACCGTGCAACTGAACCCGCGTGCTACTGAGCCCTCATGCAACTGAACCCCCTTTAACTGAACGCTCGTGCAGCTAAACCCCCGTGTAACTCAACCCCATTTAACTAAACCCCCCTGTAACTGAACCCCCATGTGACTGTAACTGTGTGTAACCATGTAACCATGTAACTGTGTGTTAACAGAACACAACTGATGAGCGAAAAGTGATGAAAGAGAGGAGTAATACCGAACTCTCAGCTATCATTCTTGGGAGACATCTGACAGTTTATAAGTGACCATGGAATTCCTGTGTTGTTTTAAAGTCACTTTTCTGTGAATAGGCAGCGTGACGGCAGAGTGCACCTGGCGACGATAAATCACATCAGTCCAGTTTTTGTCAGGAAAAAAATACTCAGTGATAATTTATTGCTCCAGCTAGCATTATGTACTTCTAGGTCTGGGCCTAGGGATCTAGTGGTAAATCCAGGCCTGAGCGTGCACATATTTCATTTTGGTGAATTAACTTTCCCTTTAAGCACTCTCTGAAACTACCAACTTAATACACAAATCCCTTTTTGAGATATGCCATTTTGAAAATCTGCATGCACATAGTGTCTTTTGATTTAGTTCAAGTTCCACCTCAAATACCTCATTCTGTCAAATTTTCAACTTGATATGCGTAGCCTTAATAGTGCTAGTTTAATAGTAGCAGAGGTCGTAGTAGGAGCAGTAGAAGTAATAATAGTGTTGAATTAGTAGTAGTAGTAGCAGTACTAATAGCAGCAGTAGCAGGTAGATGCCCCAGAAGTTTCATCTTGATACGTTAAGCTGTTCCAAAAAAAATTGCTGATACACCTGTATCAGCAATCTGTATGTTATTGCAAGTTACCAATTGTTAAAATTTAAGGTTTTTATAGAAGGGATGATCGTAAAAACTTTGAAGGAGGCTCATTCAATTGGAAATTGAAAGTTCCAATTCAATTTCGAAGAATCTAAGGTAATCACAGGACAATCAGCCTTTCCCTCTTAACCGACATCCCCCCCTCCCCAAATACATCCGATCAAAATAAAAATAAACATTTTGTTCAAAATAGTCTGAAGATCAAATAAACATGCCTTTGGGGTTAACAGCCCCAAGGGCTGTAAGTTAAGCTAGTTGCTCATTGCTAACACATAAGGTTTTTGCAGAAAAAATTTTGTATGAACTTTGGGGGAGGGGACTCATTCGATTGGAAATCAAAATTTCCAGTGCACTTTTTCAGAGTTAAAAGTGATCGAAGGGCTTCCACCCCACCCTATTTTCCCCCAAATACATCCGATCTAAATTTTGGGACGGCAATTTTATTTAAAACAGTTTAAAGGTTAAATAACTATACCATAGTTAAATAACTATGGTTCATAACCCTATTTTTGTTTTACCCAATGTAAGTACGGTTGGTTGAGTTGCACGAGGGTTCAGCAGCACGAGGGTTCAATTGCACGGGGGTTCAGTTGCACGGGGTTCGGTTATACGGGGGTTCAGTTGCACGGGGGTTCAGTTACATGGGGGTTAACTTACATGGGGGTTCAGTTACACGAGGGTTTAGTTAAATGGGGTTGAGTTGCACGGGGTTGAGTTGCACGAGGGTTCAGTTAAAGGGGGTTCACTTACATGGGGGTTCAGTTACACGGGGGTTTAGTTAAATGGGGTTGAGTTGCACGGGGTTGAGTTGCACGAGGGTTCAGTTAAAGGGGGTTCAGTTGCATGAGGGTTCAGTAGCACGAGGGTTCAGTTGCACGGGGGTTCAGTTGCACAGGGGTTCGATTATACGGGGGTTCAGTTGCACGGTGGTTCGGTTATATGGGGGTTCAGTTACACGGTGGTTCAGTTACACGGAGGTTCAGTTACACGGGGGTTCAGTTACAGGGGTTCAGTTGCTTGGGGTTCAGTTACACGGGGGTTCAGTTACACGCACACCCTATTGTATGTTTGTGTGGTATGATTGTTTATTTAATTTCTGTTCGTTTTGGGTTTCATTTATTCTTTAATAGTAATTTCTTGTCGTTTCTAGTTTGAATTTTAACAGTTATTTGTATCTACTGATCTCAAGTTTAATATGGCCTTTGCTTTTCTTTGAAAACTTCTTTTGCCGAAAGTTTTTTTTTTTAATCATTCTAATAAAAAAACTAATGTGAATAAGCTTTGATTACAAGGTAGTGATCCCTGTACATATATTGATCCCTGTATGTACTTAGTGATCCCTGTATGTACAAAGCAGAAAATCCATTGAAACGCTCTTATCGAGCTCATGCAGGTCAATATTAAAATTTCTTAGCACAGTAAATGGACTAGAACCGGTTGGTAATTCGTCAAGCTGCTTATCGAGAAGATATACTAAAATAGGTATAGAGCCAGATGGTAGTCCATACAATACAATTACAAATACATCTTTCAGTTTTACTATCCAATTTGAATTCAAATGACATTTCCTGTCATACTACTAGGGCATTTCTCGCTACATATTGCTTCGGATATGTGCTCCATTTCCTCCATGTTGTCTTAGTTGTTGATTCCCATAATAAAATTCGTATGTAGGAGTTTGTAAGAGAGCTGAGTTGTGGTCATTTAACCATGTTTCGGTAAGAATGATAACCTGAAATATAGAAAGTTCACATATCTCGTTTGAGAAAATCAAAGAAAGAATCTGATCATTGGCAGTTAAGGTAAAAAACTTTGAGGCCTATCGCACCACCTTCCCCATACTCAGATTAAATTTCATCTTTATACAAATACTTCAAATTTTTAGGTTTAAATTGTCCAGCTATCCCAACATCACAACTCGATGTAGCTGCTTCATAAACATAACACAAAATCTACACTTAAAGGTTCCAAATTTGAAAGCAGCTAATACTCCATGAATCGCCATCCTAATTACCTACAGTCATTAAATTTTAGAAACCCTTTGGTAAGCAGTTTCATTTCCCAACCCTCCGAAAAAAAATACCTATACCAATAAAAAAGAACAGGTCATAAGAAATTGCACCTTCTGATGTTGATCCTCCTTTGAAATCTTTATGGGAAACTTACGAAGAGAAAGATCATCATGAAAAGTGAATAGATGCCCTTGCTGAAGATCGTCATTAATTGTACATCCAAGCACACCTTCGAAGGTAGCAATAATAATAATGATAAAATTTTATTGTCCATCATAATGTACAAAAGCGCAAAACTGACGGAGTAGGAAAAAAAATGAAAAACCTGTAGAAATACGTTCAGAAGATTAGAAGTTTAATACAGTTTAATGTTTTTCGGCAGTTTAATGCCGTGAAAGTTTGTTTTAAATAAAGTATCATTCATTCATTCATAAAATCAAAATTTACCAGCTTTCGAAACGACTCAGTTCTTCTTCAAATAGTATCTAAGGGGCTTGTGACTCCATATCTGCTCGACGCTGTGGTGTCGCGAGTCCAAAAAGGTACCCGTAGTAGGTATTTCACATTTTGCAAAAACGCTTTCTAATATCAGCAACATCACTTCGAGTGAAATGCTGCCAAAAAGGCGAAAGACAAAGTAAATGCGAGACTACAAAAGCATTGTAAAGAGATCCTTGGATACGGCGACTAAACTTAAATTTCATAGCAACTAAAAGGCTAAAAGCTTTCCAATTATTTTTCGCAAAAAAAAAATCTTTCAACAGAGTTTGTGTTGCACGGCAACTTTTCCCAATTGGTACTCCAAGGTAAGTAAGGTGATCTTGTTCATGAACGAAACAGGTACAAACAGACAGACGGACTGGCTCTTAGGTGCAGTGTTTTAAAACCAGGAATTCAATTCTACTCTCGTTTAACTTTATTCCGATATGGTCACCCTTCTCTGACAATATTGTAAATGAAATTGAAAATGAAATTTAAAAACGACAATGAAATTTTCTTTTATTTCAGTCTGCGTTCGACTAATGTTCAGAATATTATCAGCGTAATTAGGTACCGAGACATCATCCCCTCTAAATAAACAAGTCATCACAGCAAAATGCTGAGGTTCAGCAATGCTTGAACAGCTTGAAAAGCGATACTTGTTCAATAATCAGCAATTATTGAACATGGTTGGAGAAGCCACAGTCTAATAAATGTCTTATAAATGGCTGTCCAATAAATTTCTTAGTCATGATTTGCGGAGTAAGTTCAGTAACACAGGGCAATACAATAATCTAAGCTTTAGCGTTCAGCTTTCTATACATATCCCAAAAAACCTTTACAACTGAAGAACTTTACAACAGTTGCGCTTTGGCAGTCCTTTCCCTTCCCGAATTTGGGATCCTCTAAAATCCTGTCAAGTGAGTTTGGGCATATATGGTACTAAATGGGTAGCCTTATCTGGCAACCGTTCTTGTGCTGGACTTTAAGATAGTTGAGGTGGATGGAAAAAGCTTTGTGAAGTGAAGAATTATTCGAAGCTTCTAGCAAAGGAACGGCTATATTTAATCTGGACTCTCTTAGAAAGACTAGTTGAGAAATGGATTCCAGTGAGATAAAGTTCCTCAGCTCTTTTGATACCTTCATTTAGGGAGCCACATTTCTCCAGAGACCTTATATTTTAGAAATAGTTGTCACCAAATTTTGGAGCTTCTGCAAGTTTAAAAGTATGTTTTTCCTTAAATGAGTTGAAATTTCAATTCTTTTTTCGTAAACTGATTTTTTTTTTTTGTAATTGGTAGTATTGACGTTTCATCAAATTAAATGAAACTACAACTTAGCTCCCCTCCCAGTGACTTAAGCCTTAGCCCTTCCTCTAAACCAATTTGCTAATTTGGCCTTTGCTAATAGGTTTTTCCCTTAGGTAGAATATTTGTTGGTAACCAGTGTCACGAAAGGTGATTTATGCTATTATCTGGAAGTTTAAATTAATAGTTCGCGTGACTACCCGTAATAGCAAGTGAAAAAAAGGATGAAGAGCGAGTTAATTATATTGTTTTGGTTAACACTTATCACTGTCTACAACAAGGGCGGATCCAGGACTTTTTTTTTTTTTGGGGGGGGGGGTGCAAAATAGGTTGATCCGATAAACTTGCGTTAGGAGCAAGTTAAATTAACGCAAACTTGCGTTGATCAAGTAAATTACACTGCTTTAGACTGCGTTGGGGGGACGTGCGCCCCCCCTCGCCCCCTAGATCTGCCACTGTTCTGCAATCATTTTTCTTTAATCGTTAATAGGAACGTCTAATGGGGGAGGGAGGCAATTGTTCAGCCTTAGATTTTGAAAAATCCTTTGTTTTTATATTTTAATTAAAACTACAGTTTATTTTTGTATTTAATCAATAAATCGAAAGAACCACTAAGTTGCGCCCTCATAGATTTGTATTTTTTTTGATCCCCCTACCCATAGTTTTCCGTCGATTGACACCCATAATCATTAATTTACTATTTGTGTTTCATAATCTTAAGCAATCTGTTTCAACAGACCAGTGCTGTAAGTCCGATGGTCTCCGTTATCCTTAAGAGAGAAAAGACAAAATTATGCTTCGCAAGGAAATCGTATAATTCCGAAAAAAAATTTTGAGGATTAATATTTCTCTGTACAGATAGAAGTTATGTCAACGGTCTCACCACCACACAAGAAATTGGATGTGGGGTTGTCCCTTCCTTAAGCGCCCTCAGGATGAAATTGTTGATGTAATGGCTAAAGGTCGTATCCGATATTTTTAAACTTCTGAGATATTATTTATCTTTTATGGATAATAATAATAATAATAATAATAATTTTATTATAAGCCAAAAAAAACAGGCCATACAAAACAGTATTCTTAATCACACTCCACAAGAAAAATAACATAAATATCAAGTTTCACTCATTGATGTCTGCGCTTCATTTAAATAATTACATAACTGCCTGATTGATCTTTTTACAGTCGTTTTCAGGATCCCCGGGAACTCCAAGTTACCACCCTCAAAATACTTTTCCCTTAATAGAGAAAGTTGCTGGCACTCGGTGAGAATATGGGCGACATCCTCAATACCTAGGTTACATCTGGGGCAAGAGTAATCCGCATTTGCATCTGGGGCCACCCTATTTCTTTCAAATACTCTTTTTCTATTTTTTAGTGGCAGGCAATTCGCTCGAATCCGAAACCAAGTCCTCAATGTCTCCCCCGGTAATCCTAGTTTAAAATAATATTCGAATCCAAATATCTCTTTTACATGGGAATAAAACTTCAATGTTTCAGATGTTTTAACTGCCTGGGTCCACATTTGGACTTCCTGGTCTTTTATTCTTTCAACAATCATAGCCAAAAACGACTCACCCTGATCTGAGGGACCTAGCCCCTCATTCCAAATATATGATAATCCTAATCCATCTAAAACATTTTTTATTTGATACGGCCACGATCTTTTACGTTTCGACCGTAGCATCTCCACATAAGCTGCTTTTGCTAACCTATCTTCTGACAGACTTAAAACCTTTAGCCAGTACCGGATCATCTGTGCTAATCTACTCATTCTCAGCGAAAATATACCTAGGTCACCTTTTATAGCCTGATTGTGGGTCGTTACGTGAAGACCAATTAATCTCTTAAAGTGTTGCAGCTGAATTGACTCCAATTGTGGTGCCGGGTCATGCCCCCAAAGTTCAGCTCCGTAATGGATAGTAGGCAAAACTTTAGAATTAAAAACATATTTATGCATTTTTAAATCTTTTATACTTGAAAGCCTTGAATTACGTAAAATGGCAGCTGAAACCGCTTTCCCTCTCTTAATCATCTGTTTTACATGCTCTTTCCATCCTCCTTTTGCTGAAAGTGTTACTCCCAAATATTTAAAATTTTCGCTCTCTTTTACTTTTTCACCTTTATAATAAAATTCTACTTTTTGATCATCATTATTCACACGAGTTCCTCTAAAAACCACAATCTCAATCTTTTTAATATTCAACACTAGTTTCTTTATATCTAAATATTCTTCTAATATACTCAATAAGATTTGGAGCTCCTCTATTATGTTGTGTTGTGTTGGAGCTCCTCTATTATGTTGGATATTATGTTGCTATTATTTGGTAGCATTGATATTATTATTAGATATTATGAGATAACAGCCAAAACTGATTGCTAAGCTTTCCTGAAAGATATGATCAGGATCAGCAGAATAATGTCAATCATGAAGATCAAAGCATGATTGAACATGCATTGCCCTGCTACGCCTTCCTTTGAGTATAGCTTAGTAAAAGGTGACAATGATCTCGGAAATGTAAAAATGTCAGATATAACCTTCTTGCGTGACAGGGTCAAGGTAGTAAATGTGCCGAAACAGAGATTTTTTCCAGGAGTAGAAAAGTTCAAAAACAAACTACGAAACATAAAAAAGAAAAAAACATAAGACAATTGACGAAACAACTGAAAAACTAAAAACAGAAAAACTTCTGAATACTGAATTGCTGAATCACGACGAATAAGGTCAATCTGAGGAGTGTCTAAGATATTTGAATCACAAGGATATTTATGTAAAACATAAGACAATTGACGAAGCAACTGAAAAACTAAAAACAGAAAAACTTCTGAATACTGAATTGCTGAATCACGACGAATAAGGTCAATCTGAGGAGTGTCTAAGATTTTTAAATCCCAAGGATATTTATGTAAACGTAGTGTTTTCATATCTTCTTTTTTAATAAATCCTCAACGTAATCAAGTAGAAAAAGTAAATAACCTTTGATTATTGTGCCTAGTTACTAGATAGCATAGGCAAAAAAAAAAAAAAAAAAAAAAAAAAAAAAAAAAAAAAAAAAAAAAAAAAAAAAAAATGTGATCTTATTTGTCCCAAAAAATTTAAAGACTACCATGATCTTCTTGGTAGCTCATCAAGAACTGATGGGAATATCAACAATTGAACTTTTACAAAAGATTTTAAGGGATAAGTTTCACCTATACTCTTTTGTTTCAGTAGTGTATATCCAAAGTGCGTAGTCCTCCAGTCATGCAATTCAAAGGAGGAAAAAATCACCCCAAATTCACCAAAGTCATTTTTCCCAAAGTCACCCGATAAAAATTTTGAGATAGCCATTTTGTTCACCATGGTCGAAAATATAATAATTATGTCTTTTAGGATGATTTAATTCCCCACAGTCCCCGGGGGAAGGGCTGCAAGTTATGAACTTTGACCATTGTTTACAAATAGCAGTGGTTATTGGGAAGTATACAGACTTTTCAGGGGGGATTTTTTCTCTTAGTGGGGAGGGTCGGAGGTTACGTGGGCGGATCTTTCCAAGGAGGAAGTATTCATGGGGAAGGGATATTGATATGAAGGGGGCACCGGGTTTCCCAGCTTTATTTAAAAAAACGATCAGAAATTAAATAAAAAATAAACAAGTTTTTCAACTGAAAGTAAGGTGCAACACCAGAACTTAAAACGAACAGAGATTATTACGTATATGATTGGGTTTGCCCCCTAGTCAATACCTCGCTCTTTACGGTAAAGTTTTTTTTTTAGTCATTTATTAAGAGCTATTTATTCTAATTAACGGCCTTTGTGATTAAGGGGTCATTCTTAAAGAACTGGAACAAAATTTGAGCTTTAGCGTAAAGAGCGAGGTATTGACTAGGGGGCGAACCTCCTAATATAAGTAATAAAAATATACGAATAAATAAGTTCGTTACGTAAGTTAATCGTAAGTTAAATATATTTATTAGTAATAAAAACGTCCGTAAACAAAATTAAACAACTTTCGAGAAAGCAATATAACCAAAAACAAGTAAAATTAGTATGCAAGTTTCGTTTTAAATATTCAATGCAGGTTGAGCCAAAATCAAAGCCTGCATTAATTCAAAAACGTTCAGAAATTAAATAAAAAACATATTTTTTTTACTGAAAGTAAGGCGACCTTAAAACTTAAAAGGAACAGAAATTATCCCATCTATGAAAGGGGCTGTCACCTCCTTAAAGCCTTACTCTTTACGCTAAAGTTTGACTCTTTCTCACAACTTTGTTTTTTTTAATTAAATAAAAAAAAACAAGTTTCTTAACTGAAAGTAAGGAGCAACATTAAAACTTAAAACGAAAAGAAATTATTCCGTATATGAAAGGGGATGTCCCCTCCTCAACGCCTCGCTCTTTACGCTAAGCTTTTTTATTGTTTTCAAACAGTTCATGGTAACAAACTGTACGTAAGGAGCGACCCGGCTCAATAGTAACCGAAACTTTAAAAAACGGAATTTTGATACCAATAGATACACCAAAAGAATCAGATTTTAATGCCGATTTCAAATATATAAGTTTCACCATGTTTAGTCCTACGATAAGTTTCACCAGGTTTAGTCCTGAGAAAATTTGCCTGATTTTCGTAAAAAGGGGAAAACACACCTTAAAAGTTATAGAACCTTAATGAAAATCACACCATCAGATTCAGCTTATCAGAGGACCCTACTGTTAAAGTTTAAAGCTCATATCTGCAAAAATGTGGAATTTTGTATTTTTTGCCAGAAGATAGATCACGGATGCGTGTTTATTTGTTTGTTTGTTTGTTTGTTTTTTTCTTTCCCCAGAGGTGATCGTATTGACCCAGTGGTCCTAGAATATCGTGGGAGGACTCATTCGAACAGAAATTAAAAGTTCTAGAACCTTCTAGTTTTATGTTTTGATGTTGCTCCTTACTTTCAGTTGAAAAACTTGTTGTTTTTTTTTATTTAATTTCTGATCATTTTTTAAATAATGCTGGGAAATCCGGCGCCCCCTTCATAGCAATGTCTCTTCCCCCATGAAATTTTCTCCATGGAAAAAATAGAGTTGTGAGAAAGTCAAACTTTAGCGTAAAGAGCGAGGCGTTGAGGAGGGGACAGCCCCTTTCAAATACGGAATAGTTTCTGTTCGTTTTAAGTTTTAATGTCGCTCCATACTTTCAGTTAAAAACACCTGTTTTTTTATTTAATAATAGTACAAAATGTATTAATGTTGGTTATCATCATACAATGAATTACTCGTAAAAAAAGATAAATCTTAAGACGTTGTTTGTCTTTTAGTGCGCGTATATTTTCCTATCTTAGCAACAAGAACAATTTAATACAAACATGGCGTTGCTAAGTAGTACTCATTATCTCTAAGCCTAATTTTGATAAAATATTACTCACGTTAAATATATTTTAGGAACATATTAAACCGAAGACTGGCAGAATCAATACACGATACTAGGGTATATAGGAGTGCTGTTATCGATATTAAAAGTAAAGATCACCATCTAGTAGTGTCTAGGGTTAATTTAAAGCTGAAATTTCGGAAGGTTAACTACCTCTCGGGAAATTATGATGTTGCTAGATTCCAGGATGAGAATTTGAGAGAAACTTTCCAGGAACAGTTGAATGCTAAATTTGAGAGTTTAAAATTTGACAATGTCGAAAATGGTTGGATTAATTTTAGAAAAACAATTTGTGAAGATGCTGATGGTGTCTTAGGGAAGAAAGTTAAGACTGCAGCTAGGAATATTAGTGAAAAAGCTTTTTGTTTAACAAAGAGGAGAAGGGGTTTTGTACAAGGATTATCTGAGTGATAGATCATATGAAAACAAAAGGAATGTAAAGAAAATGGAGAAGGCAGTAAAATATGAACTAAAGAGGTGAGAAATGGAGTCATGGATAAAATTGCCGAGGATCTAGAAGATGCAGCTAGAGGGCATAATAGTAATTTATTGTACCGGCATGTTAATAACTTGAGAGGAAGCAGTCAATCCGGACTTGTCCCAGTTAAAGATAGGAACGGGGCCACAATTAGTGACAAGGAAAGAGTTACAGCCCCCCTCCCCCACCTTGAATAACAAGGAAAATTACTTTTTTTGCACTGATGTGTCTTCTTTTTTTATTTTTATTTTTTTTTCGTTGCCGCTAGCAGGGCACTGGAACATTATAGAGAGCTATTTATGGGGTTCCTTTTAAAGGTCATTGCTATTTCTAGAACCTTTAGTAAGTGTTTAGAATTTAAAGGTTATGCGAAATCAAAGGTTTTAATTTTACGAATTATATTTACTCAAATTTTTTTTTAAAGTTACCTTTTTAAATGCAACCATTTCATTTAAGTTTCGTTAACTTTGTCGTTTGAACCATTATTTGAGCTTCAATAAAGTTTTAAAAATTACTATTTTACACAAATGAGTGTTCAGGTACATAAGCCAGATTTATAGGAGCATAAATTCAGAAGACATGGGCAAATTATGTAGAAAAAATATATAACATACAAACAATAGAACAAACAAACAATATATATGTACAGACAAACATACAAGCAATATATATGTATATGTATATATGTGTATATGTGTGTGTGTGTGTGTATGTATATGTATATATGTGTATGTGTATATATGTATATATATGTATGTATGTATGTGTATGTGTGTATATATATATGTATATATGTATGTATGTATATGTGTGTATATGTATATATGTTTGTACGTATATATCTATGTATATATGTATATATATATATATATATATATATAGATAAAGAATATAGAGAATTATATATATAGATAAAGATAAAGAATCTTTCTAAGAATTAACAGTTCTGGCTATTTCAACTTCATAGGTATGCTGCAGAACCATTGATTTAAGATAAGGAGGTCCAAGATAAGACCTAAATCCATTTAGAGAAGAAGAAGGACTTACAGAAGAGGCTGTATTTTTAGCAATATTAGCACTCTTGCACTTTCAGCTTACCCTCTATGATTTTACCATCAATAAAACTCTTGAAGGGACAGAAGGGGGCCGAGAAGATAACAGATTTGATTACTAGCCATGTTTTCCTAATGTCTTTACCACACACAGAGAATTAACTATAGCAAAATAACGATTTCTGTATATAACTTAGATAGGCCTAGTCAGTGAGTTACACATATTTATAAGTAGTAGGCTAAATTTGTCACTGAGTTATATATTTCTGTATATAACTTATATAGGCCTAGTCAGTGAGTTACAAATATTTTAAGTAGTAGGCTAAATATGTCACTGAGTTATATATTTCTGTATATAACTTATATGCCTAGTCAGTCAGTTACACATATTTATAAGTAGTAGGCTAAATATGTCACTCAGTTATATATTTCTGTATATAACATATATAGGCCTAGTCTGTGAGTTACACATATTTATAAGTAGTAGGTTTAATGTGTCACTGAGTGATATATTTCTGTATATAACTTATATAGGCCTAGTCAGTGAGTTATGTATATTTATAAGTAGTAGGTTAAATATGTCACTGAGTTATTGCCTTTGCAAAACAAAAGTGATCCGTTTATCTGGCCTCCCCCAGGCCATTCAGCATGTCCCCAGGTGGCGATAGGGGAACGCTCTACAGATATGTAGGGTACCTCCATAGGAGGCATGGACCAAGGGGGGACCTTGTCCCTGGGGGTCTATAATAGAATCTGGGGCACCCTTGCCCGGGGCATAAATACAGGCGGAGGAGGAAGAAGGCCCCTCAAATGTACACTCAAAAGGGCCCACTTGTTTATCCACAAGTTCCATGAGTTGCAAACCTTCTCCCAGCAATGGGTTAAATTGCATGGTGATGCAGAACACCATCGCGGGAGGATCCTCTATAGGAGGACAACTGTGGCAGGGCGTAAGATCCAGATCTATGGACAACGGCCTCTGCAAAGGGCTGCCTCGACCTTTTCGGGGTACCTGCAAGACTGGGGACCTTGCGGTCAACTCTATTCCCACTTGAGGAGTGGCGCCCCTCGAGGAAATTATAGCCTAGTAAACGACACAGCATTCGCACGGGATTCTGACTAATGGACAATTCTTCTGGGATTGGTATGTTTTGATGGGCGTCTTTGGGCTGAAAAACCTCTTCCTAGCTAATTTATCTATTACGGGTTGCCTCCCCGTAGTAGCATAATATTTGTAGGCATGAATATATAATGAGTCGGAGGTAATAGGCTTGAGATTGTCTGTGCAGGATTTCGACTCTTGTTGATAGAAGAGCATCGCCAAGCGCTGAAAAACCATGTTGTGACCAAGATGGGCCCAGGATTGCACAAAGCCTCCATTCATGGAGGTCCCAGGGACTTCTTGCTGTCCGGTTCTAAGCCGGCTTAAGCACTTCGGTGTAGACTTGAGAAGATATGTGATCCCCGTCCTGCACTGGTATCCGGGATCATTGCTTTTCCTGAGGCGAAAAAAATTTCAATGATTTAAAGAACATGAAAATTGGAACTTGGAATGTTACGACATTAAAAAATGACTATCGTATCGACATTTTGACTGACGAATTCAGACGATTCGAACTGGATTTATTAGGAGTTTCAGAAACTCATATCCCAGGGGTAGGAAGCATGAAATTAGGTGATATAGAATTTGTTTACTCAGGCAGGAAGGATGGGTTACATAGACAGGGAGTAGGGCTCATGATGAATAAGGAAGCTGCTAAGTCTTGTTTAGGCTGGGAAGGTATTAATAATAGAATACTAATTGCTCATTTTATGACTAGAAAGTTCAAGGTATCAGTTATAGTAGTATACGCCCCTGTAGAACCGACTGATGGAGATACTAGTGACTCAGATGAATTCTACTTACAGTTACAGGAGCAAATAGACAAGGTCCCAGGTAGAAATATGATGTTATTGCTGGGAGATTTTAACGCCCAGGTTGGTAGAAATAAGGATAGATGGTATCCCAGCTTAGGTAAATTTGGTGTAGGAAAAGAAACAGTAATGGATACAGACTTTTGCAATTTTGTAGGTATAACAATCTAGTTATAACCAATACGGTGTTTGGTCATAAAATGGCTCATAAGCTAACATGGTATTCACGTGATGGTAAGACAGCAAACCTTATTGATTATGTTATAGTAAATCGAAGACTGGCAGGATCAATACAAGATACTAGGGTATATAGGAGTGCTGTTATTGATGTTAAAAGTAAAGATCACCATCTAGTAGTGTCAAGGGTTAATTTAAAGCTGAAATATCGGAAGGGTAATTACCTCCCGGGAAGTTATGATGTTAGTAGACTCCAGGATGAGAATTTGAGAGAAACTTTCCAGGAACAGTTGAATACTAAACTTGAGAGTTTAAAATTTGATAATGTGGAAGATGGTTGGAATAATTTTAGAAAAATAATTTGTGAAGTTGCTGAAGGTGTATTAGGGAAGAAAGCTAGAACTGCAGCTAAGAATATTAGTGAAAAAGCTTTAAGTTTAATAGAAAGGAGAAAGGACTTGTACAAGAATTATCTGAGTGATAGATCACATGAAAACAAAAGAAATGTAAAGAAAGTGGAGAAAGCATTGAAATATGAACTAAGGAGGTGTGAAGTGGAGGCCATGGATAAAATTGCCGAGGATTTAGAAGATGCAGCTAGACGGCATAATAGTAAAATATTGTACTGGCACGTTAACAAATTGAGAGGTAGTAGTCAATCCGGACTTGTCCCAGTTAAAGATAGGAATGGGGTGGCAATTAGCGATAAGACAAAAGCTAAAGCGAGATGGGCCGAACATTTTGAGAATTTGCTTAACCGAGATAGAGTTGCAGGAAAAAATATAGAGGAAAATGAAAAAGTTTGTGATACCTTGGATGTGAAGGAAGATTTGTTTTGTGAGGAGGAATTAGAAACAGTACTAAAAGGATTAAAGAATAATAAGGCTCCAGGTGCTGATAGGGTAGTAAATGAGTTTCTTAAATATGGTGGCTCTGAGGTTAGAAATAAGTTATTGGAGATTATGAATATGATTTTTGAAAAAGGGGAAGTACCTAATGATTTTAGGAAAACCTTAATTAAGCCACTTTATAAGAAAGGTGATAAAAGTGAGTGTGGTAATTATCGAGGCATTAGTCTGGTCTCTGTAGGTAGCAAATTGCTTAGTAATATGATACTTTTTAGACTGAGAGATGCCGTCGACGAAGTTTTAAGAGAAGAGCAGTGCGGTTTTAGAAAAGGTAGAGGATGTGTTGACCAAATTTTCACTCTTAGGTTAATAATTGAGAAGTGCCTAAGTTTTCAAACACCTTTGGTCCTCAGTTTTATAGATTATGAGCAAGTGTTCGATTCTGTTGATAGAGGAGCTTTAGTAAAGGTTTTATCCTTGTATGGTATACCAGACAAATACATTAAAGTGATTAGTGCTATGTACGAGAATAACACTGCTGCGGTTAAGGTAGGAAATGAGGTTAGCAGCTGGTTTTGTATTAAATCAGGAGTTAAGCAGGGTTGTGTTCTATCCCCCTTTATATGGATTATTTTGATGGACTTTGTTTTAAGGAGCACAGGAAAGGCAATGGGAGACCACGGAATCAAATGGGGAGGAAAAAGTCTCCTGGACTTGGATTATGCTGATGATTTAAGCATCCTAGATGAAAGTGTGAGCAAAATGAATGAAGTTTTAGAGGTTTTGCGAGTTCAGGGTGCTAGTATTGGTTTGAAAATTAATGTTAGGAAGACCAAGTCACTAAGGCTAGGAATAAGTGAAGATGAAAAGGTGACGTTGGGTAATGAAAAGATTGATCAGGTGGGCAGTTTCACTTACCTTGGTAGTATTATTATTAAAGATGGTGGGAGCAGTGAAGATGTTAAAAATAGAATAGCCAAGGCTCAGGGTGTTTTTTCACAGTTAAAAAAAGTCTGGAAGAATAGGAAGATAAGTCTGCAAACCAAGATTAGAATCTTAGAAGCTACAGTGATGACAGTGGTCAAATATGGCTCTGAAGCATGGACGCTCCGAAAAGCGGATGAAGATTTGCTCGATGTTTTCCAGAGAAATTGCTTAAGGATTGTTCTGGGTACCCGGCTGACTGACCGTATTTCAAACAATAGGCTATACGAAAAATGTGGTTCAATACCGCTTTCTAGGTCTATAATGAAAGAAAGGTTGAGGTGGTTAGGGCATGTTGTTCGGATGAAGGATGACAGATTGCCGAAGATTGTTCTTTTCGGCCAACCATCTAGGGCTAAACGGAAAGCAGGTCGTCCCCGTCTGGGTTGGGAGGACGTCATAAAGAAAGATTTAAAGGAAATGGGAACTTCGTGGGCGGGTGTAAAAAGGGAGGCTTTGAATAGATTGGGGTGGAGGAGGAGCGTGCGTAGCTGTGTTGGCCTCAGGCGGCTTGGTGCTGCGATGAGTTGTTAGTAGTTAGTAGTAGTAGTAAAGAGTTAAAGCGAGACATGAGTGTCGTAAATGAGTTTCTTAAATATGGTGGCTCTGAGGTTAGAAATAAGTTACTGAAGAATATGAACATGATTTTTGAAAAAGGGGAAGTACCTAATGATTTTAAGAAAACCTTAATTAAACCACTGTACAATAAAGGTGATAAGAGTCAGTGTCGTAATTATCGAGGCATTAATCTGGTCTCTGTAGGTAGCAAATTACTTAGTAATATGATACTTTTTAGACTGAGAGATGCTGTAGACAAAGTTTTAAGAGAAGAGCAGTGCGGTTTTAGAAAAGGTAGAGGATGTGAAATTTTCACTCTTAGGTTAATAATTGAGAAGTGCCCTAGTTGCCAAACACCTTTGGTCCTCAGTTTCACAGATTATGGGCAAGCCTTCGATTCTGTTGATAGAAGAGCTTTAGCAAAGGTCTTATACTTTTACGGTATACCAGACAAATACATCAAAGTGATTAGTGCTGTGTACGAGAATGATACTGCTGGGGTTAAGGTAGGAAATGGGGTTAGTAACTGGTTTTGTATTAAATCAGGAGTTAAGCAGGGTTGTGTTCTATCCCCATCTATATGGATCATTTTGATGGACGTTTTCTTAAGAAGCACAAAAGACAATGGGAGACCACGGAATCAAATGGGGAGGAAAAACTCTCCTGGACTTAGATTATGCTGATGACTTAAGCATCCTAGATAAAAGTTTGAGCAAAATGAATGAACTTTTAGAGGTTTTGCGAGTTCAGGGTGCTAGAATTGGTTTGAAAATTAATGTTAAGAAGAATAAGTCACTAAGGCTAGGAATAAGAGAGGATGAAAAGGTGACAGTGGATAACGAAAAGATTGATCAGGTGGGCAGCTTCTCTTACTTTGGTAATATTATTATAAAGACGTTGGGAGCAGTGAAGATGTTAAAAGTAGAATAGCCAAGGCTCAGGGTGTTTTTTCACTGTTAACAAAAGTTTGGAAGGATAGATATTCGATATATATATATATATATATATATATATATATATATATATATATATATATATATATATATATATATATATATATATATATATATATATAATATATATATATATATATATATATATATATATATATATATATATATATATATATATATATATATATATATATATATATATATATTTATTTATTTATGCCCGCTTACAATGGAGAAATGGAGAAAAAAAAAGCGGAGTACAAAATGAAACAAAAAAAGAAGAAAAACATGTTCAACACTAAAATTTAAATACAGGTATTTCATTCACTGAAACAGTTGAGTCAGCGGTGAGTCGTAGAGTTTACTGAGGGATCGTCTTGAGGCTCTCCGTTCTAGATCAATCACCTTGGTTGATGGATCAAGGATTCCATATATGGATGAGATCTCCGTGTTAGAAAATCTTAGTGGAAGTCCCAGCAAAAATTTTGCAAATCTGTAGTACGTGGTTCGTATTTTTCGACGCTCGGTGAGGGACAACATTTCCCACAAGGGTGATATATACCAGATGGCAGGAGAGACGACGGCGTTGAATAGTTTTGACTTAATAAATCGATTAAATGACCACTTGCATTTGACAGCTTTTCCATATGCTGAGCGGATAGATTTACAGACTGATTCAGCCAACAAGCCTCTAGTTGACCTAGGCGTCTGGCCATACGTGATACCAAGGTAATTTAGGGACTGGGACTGCTGGATTCCGATACCGTCAAGGACAAGATTGGAATTGGTCGAGTTGGTGCCGCTAAAAACGATAAATTCGGTTTTCTCTATGTTGACTCGTAGTCCTATTCTTCTGTATAGGGTCACTAAAAGACGAAGATTCTCTTGTAGACCCCTCAGCGTGCTGCTTAGGAGCAACAAGTCATCTGCATAAGAAATGAAACTTAGATCCAAGCCCTCCAAAAAGAAGGTCCCACGAACGAATCTAGTTACAGAGTAAATCGCAGGATTAAAGATGATAGGGCTTAGAGCAGATCCTTGCCGAACTCCTTTGAAGAGCCGAATGGGTTCAGAAAGCTTTTGCTTGCGGTGACCGGCGATTGTTTCCCATCCCAAAGCTAGACGAATATGCGTGTGGGAGTACCAGTCATGGAGAACAAGGACAATGCGGGGGTCGACTCCTGAATCTAAGAGGCACCACAGTGCCTGCGATTGGACGACAGAATCGAACGCAGCGGAAATGTCGACACTGCAGGCAAAGAGTGGCTTTTTAACTAAAGATGTAGACCTCATTATTCTTCTTAGTAGCCAATGGGCGTGTCCACAGCCCAACCCATTTCTGAATCCAAGTTGTTTGTCTCCCATTAGAGCGTGTGACGTAATATGGGGCAACAGTACCTTCTCAAATACTTTGCTGATAACCGATGAAACTGAGATTGGTCTGTAGCTTTTACAAAGCAAGGGATCTCGATTCTTTTTCAGAATATCGGATGTGCGGCAACCATGAAAGTTGGCAGGTGTGAGTCCCTGCTCGATGCTCATTTGGAATAGTAAGGCTAAGTACTCATGTAGACGTTCTGTGCCGTGCTGTAAGTGCCTCGGAGTGATCCCATCGAGCCCTGGAGACTTGTTCTTTTTCAATTTTCTCACAATTATCTCAATATGCCATTTAGAAACAATGACATCAGTGCGGTGGAGTTTTGCGCTGATTAATTGCCTATCTAACTTAGATTTATATACGGAGTCCAGCTCGTTGGGTGGTGGCGCAAACACGTCCTTGTAATGGTTTACCCAACTTTCATCGGGAATGGGACTTAGCACATCAGCGTCGGCCCTGTTAGATTGGAATCGCTTCCATAAGATGTTTGGGTCACTCCTGCAATCACAAGACAACTTCTCCACTTGCTGGACTTGCATATTCTCGACAGTACGTTTGAATTCTTTTTTGGCATGTCGAAAGCACTGAAAAACTACTCCAGAGCGGGGTTTGTCGCAGTCCTTCCACAATTCGTACCAGAACTTGGATCTCTTCTTGGCAAACTTGACATTTGGGTTATCCCATCCCTTTTTACGAGTGTTGGGGTACACTTTTGCCACTGGAACAGCGGCAGATTCCGCAAGCTTCATCGAATGAACAATTTCGGAGCAAAAGATGTTCAGGGCTAGTCTGTCTTCATTTTGGCCATGAGTAAGCAGGTGGAACGGTACTTTGATTTTAGCAAGAGTTGAGTCAAGAATATCTTTGTACAAGGACTGATCTATCCTTTGCCATTCACTCTTGATAAACCATGATCGCCCGGGGCACCGCTTGTAGGTGGAGAATGGTACCATTAAGCTAATCCCAAGGTGATCGCTACAATTGTGTTCCGAGTCAACAATGGCTTTAATCCCGGTCGGAAGTGGGAAATTTACGAAAAAATGATCGATATCTGATGTAGCCAGGGATGCGCTGTGGACAAACGTGAAGGACTGGGATTTTGGAACCGGGGCCATAGCTTCTGGCAGACACCCCCTTAATATGGTGAAAAAACGATCATCATCCAGAAGCTGACAGTTGAAGTCCCCACAGATAATAATTTTTTCTGACTTGTATTGTTCGGCCAACCTCCCGAGTCTCGCACAAGCCTTCGTGTAACGCCTTTCTGAGAGGACATCACGATAATTTGTGGGGAGGTACACTGATATGACTATAAAGCCATTTGGACCAGGAACTCTGATCGCAGAAAAATAATCGCATGAATCAATTAGCGTGCATTGCAAATTGGAGTCTGCAATGATCAAGATTCCACCACTCGGCCTTCCAATTGAGCTGTTGCGGATAGCAGGCTGCAAAAAATAGTCCTTTCCTGGAAATCGGTCAAGGATTGCTGAATGATCGGCTGTTACCAAATGTTCCTGAATGCATATTATGCTATGCTTGGTTACTAGATCACTTAAAAGAGACAGCTTGTGTGGAGCGTGCCCGTATATATTTCTGCTATAAAGCGAGATAGTTGCATTCATTGCTTACGTTTGTTTGAACTAGCCTCTAATTGTCTTTTATAAACCGGGCATTGCGAGCTATAACATGGATGCTTTCCAGAGCAATTAGCACATTTAGTGTCACGGACACATGGATTGTCTTTAGGGTTTTCGTGATCGCCGGAGCACCTGGAACACTTCGCATTGTTAGGGCAATCTCGTTGCAAGTGGTCAAACTTTTGGCCTTTAAAACACCTCAGAGGGGCGGCAACATATTTGTCCACCTTGATATGGCAATAGCCGACGTAAACGCCATATTTCAGTGCTTTTTCAAGAGCTTCTTTGTCTCTGAATGTTAGCTTGACTGACTTGCTAGTACCATAGCGTTTCGCTTCTTGGATCCCTTCCATAGCAGACTCAATCTCCTCGTTTGTCGTATCTTCAGGGACAAATTTAGCCACTGCCAGGAATTTCGGTTTATGGACTTTAACTACAGCCGCGGAATTCGATTTTATGCTATTAGCTATAGCTTCTGCATCATGCTCGGTTCTAACATACAACACCAGCGTATCGCTTCTCGTAACTACCTTCTGTACTTTTCCGGATGCACCATTGGAATCAAGAAATTCTTTCTGCTTTTGGCACGATTTATAGATTTCGGGTGGTGCTTCTTTTACGTGAAGCGGGATACTTAGAGATTCGCTGGGAGTAGGCCACGTTTTAGTGACAAAACTGGCGTTGCATCGGTCCAGCCATGCATTCATTTTTTCACCACATTCGTTTAGTTTGCACGTTAATGAGGTAAATACATCGTGAGGTATGGAAGGAGTCTCAGATGGATCATAAATAGTGAATTTGAAAGGGAAATCACCCTTAGCGTCCAATTCCTTCATAGCATGAATCGCATCTTCTACAAAAACAGATGCATTTATTGTGCTTCTACGCTCTTTCAAAATGGTTCCATCTTTATCTAATTGACCTCGAATAAATCTTACGGCTTGTGTGACAGATTCCTTGTCAAAAAATCTCACGGCAGTGCTTACAACCGATTCATGGGGAATATCTTTGAAGTTAAGTGAACGCTGGATGAAATTTAAAAAAGGGCTATATAAATACTTGATTTTTGCCATTTTTCTTCGCTTATAATCTATCCAAATTAAGTCCAATCGTACCCAATGATGTCACAAAAATTAACAATCCAAGTCCTTAATCACATCCAAAACCGGTCCAGAAAGTATTCGCAAAAATATACGTATCGCCTCTGGTTATTTACTCGTTTCTTGGGTGAATGAATGCTGAATGAACTACACAGAAAGAATGCTGACGAGATACAGCTAACAAAACCTGTGGGAAGTGCGGGTACCCAAATCGCCTTTCCCCAGCAGTTTAAGGATCAATATCCGGCCGGTACCGATACGGCTCTTGTGTTTGTTCCCGCTCTCTTCTGCACAGGCTGTCACTAATCAGCGAAAAAAATAATGAGAATTTGGCTACTAAACTATTTTTATTAGCCAAATAATCCTTTTTCTTTCTTTCCTTTTCTTTCCCTTCTTTCCTTCCTTTTCTTTCCCTTAAAATTTGAACTGTTGTTGCTACCGTATTAATAATCCAAACAAAGCAATTAGTCCATATCAATAAGTTTACCTTAGATTATAATCCGTAGCAGAAATAATCCTGTGAAATAATCCTCAAGGTCACTGAATATATTATAGCTCAAGGCACTGAATTAATACAATTTCACAGCTGGTTTAAAGTTCTCTAGATCCAAAAAAGATGATGTTATCACTCCGGAGACTAAATAGAGACTGAGTACGTCTCTATTTATATATATATATATATATATATATATATATATATATATATATATATATATATATATATATTTAATTAACTTTAACAAAAATTTACATATAAAAATCAATTTGATTCACCCAAAACCAAACGGTTGACTTTGGGTGAAACAGATAAAAAAATTAGATACATATAACGTCTTTTAAATTCACCATAATAAGAAAGAAAGAAAAAAAAGAGAGAAAAGAAAAGAATGAAAAAAAAAAAAATAGAAATATAAGTCTGCAAACCAAGATTAGAATATTGGAAGGTACTGTGATGACAGTGGTCAAGAATGGCTCTGAAGCATGGGCGCTCCGAAAAGTGGATGAAGATTTACCCGGATGACTAACCGTATTTCAATCAGTAGTTTGTACGAAAAATGCGGTTTTATCCCGCTTTCTAGGACTATAATGAGAAAAAGGTTGAAATGGCTAGGGCACGTTGCGCGGATGAAGGATAACAGATTGCCGAAGATTGTCCTCTTCGGCCAGCCGTCTAGGGCTAAACGGAAAGCAGGTCGTCCTCGTCTGGGATGGGAGGATGTCAAAAAGAAAAATTTAAAGGAAATGGGAACTTCCTGGGAGGGTGTAAAGAGGGAGGCTTCGAATAAATTGGAATGAAGGAGGAGCGTGCGTAGCTGTGTTGGCCTCAGGCGGCTCGGTGCTGCGGTGAGTTGTTATTATTATTATTATTATTATTATTAAAATTATTACTATTATTATTATTATTATTAAAAAAAAGGACGGACTAAAAAAAGGCGAGCTGGGACTCAAGCCACAAAAGCTCATTACCTAAAAAAAGTAAAGAAAGCCATTGGGCAATTGGTGCCCCTCTTCAGACTTAGTATTCTGAGATTATGCTTGCCTATATTTTTCTCTCCTTTGCAGAAGAGCCGTCATTTGATCCTCTGAGCTGATACTAGCAAGATAACTTCTCTCTCACCTCAGATTGGTCCTCAAAGGGTCTTTTACCACAGCAGCGTTGCCAAAGCGGTACAATTGTGCCGTTTTTGGTACAATTTTGAAGTCCTGGTACAATGCGGTACATTTGAAATTTTTTGGCACAATGCAAATTTTAACGTCGTTCATATCTCGTGAACGACGGTGTTGGCGAAGTTGGTTTCGAATATCTGTGCGAAATCATCAAGAAGCAGAAATTCTCGATAATAGTTGATGAAAGCACAGACTTGTGTTACAAAAAGAGCCTGGTTGTAGTTGTTCGCCATCTTGATCTGAATGGTGTTGATCGAGAAGACAGTTTTCCTGTAAGAGACTCCTTCTTGAGAATTATAGAAGTTCACCAATGTACAGCCGAAGATATATATCGGGCCATAACTAGATTAAGCTTCGGTCTCTTTGACTCTTTAAAAGTGAACTAGAACTTTTTATTTTCAATCAAATGAGCCCTCTCTGAAGTTTATACGAGTATCCCTTCTATAAGAACCATATATATCCCCAGAGTATAACTTACAATGCCTGTCCCTGGGGCCTGGGGGGTTGTGTCCACCCTGGAGTTTTAATATCTGATGGTTGAAATATTTTTAAGAAAATGGTCACCTGAAATTTTTATTGGATGGGTTTATCCATCCGATACACCCAAAGGCGTGGAGGGCAGGAGGGGCTAGTTGCCCTTCGATCTTTTTTCACTCTGAGAAAATGAACTACAACTTTTAATTTCCATTCAAATGAACCCTCTCTGAAGTTTATATGAGCATACCTTCCATAAGAACCATATATACCCCCAGAGCAATACTTACAACGCCTGCCCCGACCCTGGGGGGGGGAGGGTTGTGCCAACACAGGATTTTTCTTATCTTAACTTTGAACTATTTTTAACAAAATGGCTTCCTCAAATTTTTTATCAGATGCATTTGGGGAAAAAGGGCTTGGGGGGAACAGTTGCCCTCTGATCACCTTTGACTCTTAAAAACGGCACTAGAACTCTCGATTTTCAATCGAATGAGCCCCCTTTGAAGTTTATACGACGACCCCTTCTATATAAAGTGCCTCTGGGAAAAAAATAAATGGAGTGTGGGGGGAGGCTAGCTGCCCTCCAATCACTTTTGACTCTTAAAAAGTGAATTACAACTTTCAATTTCCAATCAAATTTGCCCTCTAGGAAGTTTATACGAGCATCCCTTCCATAGCAACCATATATGCTCCCAGGGCATAACTTACAAAGCCTACCCCCGGGCCCTGGGGGCTGTGTCGACGCCGGAGTTTTTTTTGTTATCAGAACTTTGAACTATTTTTAACAAAATGCCTATCTCAAAATTTTTATGAGATGCATTTAGGGCGTGAAGGAGGAGGGGGGGCTAGTTGCCCTCCGATCTCTTTTGACTCTTAAAAAGTGAAAAAGAACTTTCAATTTCCAATCAAATGAGCCCTCTCCGAAGTTTATACGATCATCCCTTCCATAAGAACTATATATGCCCCTAGAGCAATACTTATAACGCCTGCCTCTGGGTCCTGGAAGGTGAACGGCTATTTTAAAAATTTATCGGATGGGCTTGGGGAAACAAGGGTGTGTGAGGGGAGGGGGCTAGGTGCCCTACAATCTCTTTTGACTCTTAAAATTGAACTAGAACTTTCAATTTCCAATCAAATGAGCCTCCTCTGAAGTTTATACGAGCATCCCTTTCATAAAAACCATATACGTCCCCAGGACAATACTTACAACGCCTATCCCCTGGGCTCTGGGGGGCTTTTTTGTTATCAAATCATTGAAGAATTTCTAAAACACTGGCTATCTCAAAATTGGTAGCGGACCGGTTTGGGGAAATAAGAGCATGGGAGGGGGGCTAGTTTAACTCTCTTGACTCTTAAAAAGTGAACTAGAACTTTCAATTTCCAATAAAATGACCTGTCTATGAAGTTTATTTGGGTTTCTCTTTCATAAGACCCATACATGCCCTTAGGGCAAAACTTAGAATGCATTCCCCTGTGCCCTGGGGGGTTTTATTGACACTGGATTTTTTCTCATCCGACCTTTGAACTATTTTTAACAAAATTTCTATCTCAAAATTTTCATCGGATGGGTTTTGAAAAAGAAGGTGGGGGGGGGGGCTAGCTGCCCTCGGATCTCTTTTGACTATTAAAAAGTGAGCTCGAACTTTCAATATCCAATCAAGTGAGCCCTCTCTGAAGTTTATGAGAGCATCCCTTTCACACGAACAATATATGCCCCAGGGCGTAACTTACAACGCCTGCCCCCAGGCCCTGGGGGTTGTGACGAGTTTTTGTTATCTGACTTTTGAGCAATTTTTAACTTAATGGCTATTTCAAAATTTTATTGGATGTATTTGGGGAAAAAGGGGCGTGGGGGGGGGCTAGTGGCCCTCCAATCTCTTTTGACTCTAAAAATCTGAACTAGAACTTTCAATTTCCAATCAAATGAGCCATCTCTGAATTTCTTACGAGCATCCCTTCAATAAGAACCATATGTTCCCCCAGGGCATAACTTACACCTGCCCTCGGGCCCCGGGGGGGCTGTGTTGACCCCTGAGTTTTCATTATATGGTCTTTGAACTATTAAAAAAAAAAGTATTTCAAAGTTCTTATCGGATGATCCGAGGAAAAAAGGGTGCGGAGGGGGGGGGCTAGGTGCCCTCCAATCTCTTTTGACTCTTAAAAAGTGAACTAAAACTTTCAATTTCCAATCAAATGATCCCTCTTTGAAGTTAATACGAGGATTCCTTCCATAAGACCCATCTATACCCCCAGGTCATAACTTACAACGCCTGTCCCAGGGCCCTGGTGGGTTGTGTCGACACCGGAATCTTTGCTGTATGATCTTTGAACTATTTTAAAAAGAATAGCTATCTTAAAATTATTATTGGATGCATTTGGGAAAAAAGGGCTGGGGGGAGGGAAGCTGGTTGCCCTCGACTATATTTTGACGCATACAAAGTGAACTAGAACTTTCAATTTCCAATCAAATGAGCCCTCTCTGAAGTTTATACGAGCATTCCTTCCATAAGAACCATATATACCCCCAGGGCATAACTTGTAACCTTTACCCCTGAAGACTGTGGGGGGAGTGTTCTGCTCAAAAATATAATTTCCAGAACTTTCAACTACGTTGAACAAAATGGCTATATCAAAATTTTGATTGGATGTGTTTGGGGAAATGTACTATTTCGAACTGGTGGATGAAGTACTCAGTAGCTTTGTCCACGTCGTCACATTCTAAGCAGGGAGACCGGTCGACTTGGGATAGTAAACTTTTCAGTTTATCAATCGAAGCAGCATCCAGTCTTCTTGACCTCGGAGAAGAGGGTTTAGGGGAGGGACCCGTTTGAAGGTCGCACAGGATCAGAAAATGGTCAGAAGTATCTTCAAATATAACGTTGCAACCCAGTGTCTCGAAATTTGTGAAAATATTGTCAAATAATGACGCTGACAACTCCGTGATTCTCGTCGGGATCCGGCATGTTGGAAGTAAACCCGCGGGCATACAAATCGTTACAAAGTCAACGGCAACATTATTCGAAAGCATTGAATTCACATCCCTATGTACATTACTAATATCAATGCTAAAATCACTCAACATTATTAATTTACATTTTCTTTGGGTCATCAGCGAGCTAAGTTCATCGAACTTTTCTACAAATTGTTTAGGAGCTGAACTTGGCGGCCTATATAGGGCGCAACATAACACTTTCGAAGGAGTTAGATCTAGCTCAATAGCAAAAAATTCAAATAACATTTCTTCTGTTACAGGTATACTATCATTTACAAGAAAAGCCAAACCTCCTCTCTGTCTACCTATTCTGTTTTTAAATAGCAACTTAAACCCATTTATATGAGCTAACTTAGAAAATTGCTCATTTAAAAATGTTTCACTTGCATCAAAAACATCAATCTTATGGTCAGGAAGCAATAGTGAAATTTTTTCTAAACTACTCATAAGTCCACAACAATTTAAAAAAGGTGTTCTCAGACACTTCTTTGTCGGTTTACTCATAATTATTCCAGGAGAAAGGTATTTGTTCGTGGGTTAATTATCAATAAATAACCTTAAGTATTTTCATTCTCTCTGTCAATACATGAGAGAACCTGTGATAAATTCGAGGGTCTCCTCTCCAACTCACTCAATATCGCGAGTTCCACTACAGCCACCACCATTCAAATTAGAAAATAACTACTCACCCGTATTCTCCACCTGGCGGCGGGCCGGGATGACGCAGTGGAAAAAAGTCAAACCTTTTTGAAGTTCCAAACACTGACAGTGCGGCAGTACGTTCTTGCAGAATTTCTGCAACAAAAGATATATGGCAAGAAAACTAAACCAATTTTAATGAATTTAGGCCTAGGAGCTCAGAGATAGATGAGCAGGGGTTTAGAAATAAGCAAAAATACGGAAAAATGAAAGTATATAGGAACGAAAAGAGCAAAAAGAAAGGAAACAAAAATAAAGAAGAACACAAACAACGAGATAAATACACTTCTTTTTAAGTAGGACACTTTACTTGTCGATCTTCACATTCCTAAGCAGCATAGACTATATACTGAATAAAAAAACAATCAATCTGACAAATCATTATATAGAGATATATACAACCAATATTAGCATTCGTCATGTGTTACCCATTGGCCAGTAATATCGTTTCTAGTTTGCAGTAATAGTCTGGCACCGGATTGTTTCACTCGCGTGAACTTGGATATTTGCTGAGCTTTAAGATCACGTGCCCTGATAAAGAGCTCATTACGTAGGGCATTTAGAGAAGGAGGTAGATCAGTACATATTCTCATACCGCTTCCTTTAAGTTTGCCTACATTGCCCAATAGCATTTGCAAGTCCAAACTATTCGCACAAGAAATAAGAACAGGCGATACTCCAGCTTGTTTGTCGTTTCTAACTCTAATGGAGCTAACACTCTTTGTGCAGAACACTTTTTTAAGAGGAATATCTTTTTCAATCTCTAATTTCTCTTTGAATAAAGTCTCAATATTTTCGCTGGGAGATTGGCCTGATTTCTCTTTTGGCAGGCCATGAATAACTAAATTCAGCTGACGATCGTTAACTTCTAGTTCAAGCAACCTTTTTTTCGAGTTTCATACGCTCAGCTTGATGGCTTTCAATAGAAGATCGCAGTTCTACTATTTCAGCATCTTTATCTGCTAAGCTTTGCCTAAGTGACTGTATGTCAGACCTGACCGCACCGAGCTTGGAAGACACTCCAGCATGGTGCGCTTTGATCGGAGATTGATCATTAGAAATTGAAATTAGACGTTCCTTCAAGTTCTAAACTGCTTTTTCAAACGATAATTGGGTTACTCAGGAGAAAATCGAGCTTAGAAAAACATGAGACGAAGACTTACACGCAAGGGGACTTACCCTACAACCTCCACCCTTTCCAATCTGGAAAACCATCTAATTTGACCACCACTTATTTTCCTAAGCAAAATGACATTTTGATTATTGACACGGACGAAAATTATCTGAAACTAGAAAAAGATAACATATTTCTAATTAATTGCGCTGCTCTCTTTGGCATTGTAATGTTTGTTTTCTAGTGTCCAAGATGGATGTTGCATCAAATTTTCTAGTGAAACTAGGAAGATTGTTTTACGTTATTAATCCAGCATCATCAACTTTTAAAAATGTTCATGAAGTTCCACCATATGTCGTAGAGGTAATGTTAATTATCATTTTGCTAATTATCAGATTTAAAAAGAAAAATTGCGACATCTCTACGCAAAGTGTACAATTATAAAAGGATTTTAAATGAAAGATATTTCTTAAGAAAATTTGCTTGATTAAAAATAAAAGGATTGTGTTTCAAGTGTTGAATTCAGGTTTTAATTATTTAGTTCAGTATAAATCAGGCGGGGGGGGGGGGGTCGTGTTGACTTTGATAAAACATTAGCAATAACTCACTGGTAGTTCAGTATTAAAATGGAGCAAGTCCATTTTTTGATATTTTCGGAAAATTTATATCCCGACACAGCTGAAATTTGATGTCTTTTTTAGATTTCTGCTAAGAACATTAACCCATTGAAGCCTGGGAGAAGGAGCATTGACAGAAAAGGGTAAGGGGTTACTGAGCCAAATTGAAAGTTACTTCAACATGAAAATATTGATATAACGTACATTTAAAAAGATGAAACAGGAGTGCATAGTAGCACACAAACTATGAGAATGAACTTTAGGGAGTATTTTTGTGGGGGTAGGGGGTAACTAAAGTCTTAAAAAGTGTCGCTATGGGCACAGATTATATAACTGTTAGTAAGAGGCTCTTCAAAACGATGTGGAATGAGGGGGTTGTCAGCCCCTATGTTTCCTTCATTTTAACGAATATATTTGGACTAGTTTTACGATATGAATATCAGACTTTCTTTTATTGTGCAGACTTTCTTTTATTGTGCAAATTGAGTGTAATATTGAGTTGTAAATTCATATGCCTTCTTGTGCAGAAAGTGAAGGGGAAGGGTGGGGACTTGCTTTCCGTAGGAACAAGACTTGTCCAAAAGATTATCCTTTAAAATCGTAACATCTCAACTTGAGCATTTACTAGTAAGTGGAAATCTCAATAGTAGACTATTTTATTTCTTTTTGTTGGCGATGATACTTAGGATTTGTAGTGTGGCTCCATATGTGACTCATCTAAGATCCATGGAGCCTCAGGATTCTGGTACTGCCAAGGCACACAAAAAAAGATTCTACCAAACCATTACTTTGTAGCAAGGCCGTATCTAGGGGGGGGGGGGTAGGGGGTTTGACCCCCCCCCCCCCCCGAACTATCCGATAAAATTGCTTTTTAAACACTTTGACCTCTTTATGGAACTCGCATATTTTAAGCTTACCAAATCACAAGGTCACTATAATCACCGGATTAGCTACAGCTAGTTGCCATTGAGTGAACAATAGAGTCAAATATTAGTCAAATATAGAGTCAAATATTAGGAGCTGAAGAAGAAGATATCTTCTTCTTCAGCTCAGCCTTCTCTTAGCTGGTGTAATCCAATCCCAGGTCAGTTTGTATCTAACACTGAAACAATGAGGAAGCGACAAGCGGATACAATTTATTTCGATACTTTCAAGGGAAAAGGCTGTACTTGCAGAGGGCTTTGTAGCCGTACAGAAAAGCAAGCAAGACAATATTCTCTTCAAGTTAGATGATGCTCGAAAAGCTCAAGCAAAAGAAAATCGCATGAGACTCAAACCGGTTGTAGAAACTATTGTATTTTGTGGTCGAAAGCAGCTTGCCCTTCGTGGTACGAATGATCACGGTCCTCTGCGTCCCGAAGAAAAAGAACCAGCTTTAAACGATGGAAATTCTGTGCTCTTTCGAGAATGAGAGTACGATGTAGTGATAACGAGCTGAAAAAGCATATTGAAAAAAGTGTGGGAAATGGGATGTATCTGTCCCCAGTTGTTCAAAATGAGCTTATAGGTGTTTGTGAAAAGATTATTCAAGCTGATATTGTTAAGAGGGTAAACGAAAGTGTGTGCTATTCCGTTTTAGCGGATGAAACATCTGACATAAGAAACACAGAGCAGCTGTCCATTCGTGTTCGGTATGCGTCAAACAGAGCTTTGCGCTAAGATTTTCTTGGGTTTGTTCCCGTATAAGATTTAACCGGACAAGGTCTGGCCACCACAATATTAGAAACCTTGAAATACCATGGTTTGGACTTGAGCAAGCTTGTAGGACAGGGATATGACGGGGCAGCTGCTATGAGTGGGCACCTGAGAGGCACTCAAGCTTGGATTAGACAGTAGTATCCACGAGCAATTTATGTCCACTGTGGAGTACATACACTCAACCAGGCGATCGCTTCAGCTTGCTCCATTCCAGTCATGAAAACGTGTTTTGGGGAAATATCTCTGATCTGCAACTTTTTTAGCGAATCCCTCTCCCGTACCCAGGTTTTCAAAGACAGAATTCGACAATGCATGCCAGAATTAGAAAAACTACTCTCATTACCCTTTGTGAAACACGGTGGGTGGAGAGGCACGATGCCGTTAACCGCCTTGTGGAGCTCTACAAGGCAATTTTAGAAGCACTGGAAGAGCTTCAAGAAGGAAACGTGAATGCTAAGACTTCCGCAAAGGCCCATCAGTTAGCAAGCTCAATGGAGCAAGGACAGTTTCTGACCAGTTTATTCGTAGCAAAAGAACTCTTTGGTCTTACGTTGACACTGTGTATAGTTCTTGAAGCTGCTGGCTGTGACTTGGCGCTTGCATGCGACCACGTTGAAACTGTGGTGCAGACAGTTGTGGGCCTACGCGAAGACGTAGATTCTTCGTTAGACTCGTTGTATTCAAAAATTGAAGAATTTGCCAGAAATCTGAAGATAGAATTGACCTCTCCAAGAGTTGGTCGTCATTTAATCGACCACTATGCCATCGGTTAGCCGAAAGAAGCGTACAGAGCTTCCATATACATTCCATTCATGGACTACTTCATGTCAGAACTCAAGGATAGATTTACGGTGCATCGTACAATTTTGACAACTTTAAGCGGCTTTATACCTGTGAACTTAGACAAAAGAAAATTGTCTGACGCAGAAATCAGTGAGAATACTGATATTTACTCTGACCTTTGACCAGAGCCAGATGTCCTAAGCCACGAACTGAAATTGTGGAGAACGAAGTGGCAGAACGTTAACAACAAAGAAAGACCAGTCTCGGATTTGGCTGCACTTGATACGTGCAATGCTGATTTCTTTCCAAATATCAACCGGCTTCTTACAATTGTAGCTACTTGGCCTGTTTCAACTGCTACACCGGAAAGGACTTTCTCTATCTTGCGACGGCTTAAGACATTGCTACGAAATGCAACCGGTGAAGAACATTTGACAGGTATAGCGTTACTGTCAGTGCACAGGGATGTTGCTATTGACACTGATACAGTTATTGACATGTCCGCAACTCAAAAAACATGACTAATTGATTTTGTTCCGTGATTTCATTTCGTAACTATTGCGTTTCTTAACTTCTGTATACAGTATTTTATGTTCCTATCTATTGTCTTCTTTTACCGTTAGACATGGATTAGGTCCGAACCAAGGAGAACTCCCCCCCCCTCCCCCCCCCCCCGAAATAATTTCCTGGATACGGCCTTGCTTTGTAGCCGTGATTTCCACGATTCGAAACTTTATTAAAATTTGGTGATTCGTTATGCGAGTCTTTCAAGTTTATTAACTACTACAATTCAAGCCTTCTATAGTTTATGTTTATATTTTATAGTTTATATATTTTATAGTGTTATAGTGATTATTATATTTTATAGTGTTCTATAGTTATATAGTTTATAGTTTATTTTTAGCCTTCTAAAAATACATCTCCTTTTGTCTAATATCTAACAATTCGGGGTGAAGAACTGTGGTTTAGGAGCGCCTTGGCCTAATAGTAGCCGAAACTCCAAAACAGGAACGTAACTGGTTTTTTATGCTGGTTAAAAAAAAAAACAAGTTTCTTTTTTCAACTGAAAGTAGGAATCAACATTGAAACTCAAAACAGACAGAAATTATTCGGTATATGAAGGGGTTGCCCCCTCCTCAATACCTTGCTCTCTACGTTTTAGAACTTTTAAACAAGCTTCCTATCATAGGCAGCTCAATAGCACTGCCTATGTTAAGAGTGATGTGGGCACAATGTATTATTTGTTTTATTTTCTATTTATTTTAGTTTTTAGACAAGGGCACTTTGTATCGAAGGAATTGTCGTAGAGATTTTGTTCATTATCTTGTGGGGCTATTACTGTTACTACTTCTGCTCTTACAATTTAAGTCAAACAGTTAGTGGTAACGAACTATAATTAAGGAGCGACCCGGCTCAATAGTAACCGTAACTCTAAAAAACGGAGTTTTGATACCAATAGATACATCAAAAGAATTAGATTTGTATGCTGATGTCAAATATATAAGTTTCATTAAGTTTAATCTTACCCATCAAAAGTTAAGCGCCTAAGAAAATTTGCCTTATTTTCGAAAAAAAAGGGAAAACAGCCCTTAAAAGTCGTAAAACTTTAATGAAAATCACACCATCAGATTCAGCGTATTAGAAAACCCTACTATAGAAGTTTCAAGCTCCTATCTGCAAAGATGTGGAATTTTTTTTTTTTTTGCCAGCAGAAAGATCACGGATGCGTGTTTATTTGTTTTTGTTTTTTTTTCCTTTCCCAGGGGTTATCGTGTCGATCCAGTATTCCTAGAATATCGTGAGAGGGCTCATTCAAATGCAAAGTTCTAGTGCCCTTTCTAAGTGACCAAAAAATTGGAGGGCAACTTGGCCCCCTCCCACGCTCATTTTCTCCCAAAGTCACCGAATCAAAATTTTGAGATAGCCATTTTGTTCAGCATAGTCAAAACTCTAATAAATATGTCTTTGAGGACAACTTAATGCCCCATAGTTCCCGGGGAGAAGGGCTGGAAGTTATGAACTTTGCAAATAGGTTGTTTACATATAGCATTGGTTAATGGGAAGTATACAAACGATTTCAGGAGGTATTTTTTCTGGTGGTGGGGGGGGGGGTCGGAAGAGGGGGTTACGGGGGAGGATCTTTCCACGGAGGATTTTTCCTTGGGAGAAGGAACATTTCTATGAAGGGGGTGCCGGATTTCCGAGCATTATTTAAGAAACAACCAGAAACTAAATAAAAAAAAAAGTTTTTTCAGCTGAAAGTAAGAAGCAACATTAAAACTTAAAACGAACAGAAATTATTACGTATATGAGGGGGTTTCCCCCCTAGTCAATACTTCGCTCTTTAAGCTAAAGTTTTTTTTTTTAATTCTTTCAAAAGAGCTATCTATTCGAATTAACCAGCCTTTGTGATTCAGGGGTTTGTGATTCGAACAAAATTCAAACTTTAGCGTAAAGAGCGAGGTATTGACTAGGGAGCGAACTCCCGAATATACGTAATAAAAACATACGAATAGAGAAGTTCGTCACGTAATTTAATTCGTAAGTTACGTCAGAACAAAATTTCCAGAAAGCCATTTAGCCAAAAAAAGGAAAATTAATATGCAAATTTCGTTTTAATGATTCATGTACGGCGAGCCAAAAGCAAAGCTGAATTAATTCAAAAACGTTCAGAAATGAAATAAATTTTTTTTAACTGAAAGTAAGGAGCGACATTAACAGTTAAAACGAATAGAAATTATTCCGTATATGAAAGGGGCGGTCCCCTTCTCAACGCCTCGCTCTTTACGCTGAAGTTTGACTATGTCTCACAACTTTATTTCTTAAAACAATAAAAAACTTTAGCGTAAAGAGCGAGGTGATGAGGAGGGGACCGCCCCTTTCATATACGGAATAATTTTTGTTCGTTTTAAGTTTTAATGTTGCTCCTTACTTTCAGTTAAAAATAAAACTTTTTTTTTTAAATTTAATAAACATAAAGAGTGTTAGTGTATCCAGGTTGTCAAAGAGCATAGATAGAATCTTTTGGGAATGATATTAAGTTTTATTTGTCAGGTCAACTTCAGGAGTTATAAGATTAAATTTAAAAATATTGTTTGTTTCAGGGCTAGAAATTGTTGAAAAGTTTCTCCAGCACACACATAGCAATCCAAACTATGGATTCTTATAGAAAAAACTGAAAAGATATAAAATATTTTTTCCATGAAAAGACCGTATCGATAAAAAACAAACATAAATTTATTTAGAAAAATTTTTCCACAAAATAAGTTTTTCAAAGAAAAGTAAAGAGCCTTACTAAGCCAAAAATGAGCAGAAATAAATTCAAATAATCTTCCAAGTGTAAACCACAAATCACTATCAATAAATAAATGAAACTCAAAACGAACAGAAATTACAATAAATAGTCGAGTCAAACTCAAAACTAGCAGAAATTAACATGAGCTGGGCTCAAAACCCCTACGCCTTTTCAAGACCAAAACACAATTTGCGCTTTACTGAAAACATAATATGTTTTCAATTTTTTCACTTTTTTTACTTTCATAAATAAAAAGTTATCAAAACTTTAAGAAATAAATATCAGTATATGTCAATTAAACTGACAATCCAAGGTTATTTTTTTTTCCTTTAACGTAACGTAAATTAGTATGTATGCTTACTACAAACTTATCAAGAGTTTGTATGCTTAGCAGGTTTTGGTTGGTCAACAGGGTTGTCAACTTCTTAGTCCATGAGTGTGTCCCCTGAACTTCCAAAAATGTTTCATTTTCAGCTAAAATGTATCCATCTTGAAATCTCAAAAACTAGAGGCTATTTTTTTACCCCTTTTATTATTGATTGAAAAATGCTGTGTAAACCACTTCCAAAGCGGCCAGATAACATCAAATGTAATAAAAAAAAAAAAAAAAAAAAAAAAAATCATGTATGACATTCATTCAAAACTACCAAGTGTGAAAAGCACGAAACTCATATGAACATATAAACCCTTTACTTTGGAGAAAATGCTTTACTTACGACATCTTTGGCCAAACCTGGATGCTTAAAAAAAAGCACTGCTTTGGTAAAAACTGATTTTTTTTTAAAATCAAAATTCATATCCATTGGGAAATGTTTCGTTTTATGTCATAAATTTACAAAATGTATCCCTGTTCTGCCCTTTTGTGTCCCAAATCTCTAAAATATGTCATGATTTTGCCCTTTTATGTTATTATGTTCCGGCACATGGGTATGTGTCCTTTTGACACTAAATGTGTCTATTTGACAAGTCCTGTTAGTCAACCCTGGACATATGTTGGGTTTTATTACAAGTAAACTTAGTTAATGCAGAATTTAGTTAATGAAATGTTTTAAAAGTTTAAAAATCTTTTGCAGGGTTTAAGCTTGTTTCAAAGTACCCAGTTTGTATTTAATTTTATCATTCTTTCTTGAGCTTTCTTTACAAAAGATATGAAGCTCATAAAAAATGATCTCTAATCGATTTATTATTTTACTTTTATCCATAGATGAAATTAAACTTATCTTCATTAGAAATTGAAGATTTTGACATTTGATTCTTGTCGAGTCAGTTGTTCGATAGGCTACTTTTTGTTTTTACACTACTCGTAAGCTTTGCAGCCCTACCGCTATTCAATTTTTAAATTTTTATTTCAGGCTGCCTTTTTGTTTTCTATGGGGAATAAATATTTATCTAAAGGGAAAATGTGAAAAATAAAGGGCAGGGTATCAATCCCCCTAAAAATGAAGCATAAAAAAATGCAGAGCTTTATTTCACTGGAAAAAACGAAACTTTTTTGTTAAAAAAACAACTGTTTGAAATATTCCCCCTCCCATTTGAGGTTGTTGCTGCCCACCATCTCTTCACTCGAAAAATTTCACTTACCAATTGGTTTATTCATGGAAGTTAAGATTTATTTTAATTTCTGCCTGCACTTATTTTCTGCCTTTTTTGTAGAGATTTTTATTATTATTCTAAAGGTAAAAAGTAACAAAAATCAAGAGCTCTGCAAGAGAGGATAGGGTTTCAGGCCCCTAAGAAAATACAAAAATAACAGAAGAATCAGAAAAAAATAATAAAAAAATAATAACAAATCAAAAAAAATAGATCAATTTTTAGATAGAAAAACATTAGATAGAAAAAAAAATTCAGATAGAATTAAATAGAAGCAAAAATTAGGAAAAAATAAGACACTTATCTGGCAAAAAATACCTGTTCTCAAACACTACCCTTCCCTCTCCTACTGCAACATTCCCCCCTCCGACAGAGAATTTCAGATATGCAAGTGGTCTATTCATGAAAGTTTAAAGAAAATTTTACTTTTAGGCTGCACATTTTTTCGTTTTGTTTATTGTACTGGAGAGGATCATTCTTATTCTAAAAGGCAAAAACAAGTCACAAATAAATGACTCGATTACTTCAGTGTCAAATGGTTTATTCATGGAGGTTTCCAAGTAAGTATCAATAATCAGTTGATAAAAATTTTCTTTAATGTAAACAGTTAGACACACAGAAATGCACTCCGGAGGAGGGGCACATGTCAGGGAGAAGGAGTGTAATTTTGAAAAAAAACTCCACAGAATAGGCAAAAATATAAAAACGTCAGGGGTGGCGGGCAAGTACTCTTAAGCAGAGGCATCCTGAGGGGGGGGGAGGGGCACTTCCCCCCACTCTGTTGGAATTCGGTAAAAAGTTCGGCGAGGGCGAAAATTTTAGGAGAAATTTTGCAAAATCAGCCAAAATTTAGCAAAATTCTTGATTTCTGCAGAAAATTTGGCATAAATCAGGTAGCAATTCGGTAAAATTCACGAACATCGCCCCCCCAATAAAATGAGCCACAGGACGCCCCTGCTCTTAAGTCCTCCCGCTGCTTATGTATGGGGTTGCAAGTAATGTCAGTTTTAGTAGAACTGTCGGTTGATGTTTCACTAAAAAAAAAACAAAAAAAAAAACAGGGAAAAGTTTACTTCCACCTGATTGGCTCTTCTGTGTGAAATTTAAGTCAGAAGAAGTACGGATATTTTTTTCAGTAGGAAGAATTTTTGAGATTTGATAGGCGCTCGTTCCTATCCTTCCACCCTTATATCCATTTGAGCCTGTATTTAGGTACAACATGCATAAAAAATGAGGTCTTATACGTGCTATTGCTCAAAAAGTGAAGGATCTTTACAATTATTACTTAAAACGCGCTATTCGCAACTTAACATAAACCTCTACACCAATTCAGACATGATCAGCATCAGAAATCACCAAGTCAGGGGAGAGCTGCTGTATTGTAATATTACCAATTACCTTTCTGGATGCATCACTAATTGGTTACTTTAAAAGACATTTGGAAAGATATAATTTATTTTTGGAATGGCTTGGGAATCAATGTCATAGAATTTGAAGAGCAATAACATGTTGAAACCCAAAGACTTGTAAAAATTACCTGGTTTTCCACCAACAAACTAAATTCTTGGAATACAATTAAGGATCAGTGAAATAAAGTGAAATATCAGTGATATCATTGATATCAGTGATATTGTAAAATAAAGAGATATCAGTGAAATAAAGAATTTTTTAAAATCGGTTTTTAAAACTGGATTGTCTTATAGCAAACTTGTGGGACAGCAAAATTTACAAGCCCAACCCCCAACCCGAAAAAAAAATTATTTTTAGATTAGTTGCCGAAGTCGTAATCTAGATTTTGAAGTCATGACCCTGATTGTCAGTGAACTGTATTTTCATGATCTGGATTATCTGTGGAATTTTATCAAATAGGAGGACTTACTAGTTTTATCACTAATTTTACTAATTTTATCAAATAGGAGGATATATTTGAATATTTACTATTGTAAAAGTTTAATAGGTCTTTTGGTTAGTATCAAAATTTATTAAATATTTTACACTTTTTCATCATCCGAACCTCAAGAATAGAGAATTCGGCTAAATTCTAAATTCCCGACAACTGCATCATTCACTTGACTAAACTTGAAAAATGCTTTCAAGCACTCAAATGTTGGATTGAAAACATAGCTAAGACGGGAGATAAAGTAGAGAAGTTGATGACTGGTCCTATGGAGGACCATTATGTAACGTATTTTCCATATTAAAGAAAAGTCAGAGTACTAGAAAGGGAAGGGGAAAGGAGAATAGCTTAGAGCAGTGGTTTCAAACCCGTTTTGGGCATTGCCCCATCTAGGCATTTCTAAAATCCTGGTGCCCTTCCTCGTGTTATTTAAATTTTGCTATTCAAAATTTTAAGCGTATTCAGCTGAAGAAAGCTTAAAAGGCCATTAAATTGTTGTTTTTTTTCTTGTCGTCCTTTAAGCATATTTTATACTAATTAAACATATTGCTTGAATACAACAAGTTTTATGCAACGTATGACTTCATTGCAACACTATAATGTATTTTGTTTTTGCTATCAGCTTTTAGTTTGCTATATTTTGTCTTAAGTTTGTCGCTTTTATTTTGCTAAAAAAATTTTGAAATGTCGACTATTGTAAACATTTTAATAGATTTAAACATTTTTATAAACCTTTCACTTTTTTGAAATTGATTTGACTAGGCTAGATTGAAAACTGTGAGTGACGGTTTATCATTCAAGATAGGTGTGACGATATTCTAGCAAATTCGATCATCAAGAAAATATACTGGCTGTAAAAATGGAAACTGTCCATCCATCATAATTCCAATCTTCAAGAAAGGGAACTGGATAGAATCAGCACGATTGTGGCATTCACTTTACTATCTCAACAACTAGCAAGTTATTTCTATATTGGACTAAAGACATGGCGGCTGATATATTAGATAGAGTAAAGAACGTAATGCATGGCTTTATGGAGGGATGATTTTTATTCCAATTGCAAAAATAAGAATATGTCCTAAAAGAGTGAAAATGAACATGTACTGGTCCATACCTTTATGTCAAAAAGTGGGCTTTCTTCCATAGATTTACTTTCGTGACGTTTTTTTACACCTATCATTTCGTTCTAAGCGTACATTAGAAAGAGAAGTTAAATAAGTCGCCCTCTTTTATTCGTTGATGTACTTACCTGTCGTCAATTTTTGACGAGGTAAAAACAAAGCAAAATCTGATTGTTTTACTTCTATGATGTTTTAACACAGGGAAAAGAAAAAAAAAATTGATTCACAACTTTATTTACTAGCAAACTCTCTGTTTCTTTGTTGGTTAGAGATCACTAAAGGCAGAATGGGTTTCTGTATAGTCGGAAAATGTAGGGAATTTTGAAAAATAACCTGAAAAGCTTAGAAAATGATGTCAAATCGAAATGAAAACTTCACCACTGGAATCATCATAATACAACTCCCTTAATACACTCAATATTATATTCAGAAGGATCTATTTTGGATTAGAGATACTTTTAAAGGTGCTCCAGCTTTGACTTCTTTAACAGTTTCCTCAAAGGGTTTTAAAACACTACTTTAAAAAAAGAAAAGGAAAAAAGCCCCGCCTGGACTTGATGTCAGGGACTTTGGAAAGTACCCAGGCTTTGGTCTTTCCAGACGATTTCTGGTAGCTAAATTTTCTAGATTTCCTTATTAAATTATCAAAAATTTGTAATCATTAAAGCAGTAACGATTAAAACTAGGTCAAATGGGGATGGAGTGAAATATATAGAGTCAAATGGGGATGCCATCCCTGCCATCTTTGAGAAGTCCCAGATAAAAAATTCAAGTACCTATGAAATTCTGTCTTATACTGAAAAAGACAGGGATAGAAAGGGAAGGGGGTAGACAGAAAGTTTCACTTCAATACTCGTTGCCTTAGCAACAGTAGTAGTAGCAGTAGTAGTAGAAGTACTAACCTTTTCATCGGTTAAATATTACCCTCAATATACACACAGTGTGTTTTGGTTTAGTTCAAAAACCTCTTCAAAATTCCCTGAAAGTTTTACCTTAGTACCCTTAGCCTTAGTAGTAGTCATAGTTTAACCAGTAGCAGTAGCAGTAGTAGTAGTAGTAGCAGTAGCAGCGGTAATAGTACTAGTAGTAATAGCAGTAGTAGCATCAATAGTAGTACTAGAAGCAGTGCTACTACTACTAGTAGCAGAAGCAGAAGCAGTAGCAGTAGCAGTAGTAGTAGTAGTAGCAGTAGTAGTAGTAGCAGCAGTAGTAGTAGCAGTAGTAGTTATAGTAATAGTAGTGGCGATATGCATGTAATGCCTTTTGGCGTTTCAATGTCCCCCTCAACGTTCTCTGAAGGCTTCACTTGAATACCCTATTGCTTTTGGAGACCGAGGGTTAGCAATGGGGATTTTATCTAAGTTGTAGGCCTTCTCCCAAGGCTGAAGTGGGTCATGTCATCACCATGGGCATGGTTCTTGGTCTTTTCAACAATGCTGAGCAAAATTACTATCTAAAAATTTTGATCAAGTGTTATTGGGGAGAGGTCAACAAAGAGGGACGAGGGAAGAGGCCCAGTTGCCACCCCATCACTCTTGACCCTTAAAAAGGCACTAGAAATTTTAATGGTGTTATAAGCTATGCTCAGGGGGTATATATGGTTCTTATGGAAGGGATGCTTGTATAAACTTGTATCACTTTTTAAGGGTCAAGAGTGATCGAAGGGCAACTAGCCCCCATCATCCACGCCCTATTTTCCTCAAACCCATCTGATAAGAACTTCGAGATAGCCATCTTTTTTAAAAAATAGCTCAAAGACTATATAACAAAAACTCCGGGGTTAACACAATCCCTCAGGGCCCGGGGACAGGTGTTGTAAGTTATGCCCTGGGGGCATATATGGTTGTTTTGGAAGGGATGCCTATATAAACTTCAGAGAGGGCTCATTTTATAGGAAATTGAAAGTCCTAGTTCAGTTTTTAAGAACCAAAAGAGATCGGAGGGCAACTAGCCCCCGCCCTCCATCCCCCTTTTTCCCCAAGTGCACCCAATAAAAATTTTGAGATAACCATTTTGTTAAAAATAGTTCAAAGGTCAGATAACAAAAACTCCGGTGTCGACACCCCCCCCCCCAGGACCCGTGGACAGGCGTTGTAATTTATGCCCTGGGGGCTTATATGGTTCAGGGTCCGGGGGCAGGCGTTGTAAGTTATGCTCTGGGGCATATATGGTTCTTATGGAAGGGATAATTTTATAAACTTTAGAGAGTGCTCATGTGATTGGAAATTGAAAGTTCTAGTTCACTTTTTAGGAGTCAAAATCCGAAAGCAACTAGCCCCCCTTAGCCCCTTTTTTTTACCAAACCCATCGGATACAAATTTTGAGATAGCTGTTTTTTTTTTAAATTAGTTCAAACATCAGATAGTAAAAACTCTGGGGTTGACACAACCCCCAGAGCCTGGGGGCAAGTGTTTTAAGTTATGCCCTGGAGGCGATTAAGGTTTTTGTGCAAGGGGTGGTCGTATAAACTTCGAAGGTGGCTTATTTGATTGGAAATTGAAAGTTCTAGTTTCCTTTTTATGAGTCAAAAGTTAACGGAGGGCATCTACCCCCCCCCCTCTGACACAAACACCCTCTTTTCCCCAGATGTATTAAATTTTTATTTTTTGAGATAGTCACTTTATTTGAAATAGTCCAACGATAAAATAACAAAAACTTAATTTTCAACATACCCCCCCCGGAGCAAGGGGGAGGGTTCTAAAACTCCGTTGTCGACACAACCCCCCAGGACCCGCGGACAGGCGTTGTAATTTTTGCCCTGGGGGCTTATATGGTTCAGGGCCCGCGGGCAGGCGTTGTAAGTTAAGCTCTGGGGCATATATGGTTCTTATGGAAGGGATGCTTTTATAAACTTTAGAGAGTGCTCATTTGATTGGAAATTGAAAGTTCTAGTTCACTTTTTAGGAGTAAAAAAAGATCCGAGAGCAACTAGCCCCCCTTAGCCCCCTTTTTTTACCAAACCCATCCGATACAAATTTTGAGATAGCTTTTTTTTAAATTAGTTCAAATATCAGATAATAAAAACTCTGGGGTTGACACAACCCCCAAAGCCTTGGGGCAAGTGTTTTAAGTTATGCCCCGGAGGCGATTAAGGTTTTTGTGCAAGGGGTGGTCGTATAAACTTCGAAGGTGGCTCATTTGATCGGAAACTGAAAGTTCTAGTTTCCTTTTTATGAGTCAAAAGTTAACGGAGGGCATCTACCCCCCCCCCCCCCCCCACCTCTGACACAAACACCCTCTTTTCCTCAGATGCATTAAAAAAAATTGAGATAACCAGTTTATTTGAAATAGTCCAACGATAAAATAACAAAAACTTCATTTTCAACTTACCCCCCCAGAGCAAGGGGGAGGGTTGTAACTTATGCCACGGGGGGCAAATAAGGTTCTTATGGAAGAGATAGTCGTATAAACTTTGGAGGGGACTCAAATGATTAGAAATTGAAAATTCTAATTCACCTTTTAAGAGTTAAATGTGATCGGAGGGCAACTAGCCCCCACCCTTCACGCCCTTTTTTCCCCAAACCCATCCGATAAAATTTTGAGATAGTCATTTTGTTAAAAATAGTTCAAAGGTCGGATAAAAAAAAACCTGTGCCAATCCTAACCCCCAGGGCCCGGGGCAGGCGTTATAAGTTATGCTCTGGGGGTGTATATGGTTCTTATGGAAGGGATGCTCGTATAAACTTCGGAGAGGGCTCATTTGATTGGAAATTGAGATTTCGAGTTCACTTTTTTAGAGCCAAAAGAGATCGTAGGGCAACTAGCCCTGCCCTCAACCCCCTTTTTTCCCCAAGTGCATCCGAGAAAAATTTTGAGATAACCACTTTGTTAAAAATAAATCAAAGGTCAGATAACAAAAACTTTGGTGTCGATACAACTTCCAGGAACCACGGGCAGGTGTTGTAAGTTATACCCTGGGGCATATATGGTTCAGGGCTCGGGGGCAGGCGTTGTAAGTTATGCTCTGGGGCATATATGGTTCTTATGGAAGGGATGCTTTTATAAACTTCAGAGAGTGCTCATTTGATTGGAAATTGAAAGTTCTAGTTCACTTTTTAGGAGTAAAAAAAGATCCGAGAGCAACTAGCCCCCCTTAGCCCCTTTTTTTACCAAACCCATCCGATACAAATTTTGAGATAGCTTTTTTTTAAATTAGTTCAAATATCAGATAATAAAAACTCTGGGGTTCACACAACCCCCAAAGCCTTGGGGCAAGTGTTTTAAGTTATGCCCCGGAGGCGATTAAGGTTTTTGTGCAAGGGGTGGTCGTATAAACTTCGAAGGTGGCTCATTTGATCGGAAACTGAAAGTTTTAGTTTCCTTTTTATGAGTCAAAAGTTAATGGAGGGCATCTACCCCCCCCTACCTCTGACACAAACACCCTCTTTTCCTCAGATGCATTAAAAAAAATTGAGATAACCAGTTTATTTGAAATAGTCCAACGATAAAATAACAAAAACTTCATTTTCAACATACCCCCCCCCCCAGAGCAAGGGGGAGGGTTGTAACTTATGCCACGGGGGGCAAATAAGGTTCTTATGGAAGAGATAGTCGTATAAACTTTGGAGGGGACTCAAATGATTAGAAATTGAAAATTCTAGTTCACCTTTTAAGAGTTAAATGTGATCGGAGGGCAACTAGCCCCCACCCTTCACGCCCTTTTTTCCCCAAACCCATCCGATAAAATTTTGAGATAGTCATTTTGTTAAAAATAGTTCAAAGGTCGGATAAAAAAAAACCTGTGCCAATCCTAACCCCCAGAGCCCGGGGGCAGGCGTTATAAGTTATGCTCTGGGGGTGCATATGGTTCTTATGGAAGTGATGCTCGTATAAACTTCGGAGAGGGCTCATTTGATTGGAAATTGAGATTTCGAGTTCACTTTTTTAGAGTCAAAAGAGATCGTAGGGTAACTAGCCCTGCTCTCAACCCCCCTTTTTCCCCAAGTGCATCCGAGAAAATTTTTGAGATAACCACTTTGTTAAAAATAAATCAAAGGTCAGATAACAAAAACTTTGGTGTCGATACAACTTCCAGGACCCACGGGCAGGTGTTGTAAGTTATACCCTGGGGCATATATGGTTCAGGGCTCGGGGGCAGGCGTTGTAAGTTATGCTCTGGGGCATATATGGTTCTTAGGGAAGGGATGCCTTTATAAACTTTTCAGAGTGCTCATTTGATTGGAAATTGAAAGTTCTAGTTCACTTTTTAGGAGTTAAAAGAGATCTGAGAGCAACTAGCCCCCCCCAGTCCCTTTTTTTACAAAACCCATCCGATAAAAACTTCGAGGTAGCCAGTTTTTTTTAAAAATTAATTTTAAAAAAATCTTTCCGAAAAATAAGTTTTTCAAAGAAAAGTAAAGGCCATTTTAAACTTATGCCCAACAGATATAAATACCTGTTAAAATTAAAACTCGAAACGACTAGAAATTACTATTAAAGAATAAATGAAACCCAAAACAAAAAAAAATTAAATAAATAATCATAGCAAAAACATACAACAAGTAATAATATAATTAAATAAATAGATCTTAAAGCGAGTAATGCTTAGATCGAATATGAAAATCAAGCTTAAAACGAAAACAAATATTTTGCTATTGAAGTATAAATGAAACTTGAAACGAACAGAAATTAAATAAACAATCAATGCAAACAAACATACAATAGATATAAATGTAAATGAATTAATAAATTCTAAAACGAGTGAATCAAATTGAATATGCAAATCATGCTTGAAACGAACAAAAATCACTACAAACAAGAATTTTGGTATCGCCTCTTTCTCTCACTGTAAAAATCTAAAGCCTACTGCGTCATTGACGCTTTACTGAAAAACAATTTTATTACAAATATTTTCTTTTGTACTTAATATTGAAAATAAAAATTAAAATTACAGTAAAATTTTGAACTGATGAGCTTTCAGCAACTAATATCATTATACATCAAATATTCAGTTTAATTTATTAGTTCTTTCTAAAATTGTTCAAGACAAATATAGTTTCACTACAAACAAGAGTTTGGATACTGCCCCCTTCCTTAACTGTAAAAACCAAAAGCCTAATGTGTCATTGGCGCTTCACTGAAAACGAATTATAGTACAAATATTTTCTTTTCCAGTTTTTACAGCATTGAAAATAAAAAAAAAATACAGTGCAATAAATTCTTGAACTGATGGATCTTCCAAAAATTAATATCATTATATATCAAATGTACAATTTGATGTTGTTTATGCTTTCCAAGACTGTTCAAGACGCATATAATTTTCATGCGTCTTGGGAAAAAAATAAAAAGGAATGTGGAGGGAGGCTAGCGACCATCCGATCACTTTTGACTCTTAAAAAGTGAATTAGAACTTTCAATTTCCAATCAAATGAGCCCTCTATGAAGTTTATACGAGAATCTCTTCCATAATAGCCATATATTCCCCCAAAACATAATTTTCAACGCCTCCCCCCGGGCCCCGGGGGGGGGGGCTGTGTCAACACCGGAGTTTTTGTTATCTAAAATTTGAACTATTTTTGACAGAAGGTCAATCTCAAAATTTTTATCTGATGCATTTAGGGCGTAGAGGGGGGCTAGTTGCCCTCCGATCTCTTTTGACTCCTAAAAAGTGAACGAGAACTTTCAATTTCCAATCAAATAAGCCCTCTCCGAAGTTTATACGAGAATCTCTTCCATAAGAACTATATATGTCCCCAGAGCATTACTTACAACGCCTGCCTCCAGGCCCTGGGGGTGGCGTCGACACATGAGTTTTCTTATCTGACCTTTGAACTACTTTTAATGAAATGGCTATTTAAAAAAATTTATCGGATGGGCTTGGGGAAAATTAGTTTGTGGGGGGGGGGGGCTAGTTGCCCTCGGATATCTTTTGAATCTTAAAAAGTGAACTAGATGGTTAGGGGAAAAAGGGCGTGGGGGGACTAGTTGCCCTTAAATCTTTTGACTCTTAAAAAGTGAACTAGAACGTTCAATTTCAAATCAAATAAGCCCTCTATGAAGTTTATACGAACATCCCTTTTATAAGAGCCATACTTGCCTTTAGGGCATAACTTCTCCCGGGCCCTGGGGGGTTGTATTGACACCGAAGTTTTTCTTATCCGATCTTTGAATTATTTTAATGAAATGCCTATCTCAAAATTTTCATCAGATGGGTTTGGCAAAAGAAGGCGTGGGGGGGGGTAGTTGACCTCGGATCTCTTTTGACTAATAAAAAGTGAACTCGAACTTTCAATTTCCAATCAAATGAGCCATCTCTGAAGTTTATACGATCATCCCTTTCATAAGAACTATATATGCCCCAGGGAATCACTTACAACGTCTGCCTCCAGGCCCTAGGGGGTTTTGTCAACACCTGAGTTTTTGTTATCTTACTTTTGAACAATTATTAACTTAATGGTTATCTCAAGATTTCATCGGATGCATTTGGGGAAAAAGGGGCGTGGGTGGCTAGTTGCCCTCTATTCTCTTTTGACTCTCAAAAACTAAACTAGAACTTTCAATTTCCAATAAAATGAGCCCTATCTCAAGTTTTTACGAGCATCCCTTCCATAAGAACCATATATTCTCCCAGGGCATAACTTACAACGCTTGCCCTCGGGCCCTGGGGGGGGGTTGTCGACCCAGGAGTTTTTGTTATACAGTCTTTGAACTTTTTTTTTTAATGGAAATCTCAAAGCTCTTATCGGATGGGTTTGAGCAGAAAAGGGCGTGAAGGGGAGTGGGGGGCTAAGTGGACTCCAATCTCTTTTCACTCTTAAAAAATGAACTAGAACTTTCAATTTCCAATCAAATGATCCCTTTTTGAAGTTTATATGAGTATCACTTCCATAAGAACCATATATGCCCCCAGGGCATAACTTATAACACCTGCCCCCGAGCCCTGGTGAGTTTTGTTGACACCGGAGTTTTTTTCATATGATCTTTGAACTATTTTTAACAAAATAGCTATCTCAAAATTTTTATCGGATGCATTTTTGAAAGAAGGGCGTGGGGGGAGGGGCTGGTTACCCTCCGATATCTTTTGACGCTTAAAAAGCGAACTAGAACTTTCAATTTCCAATCAAATGAGCCCTCTCTGAAGTTTGTACGAGCATTCCATCCATAAGAACCATATATGTCCCTTATTACCCTTGTCCTGAGGACTGTGGGGGGGGGGGGTTGTCATCCCCAGAAACCTAATTTTCAGAATTTTCAACTACATTGAAGGAAATGGCTATCTCCAAATTTTGATTGGATGTGTTTGGGGGAAAGGTGGGTGTGAGAGAGGGGTTAGTTGCCCTCCAATCACTTTTGACTATTAAAAACGGCACTAGCCCTTTGAATTTGCAATCGAATAAGCCGTTTTTGAAGTTTCTACGACAAAGCTTTCTATAAAAACCTTATATGCCCCCAGGGCATAACTTACAACCCTTACCCTGAGGGCTTTGCGGGGAGTGTCTTTCTCAAAAACATGATTTCTATCTGGAAATCAACCACGTTGAACAAAATGGCTATCTCAAAAATCTTTTGGGGGAAATGGTGGGTTTGGAAGGGGTGTTAGTTGCCTTCCAATCACTTTTGACCCTTAAAAAGGGCACTAGAACTCTCGATTTCCAATCAAACGAGCCCCCTTTGAAGTTTATACGACAACCTCTTCCATATAAAGTTCCTCTGGAAAAAAAAATCAATAATAAATAATAAAACATTGGAGCCGTATGGCCTTTACTGTAGGCGACGCAATAGCGTTGTCTCTGATTAGTTCAAACATCAGAAAATAAAAAATCCGGAGTTGACATAACCTCCCAGAGCCTGAGGGCAAGTGTCTTAATTTATGCCGCGGAGAAGATTATGGTTTTTATGCAAGGGGTGGTCGTATTACCTTCGAAGGTGGCTCATTTGATTGGAAATTGAACGTTCTAGTTAGCTTCATATGAATCAACAGTTAACGGAGGGCATCTACCCCCCTGACAAAAACACCCTCTTTTCCCCAGATGCATCAAATAAAAATTTTGAGATAGCCAGTTTATTTGAAATAGTCCAACGATAAAATAACAAAAACTTCATTTCAACATTACTCCCCCCCCCCAGAGCTAAGGGAAGAGTTGTAGCTTATTCAGTGAGGGGGCAAATAAGGTTTTTATGGAAGAGGTGGTCGTATAAACTTTGGAGGGGACCCAAATGATTAGAAATTGAAAATTTTAATTCACATTTTAAGATTCAAAAGTGATCCGATGATGACTAGCTCCCCTCCCTCCCATTTTCGTTTCCCCCAAACGCGTCCAATCAATTTTCATCTGGCCATTGTGTTCAAAATAGATTAAAGATAATATAACAAAAACTCCAGGGATAAAACAGCCCCCGTCCCAAAAAAAATCTGGGGGTAAGTCTTGTAAAATGTGCCCTTGGGGCATATACGGTTTTTATGGAAAGGATGGTCATATAAAGATCGGAGGGGACTTATTTGACTGTAAATCTGATATTCTAGTGTCCTTCTCAAGATTCAAAAGTGATCAGAGGGCAGCAAGCCCCCCCCCCTTCCCAAGGCCCTTTTTCCCCAAATGCACCCAAATAAAATTTTGAGATAGTTATTTTGTTCAAAATAGTTTAAAGACCAAATAACAAAAACTGCGGGATCGACACATCCCCCCAGAGTTCTGGGGAAAGTGTTGTAATCTATGCACCAAGGGCATATAAGGTTTTATGTAAGGGATGGTTGTATAAACTTCAGAGATGGCTCGTTTGATTTGAAATTGGAAGCTCTAATTACCTTTTTAAGAGTCATCAAAAGTGATCGGAGGGTATCTACCACAACACCGCGCCTTTTTCCCCAATTACATACGATAACAATTTTGAGATAGCCATTTTGTTCAAAACAGTCCAAAATTAAAAGTACTATAAATTAGGGGTTGAGAAATCCTCCGTAGCACCTGGGACAGTAAGAATTGAAAGGGATAAAAAAGTAACAAGCCCCCCTTTTCGCCTTTTTTCTCCAAATACATCTTATCAAAATTTTAAATTAGCCTTTTTGTTCAAAATAGTCCAAAATTCAAATTACTATAATTTAGGGGTTGAGAGATCTTCCCTAGCCCCCAGGGAAAGGATTGTAACTTATGTAAGTTGCCTATTATTAGAATATAAGGTTCTGTAGAAGTGGTGGTCTTATTAACTCTGGAGGGGGCTCTTTCAATCGGACGTTGAAACTTCTAGCTCTCCTTTAAGAGTCAAAAGTGATCATTGGCCAACTAGCCCCTGCCCCACTTTCCCAAACGGCATCCAGTCAAAATTTTGAGATAGTCATTTTGTTAAAAATAGTTCAAAGGCCAAGTAATTATGCTTCCGGGGTAGATCTCCTCCCCCGAACCCTGGAGAAATAGCTCTGATCTACGGAATTTAATTATTGTTACTTTGGTTCTTTGTTTACCTTGATACTTGGATTTAAGTGATTTACGTGGTTACTTCGATTTACGATGCAAGGACTGTAAGTTGTGCAAGTTGCTCATTGTTACTGTGATACTTTGTTTACTTTGATACCTTGTTAACTTTGATTCTTTTTTTTACTTTGATACTTTGGTACTTTTATATTGGTACTTTGATACTAGTTTTGATACTTTGATGAAAGTTTGATGTTAAAAAAAAATCTTATTTTGAAATAAGGTGTTTTTCTTTAAACTTTAAACTTTAAACTTTTGCAATCAAAAAATAAACTAAAATTAATAAAAAAACCCTTCCGAAAGTTTTCCCCCAATTTTTCTAAGAGAATTGGGGTTGTGTACTTCTAATGAATGGTATCTTCACTATAAACAAGAGTATGGCTACTGCCCGTTTCCTAAACGGTAAAGGTATCATTCTCTTACTTAAAATAATTAAAAAAACGTTTTCCACACAATAAGTTTTTCAAAGAAAATTAAAGAACTCCATTAAACAAAAAATGAGCAAAAATAAAATCAAATAATCTACCAAGTGTGAAACTACCACAAATCAGCATCGATAAATAAATCAAACCCAAAACGAACAGAAATTACAATAATTAACCGAGTCAAACTCAAAACGAGCAGAAATTAACATAAGTTGGGTGCAAAACCCCTATGCCTTCCCAAGGCCAGAACAAAATTCGCACTTTACTGAAAAAAATATAAATGTTTTTACTTTTATAACTTTAATAAATCAAAAAATTATAACATTTTGATTACTAAATATCAGTATATGTATATTAAACTGACAATGCACGCTCATTTGTATTTTTTCAGTAAAGTGCAAATTAGGTTCTGGCCTTGGGAAGGCATAGGGGTTTTGTGCCTAACTTATGTTAATTTCTGCTCGTTTTGAGTTTGACTAGGTTAATTATTGTAATTTCTGTTCGTTTTGGGTTTAATTTATTTATCGATGCTGACTTGTGGTAGTTTCACACTTGGTAGATTATTTTATTTTATTTTTGCTCATTTTTTGTTTAACGGAATTCTTTACTTTTCTTTGAAAAACTTATATTGTGGAAAAAGTTTTTTTTAATTAATTTCTGTTCGTTTTATATTGACATAGTCTTTTTAGAGAAAAAGAAAATAATACCTTAAATCTTTTCGTTTTTTTAAGAATTTATAGTTTGGCCTGATATTTGTATGCTGGAGAAAAATTTTCAGCAACTTTTAACAAAATTCACCCTCTTAAAAATCTGGACACAAATAATAGTGTTTAATTTAGTCTCATACTAAATTCATCCTAAAAGACCTAATTTCCAGAACTTTCAACTACGTTTAACAAAATGGATATTTCAAAATTTTAATTCAACGTGTCTGGAAAAATGATGGGCGTAAGAGGGGCGTTAGTTACTATCCAATCACTTTCAAGTATTAAATAAGGCACTAGCCCTTTTAATTTCCAATTGAATGAGCCCTTTTGAAGTTTCTACGACAATGCTTTCAATAAAAACTGTATATGCCCCCAGGGCATAACTTACAACCCTTGCCCTGAGGGCTGTGGGGGATGGGTTGTCATCCTTAAACATCTAATTTCCAAAACTTTCAACTACGTTGAATGAAGTGGCTATCTAAAAATTTTGATTGGATGTGTTTGGGGAAAAGGTGGGCGTGAGAGGGGGGTTAGTTACTATCCAATCACTTTCAAGTATTAAATAAGGCACTAGCCCTTTTAATTTCCAATTGAATGAGCCCTTTTGAAGTTTCTACGACAATGCTTTCAATAAAAACTGTATATGCCCCCAGGGCATAACTTACAACCCTTGCCCTGAGGGCTGTGGGGGGATGGGTTGTCATCCTTAAAGACCTAATTTCCAAAACTTTCAACTACGTTGAATGAAATGGCTATCTAAAAATTTTGATTGGATGTGTTTGGGGAAAAGGTGGGCGTGAGAGGGGGGTTAGTTACTATCAAATCACTTTCGACTAATAAAAAGGGTACTAGCCCTTTGAATTTCAAATCGAATGAGCCCTTTTTCAAGTTTCTACGACAAAGATTTCAATAAGAACCTTATATGCCCCCAGGCATAACTTATAATCCTTTTCCTGAGGGTTGCGGGGGATTGTCCTCCTCAAAAATATGTTTTCTATCTGGAAATCAACTACGCTGAACAAAATGGCTATCTCAAAATTTTATTGGATGCGTTTGGGGGAATGATGAGTGTGGGGGGGGGGGGCTAGTTGTCCTCCAATCAATTTCGACTATTAAAAAGGGCACTAGCCCTTTGAATTTCGAATCAAATGAGCTTTTTTTGAAGTTTCTACGGAAACGCCTTCTTTAAAAACCTTATATGCCCCCAGGGCATATCTTAAAACCCTTGCCCTGAGGGATGTAGGGGATGTCCTCCTCAAAAATATATTTTTTGTCTGGAAATCAACTACGCTGAACAAAATGGCTATATCAAAATTTTGATTCGATGTGTTTGGGGGAATGATGGATGTGGGGGGGGGGGGTAGTTGCCCTCCAATCATTTTCGACTATTAAAAAGGGCACTAGCTCTTTGATATTTCCAATCAAATAAGCCTGTTTTGAAGTTTCTACGACAACGCCTTCTATAAAAACTTTATATGCCCCCAGGACATAACTTAAAAACCCTTGCCCTGAGGGTTGTGGGGAGTGTCCTCCTCAAAAATATGTTTTTTATCTGGAAATAAACTACGCTGAACAAAATGGCTATCTCAAAATTTTGATTGGATGTGTTTAGGGGAATAATGGGCAAGGGGGGGGGGGGCTAGTTGCCCTCCAATCACTTTCGACTATTAAAAAGGACACTAGCCCTTTCAAATTCCAATCGAATGAGCTTTTTTTGAAGTTTCTACGACGACGCCATCTTTAAAAACCTTATATGCCCCCAGGGTATATCTTTAAACCCTTGCCCTGAGGGCTGTGGGGGAGTGTCCTCCTCAAAAATATATTTTTTTATCTGGAAATCAACTACGCTGAACAAAATGGCTATATCAAAATTTTGATTGGATGTGTTTGGGGTAATGATGGGCGTGGGGGGGGCTAGTTGCCCTCCAATCACTTTTGACTATTAAAAAGGGCACTAGCTCTTTGAATTTCCAACTGAATGAGCATTTTTTGAAGTTTCTACGACAACACCTTCTATAAAAACCTTATATGCCCCCAGGGCATAACTTAAAACCCTTGCCCTGAGGGTTGTGGGGGAGTGTCCTCGTCAAAAACATATTTTCTATCTGGAAATCAACTACGCTGAACAAAATGGCTATCTCAAAATTTTGATTGGATGTGTTCGGGAGAATGATGGGCGTGGGCGGGAGGCTAGTTGCCCTTGAATCACTTTCGACTATTAAAAAGGGCACTAGTCACTCCAATTTTTAATCGAATGAGCCCTTTTCGAAGTTTCTACGACAACTCCTTCGATACGAAGTGCCCGGGTATGGAGAAAAAAAAAAAAAAACACATTGTGATCACATCGCTCTTTACCAGGCATGGAAAAAAAAAACTAAAGCACATTGTGCCCACATCGTTCTCAAATCCTCCACTCACTTTCGACTATTAAAAAGGGCAAACACCCTTTGAATTTCCAATCGAATGAGCATGTTTCGAAGTTTCTACGACAACACCTTCTATAAAAACCTTACATGCCCCCAGGGCATAACTTAAAACCCTTGCCCCAAGGTTTTGGGGGAGTGTCCTCCTCAGAAAGATATGTTCTATCTGGAAATCAGCTACGCTGACAAAATGCCTATCTCAAAATTTTGATTGGATGTGTTTGGGGGAATGATGGGCGTGGGGGGGCTTCTTGCCCTCCAATAACTTTCGACTATTAAAAAGGGCAATAGCCCTTTGAATTTCCAATCGAATGAGCCTGTTTTGAAGTTTCTACGACAACACCTTCTATAAAAGCCTTATATGCCACCAGGGCATAACTTAAAACCCTTGCCCTGAGGGTTATGGAGGAGTGTCCTCCCCAAGAACCTATTTTCTATTTGAAATCAACTACGTTGAAAAAAATGGCTATCTCAAAATTTTGATTGAATGTGTTTGGGGAAAAGATGGGCGTGGGGGGGGGGGGGCTAGTTGCCCTCCAATTCCTTTCGACTATTAAACAGGGCCCTAGCCCTTTGAATTTCCAATCGAATGACCCTTTTTTCAAGTTTCTTCAACAACGCCTTCTATAAAAACCTTATATGCCCCCAGGGCATAACTTAAAACCATTGCCCTGGGAGTTGTGGGGGAGTTTCTTCCTCAAAAACACATTTTCTATTTGGAAATCAACTACGCTGAACAAAATGGCTATCTCAAAAGTTCGATTGGATGTGTTTGGGGGAATGATTGGTGTAAGGGGGGGGGGCTAGTTGCCCTCTAATCACTTTCGACTATTAAAAAGGGCACTAGAACTCTCGATTTCTAATCAAATGAGCCTCTTTTGAAGTCTGTACGAAGACTCCTTCTATATGAAGTGTCCTTCTTAAAAAAAAAAAAATAAACTGTACATTGTGTCAACATTGATCTTATATGCCCTTAGGGTATAACTTAAAACCCATGCCCCGAGGGTTATGGGGGAGTGTCCTCTTCAAAAAGATATTTTCTATCTGGAAATCAACTACGCTGAACAAAATGGCTATCTCAAAATTTTGATTAGATGTGTTTGGGGAATAACGGGCGTGGGGGGTGGGCTAGTTGCCCTCAAATCACTTTCGACTATTAAAAAGAGCACTAGCCACTCCAATTTCCAATCGAATGAGCCCTTTTCGAAGTTTTTACGACAGCTCCTTCGTTACAAAGTGCCCGGGTATGGAGAAAAACCAAAAACACATTGTGCCCACATCGTTCTTTACTTAGGCAGCGCTAGCGCGCTGCATATGATAACCAAATCTCTTACTTAGAATTACCATTCTCTTACTTAGGTAGCTACAAAGTTCTGCAAAATCAGTTTACCTTTTTTTTTTATTATACTAATTAGGAAAACGAAATTCAAAGACAAGTGAGAATTGGATTAAGGATTGTAGTTAGACCGCGGTCGTCCATAGGGAGTAGGGGTTATGTACTTCTTATGAATGATGTCTTCACTACAAACAAGAGTGGCTACTGGCCGTGTCCCTAACGGTAAAAGTATCATTCTCTTACTTAAATAACCATTTCTCTTACTTTGAATTGTCATTCTCTTAAAAAAGTGGCTGCAAAGTTATGCAAAATTAGATTACCTTTTTTATTATTATAATAATTGGGAGAAAAGAATTCAAACAAAAGTGAGAATTGGATTAAGGATTGGTGTTACACGTTGGTCGTTTTCAGGGAGTAGGGGTTATGTACTTCTACTGAATGGTGTCTTCATTACAAACAAGAGTATGGTTAGTGCCCGTTTATCTAACGGTAAAAGTATAAGGCCTACTGCGTATTTGGCGCTTTACTTAAAGGAATTATATTACAAATATTTTCTTTTGTTTTTATTACAACATTGGAAGTAAAATGAAAAATGCAGTGAAACCAGACCAGGATTTACCAATAGGCCAACTAGGCCCCGCGGCTTTCACTATTCGAGAAGTTTTGGGGATTTCTCCAAAAATCTTGCAGAAACGGAGCCGCAAAAACACTTGGGCCTAGAGGTGTCAAAGCTTTAAATCTGGCGTGGGTGAAACAAAATCTTGAGCTGGCGAGCTTTCAGCAATTAATTTCATTATATATCCAATATTCAGTTTACTTTATTAGTTTTTGCCAAAACTGTTAATTTAATTTTGAAAAAAATATGTTGAAATAGGCAATTTTGAAAAACATGAAACTTTGGCTATCAAAACGAACAGAAATTTATTTAAAAAACTTTCCGAAAAAGAAAATTTCTAAAGAAAAGTAATGGTAACGTTAAACTTAAGATCAGAAGATATAGAAACCTACAATAACTCAAACTCAAAATTACCAGAAATTACTTTTAAAGTATAAATGAAACCCAAAACGGATAGAAAGTAAATAAACAATCATAGCAAAAAATAAACCACAGGCACTAATATAAATGAATAAATAAATCTTAAAACGAGTACAGCTTAAGTTGAGTATGCAACAAACAAACAATAGTTACTAATATAAATGAGTAAATAAATCTTAAAACGAAGGAAAATTAAGTTGAACATGTAAATCCAGCTATGGATGGATTTGCAAGATAAACAAGAGTTTGGATACTGCCCCCTTCCCTAAGTGTTAAAGTCTAAAGCCTATTACGTTATTGATGCTTCACTGAAAACTAATTATATTAGTAGTATCCCTCTAGGCACTACTATGACAAAGGTAGGGAATTAGCATAGAATTTCTATGACACATGTAGATAATAAGCATTGAATTTCTATGACAGGCCTATCCCTTTTCCTATGACAGCCCTCTGACGCCAGAGCACCCCTATCAAAATTTCTACGGCAGCCTTGGCAAGATTCCTGCCCCTGGCAAGATTCTTGCCCTGGCAAGATTTCCACCCCTGGCACGCTTTCCAGAATTCCAGGTGTATACATATGATTAATTGGATTTTGTCGGGATAATGCATAAGTTCAATTAACAAGGGGAGTTCATAACCCGTCACATCGCACAACGCACTCATCAGTTCTATTAAAGAGAACACACTTTCCAAGACTACATGAAACACCCCTCTGGACTCCAATGAGGTCACACAACTTACCCCGTGTCAAACGGTCAGGTGTATTATGTTTGCCGCAATTTTATGTAACCCCGCATCAGGAACCCATGAGGGGAATCCCCGCTTGTAACGTAAGGTCACGTAATGATTACGCAACCATCACTGCCAGATAAAAACTTTTTTTTAAATTTGTCGCTCGAAACCCTCAACATATTTTCTTCCTTATGGCTTTTTATTTTTCGCCTGAAATGCTCATTACATTTTTTCCCTTTCTTCTTTAGTTTTTTTCCCTTAGTTCTTGACCCCACGAGGACTCGAAAGGTCAATTTTCTTCAATTAGAGCTGTGATTTAACCGAGAGGACTAAACTGCTATTCCCAGTATATTGTCCTACTCTTAATATTCTAAAATTAACCTAATGCGTGACACATAAGATTTCTCATTTTTAGGAAACACTAGAATGACGTGTTATTCTCAAAATTTGACAAGCTCCTGGAGACATTGCTCTCAATATATTAATAAAGGGAAATTCATGCCTTACTTGTGGTAGACAATACATCTTAATAACACAGACATTGTAAATAAAAGGTTTCATTATTTCAAACAATTTGACAAATAATATTAAAACAGTAGAGATGCCATAATATCTCGTGACAGCACACCAAATATGGGCATAGAATACTGACAGCACACCATATATGGGCATAGCCTCCCTAGGGAGAATGATTGCGTAATCGGTCAATGACCTCTTTCTCCAGGTGTGTTTTTGGCACGCTCTTAGCGAATGCCAAGGTCAATGTTGTTATTGTTTTGAACAGAGTCATTAGAGAGAACACGTGGTTAATGGGGTCAATGTTCTTGTTGTTGTTTTGGGCACGCTCGATGCAAATGTTATGATCCAGAAATAGTATTGTTATTGTTGTTTCCAAGCCAAATGTTATGAGTTCCCGGGAAACAGTTAATTAATGTCTGACAGATGACGTCAAGTTAATTAATGTCTTTGCATTTCCAAAGAGAATTGTCTCCGAGAAACAGTTAGATCACACATGATGTCATGATTGATTGATTGACACGAAAGGGGAATTAATTTGTTATTCTAAAGAGAATTGATTCACGAAAGGGAAATTAATTTGGAGTTCTAACAAGAGAATCGTTTCCGAGGCAGATGTTTTGATCTTAGCGCGCGAAAAGGTTTCCAAATAATTGAAATAAGCCAGCGCAGGGATGCCAAACAAAAGGAACATGCTGAAATTCCGTTTAGGGATAATTTTGGCGAAACCGTTTTAGCTAATTTATGGAACTATTTCGACGAAACAGTTAGAGACATTTTGAAAGAAGATTTTAGGAAGAGATTTTAGAAGAGAATTTGAGGGTGAAACTCTGTGGTCCTTATAATACACAAGTTTCATTTGAACAGTGTTGTGAGGTCCTCTACCCCAACCCCAAAGGGTTCCGATCCCCCACCCCAACCCCGAAGGAAGCCCCCGGTACTCAAAGGCCCCCAAGCTCCCAAAGAGCCCCAGCCCCCCCCCCCCAAACGCCCTCCTCAGACCCTCAAAGGCCCTCCTCTGGTCCTCAAAGGCCCATCGAGCTCCCAAAAGACCACCGGGGTCCCAAAGGCCATCACCCGGTCCCCAAATGTCCCCCAGGCTCCCAACTGCCTCCCCGGACCCCCAAAGGCCCTCCCTTTGGTCCCCAAAGGTCCCCACAGGCTCCCAAAGGGCCCCCGGACCCCCAAAGGCCCTCCCCCGGTCCTCAAATGTCCACCGGGCTCCCAAAGGACCAATCGGTCCTCAAGGGCCTCCAGACCCACAAAGGCTCTCCCCGGGCTCCCAAAGGACCACCCAGCCCTTGGTTTAGTTTTAGTTAAAAGTATAGAGTGTTTTAGCTTAGAGTCATAACTTAGAGTTGTTCTTGAAGTTCTAGTTTAGTTTAATTTTAGTTAAGAGTTTGATGTTTTACCTTTGAGTTTCAGTTAGAGTTTTAGTTTGGTTTAGTTTTAGTTAAGAGTTTGTAGTTTTAGCTTAGAGTCTTAGCTTAGAGTTTAAGTTAGAGTTGTTGTGTAGTTTAGTTTTAGTTAAGAGTTTAGAGTCTTAGCTTAGAGTTTTAGTTTAGAGTTTTTAGCTTAGAGTCTTAGCTTAGAGTCTTAGCTTAGAGTTTTTGTTGAAGTTCTAGTTTAGTTTAGTTTTAGTTAAGAGTTTAGAGTTTTAGCTTAGAGTCTTAGCTTAGAGTTTAAGTTAGAGTTGTTGTCTAGTTTAATTTTAGTTAAGAGTTTAGAGTTTTACCTTAGAGTCTTAGCTTAGAGTTTTAGTTTAGAGTTTTTAGCTTAGAGTCTTAGCTTAGAGTTTTTGTTGAAGTTCTAGTTTAGTTTAGTTTTAATTAATAGCTTAGAGTTTTTGTTAGAGTTCTAGTTTAGTTTAATTTTATTTTAGAGTTTAGAGTTTTAGCTTAGTCTTAGCTTAGAGTTTTTTTTGTTAGAGTTCTAGTTTAGTTTAATTTTAGTTAAGAGTTTGATTTTTTTTTCCTTTGAGTTTCAGTTAGAGTTTTAGTTTAGTTTTAGTTAAGAGTTTGGTGTTTTACCTTAGAGTCTTAGCTTAGAGTTTTTATTTGAGTTTTAGTTTATTTTAGTTTTAGTTAAGAGTTTAGAATTTTAGCTTAGAGTCTTAGCTCAGAGTTTTTGTTAGAGTCATAGTTTATTTTATTTTTAGTTAAGAGTTTAGAGTTTCAGTTAGAGTTCTAGTTTAGTTTAGTTTTAGTTAAGAGTTTAGAGTTTTTAGCTTAGAGTCTTAGCTTAGAGTTTTTTGTTAGGGTTCTAGTTTAGTTTAGTTTTAATTAATAGCTTAGAGTTTTGTTAGAGTTCTAGTTTAGTTTAATTTTATTTAAGAGTTTAGAGTTTTAGCTTAGAGTTTTTGTTAGAGTTCTAGTTTAGTTTACATATAGTTAAGAGTTTGGAGTTTTACCTTAGAGACCTAGCTTAGAATTTTAGTTTAGTTTAGTTTTAGTTAAGAGTTTAGAGTTTTAGCCTAGAGTCTTATCTCAGAGTTTTTGTTAGAGTTCTAGTTTAGTTTTAGTTAAGAGTTTAGAATTTTAGCTTAGAGTCTTAGCTTAGAGTTTTATGTTAGAGTTCTAGTTTATTTTAGTTTTAGTTAAGAGCTTAGAGTTTTTAGCTGAGAGTCATAGCTTAGAGTTTTTGTTGAAGTTCTAGTTTAGTTTAGTTTTAGTTAATAGTTTAGAGTTTTAGCTTAGAGTCTTAGCCTAGAGTTTTTGTTAGAGTTGACGTTTAGTTTAGTAATAGTTAAGAGTTTAGAGTTTTAGCATAGAGTCTTAGCTTAGAGTTTTTGTTAGAGTTCTAGTTTAGTTTACATATAGTTAAGAGTTTGGAGTTTTACCTTAGAGACCTAGCTTAGAATTTTAGTTTAGTTTAGTTTTAGTTAAGAGTTTAGAGTTTTTTAGCTTAGAGTCTTAGTTTAGAGTTTTTGTTAGAGTTCTAGTTTAGTTTAGTTTTAGTTAAGAGTTTGGTGTTTTACCTTAGAGTTTTTGTTGAAGTTCTAGTTTAGTTTAGTTTTAGATAAGAGTTTAGAATTTTAGCTTAGAGTCTTAGCCTAGAGTTTTTTGTTAGAGTTCTAGTTTATTTTAGTTTAGTTAAGAGTTTAGAGTTTTTAGCTGAGAGTCATAGCCTAGAGTTTTTGTCGAAGTTCTAGTTTAGTTCAGTTTTAGTTAAGAGTTTAGAGTTTTAGCTTAGAGTCTTAGCTTAGATTTTTTGTTAGAGTTGAAGTTTATTTTAGTATTAGTTAAGAGCTTAGAGTTTTTAGCTTAGAGTCTTAGCTTAGAGTTTTTGTTAGAGTTCTACTTTACTTTAGATATAGTTAAGACTTTGGAGTTTTACCCTAGGGACTTAGCTTAGAGTTTTTGTTAGAGTTGAAGTTTAGTTTAGTAATAGTTAAGAGTTTAGAGTTTTAGCATAGAGTCTTAGCTTAGAGTTTTTGTTAGAGTTCTTGTTTAGTTTACATATAGTTAAGAGTTTGGAGTTTTACCTTAGAGACCTAGCTTAGAATTTTAGTTTAGTTTAGTAATAGTTAAGAGTTTAGAATTTTAGCTTGGAGTCTTAGCTTAGAGTTTTTGTTAGAGTTCTAGTTTAGTTTAGTTATAGTTAAGAGTTTGGTGTTTTACCATAGAGACTTAGCTTAGAGTTTTAGTTTAGTTTAGTTTTAGTTAAGATTTTAGAGTTTTAGCTTAGAGTCTTAGCAGAGAGTTTTTGTTAGAGTTCTAGTTTAGTTTAGTTTTAGTTAAGAGTTTAGAGTCTTAGTTTAGAGTTTTTGTTAGAGTTCTAGTTTAGTTTAGTTTTAGTTAAGAGTTTGGTGTTTTACCTTAGAGTTTTTGTTGAAGTTCTAGTTTAGTTTAGTTTTAGATAAGAGTTTAGAATTTTAGCTTAGAGTCTTAGCTTAGAGTTTTTTGTTAGAGTTCTAGTTTATTTAGTTTTAGTTAAGAGTTTAGAGTTTTTAGCTGAGAGTCATAGCCTAGAGTTTTTGTCGAAGTTCTAGTTTAGTTCAGTTTTAGTTAAGAGTTTAGAGTTTTAGCTTAGAGTCTTAGCTTAGATTTTTTGTTAGAGTTGAAGTTTATTTTAGTATTAGTTAAGAGCTTAGAGTTTTTAGCTTAGAGTCTTAGCTTAGAGTTTTTGTTAGAGTTCTACTTTACTTTAGATATAGTTAAGACTTTGGAGTTTTACCCTAGGGACTTAGCTTAGAGTTTTTGTTAGAGTTGAAGTTTAGTTTAGTAATAGTTAAGAGTTTAGAGTTTTAGCATAGAGTCTTAGCTTAGAGTTTTTGTTAGAGTTCTTGTTTAGTTTACATATAGTTAAGAGTTTGGAGTTTTACCTTAGAGACCTAGCTTAGAATTTTAGTTTAGTTTAGTAATAGTTAAGAGTTTAGAATTTTAGCTTGGAGTCTTAGCTTAGAGTTTTTGTTAGAGTTCTAGTTTAGTTTAGTTATAGTTAAGAGTTTGGTGTTTTACCATAGAGACTTAGCTTAGAGTTTTAGTTTAGTTTAGTTTTAGTTAAGATTTTAGAGTTTTAGCTAGAGTCTTAGCAGAGAGTTTTTGTTAGAGTTCTAGTTTAGTTTAGTTTTAGTTAAGAGTTTAGAGTTTTAGCCTAGAGTCTTATCTCAGAGTTTTTGTTAGAGTTCTAATTTAGTTTAGTTTTAGTTAAGAGTTTAGTGTTTTAAGCTTAGAGTCTTAGTTTAAAGTTTTTTATTGAAGTTCTAGTTTAGTTTAGAGTTTTAGCTCAGACTTAGAGTTTTAATTAGAGTTCTAGTTTAGTTTAGTTTTAGTTAAGAGTTTAGAGTTTTAGCTTAGAGTCTTAGCTTAGTGTTTTTGTTAGAGTTCTAGTTTAGTTTAGTTTTAGTTAAGAGTTTAGAGTTTTAGCTTAGAGTCTTAGCTTAGAGTTTTTGTTATAGTTCTAGTTTAGTTTAGTTATAGTTAAGAGTTTGGTGTTTTACCCTAGAGACTTAGCTTAGAGTTTTAGTCTAGTTTAGTTTTACTTAAGAGTTTAGAGTTTTAGCTTAGGGTCTCAGCTTAGAGTTTTTGCTAGAGTTCTAGTTTAGTTTAGTTTTAGTTAAGAGTTTAGTGTTTTTAGCTTAGAGTCTTAGTTTAGAGTTTTTGTTGAAGTTTAGTTTAGTTTTGGTTTAGAGTTTTAGCTTAGACTTAGAGTTTTAATTAGAGTTCTAGTTTAGTTTAGTTAGCTAAGAGTTTAGAGTTTTAGCATAGAGTCATAGCTTAGAGTTTTTGTTAGAGTTCTAGTTTAGTTTAGTTTTAGTTAAGAGTTTAGAGTTTTACCATAGAGTCTTAGCTTAGAGTTTTACTTTAAGTTATAGTTTGGTTAAGTTTTAGTTAAGAGTTTCGAGTTTTAGCTGAGTCTTAGCTTAGAGTTTTTGCTAGAGTTCTAGTTTAGTTTAGTTTTAGTTAAGAGTTTAGAGTTTTACCTTAGAGTCCTAGCTTAGAGTTTTTGTTAGAGTTCTAGTTTAGTTTAATTTTAGTTAAGAATTTGATATTTTACCTTTGAGTTTCAGTTAGAGTTCTAGTTTAGTTTACTTTTAGTTAAGAGTTTAACGTTTTACCTTGGAGTCTTAGCTTAGAGTTTTAGTTAGAGTTCTAGTTTTGTTTAGTTTTAGTTAAGAGTTTAGAATTTTAGCTTAGAGTCTTAGCTCAGAGTTTTTGTTAGAGTCCTAGTTTATTTTAGTTTTAGTTAATAGTTTAGAGTTTTACATTTGAGTTTCAGTTAGAGTTCTAGTTTAGTTTAGTTTTAGTTAAGAGTTTAGAGTTTTTACCTTAGAGTCTTAGCTTAGAGTTTTTGTTGAAGTTCTAGTTTAGTTTAGTTTTAGTTAATAGCTTAGAGTTTTTGTTAGAGTTCTAGTTTAGTTTAATTTTATTTAAGAGTTTAGAGTTTTAGCTTAGAGTTTTTTTGTTAGAGTTCTAGTTTAGTTTAATTTTAGTTAAGAGTTTGATTTTGTACCTCTGAGTTTCAGTTAGAGTTCTAGTTTAGTTTTAGTTAAGAGTTTGGTGTTTTACCTTAGGGTCTTAGCTTAGAGTTTTTAGTTAGAGTTCTAGTTTAGTTTAGTTTTGGTTAAGAATTTAGAATTTCAGCTTAGAGTCTTAGCTTAGAGTTTTTTTAGAGTTCTAGTTTATTTTAGTTTTAGTTAAGAGTTCAGTTTTTACCATAGAGTCCTAGCTTAGAGTTTTTGTTGAAGTTTTAGTTTATTTTAGTTTTAGTTAATAGTTTAGAGTTTTAGCTTAGAGTCTTAGCTTAGAGTTTTTGTTAGAGTTGAAGTTTAGTTTAGTAATAGTTAAGAGTTTGGTGTTTTACCGTAGAGTCATAGCTTAGAGTTTTAGTTAGAGTTCTAGTTTAGTTTAGTTTTAGTTGAGAGTTTAGAATTTTAGCTTAGACTCTTAGCTTACAGTTTTTGTTAGATTTCTAGTTTAGTTTAGTTTTAGTCAAGAGTTTAGAGTTTTTAGCTTAGATTCATAGCTTAGAGTTTTTGTTGAAGCTATAGTTTAGTTTAGTTTTAGTTAAGAGTTTATAGTTTTAGCTTAGATTCTTAGCTTAGAGTTTTTGTTAGAGTTTTAGTTTAGTTTAGTTTTAGTTAAGAGTTTAGAGTTTTAGCTTAGAGTATTAGCTTAGAGTTATAGTTAGAGTTGAAGTTTAGTTTAGTTATAGTTAAGAATTTAGAGTTTTTAGCTTAGAGTCGTAGTTTAGAGTTTTTGTTATAGTTCTAGTTTAGTTTAGTTAAGAGTTTAGAGTTTTATCATAGAGTCATAGGTTAGAGTTTTTGTTGAAGTTGAAGTTTAGTTTAGTCATAGTTAAGAATTTAGAGTTTTTATCTTAGAGTCATAGCTTAGAGTTTTGAAGTTCTAGTTTAGTTTAGTTAAGAGTTTAGAGTTCCACCTTAGAGTCTTAGCTTAGAGTTTTACTTAGAGTTGAAGTTTAGTTTACTTATAGTTAAGGGTTTAGAGTTTTAGCTTGGAGTCTTAGCTTAGAGTTTTAGTTAGAGTTCTAGCTTAGTTTAGTTTTAGTTAAGAGTTTAGAGTTTTGCCTTAAAGTCTTCGCTTATTGTTTTATTTAGAGTTCTAGTTTAGTTTAGTTTTAGTTAAGAGTTTTGAGTTTTACCTTAAAGTCTTAGATTAGAGTTTTAGTTAGGGTTGAAGTTTCGTTTAGTTTAGTTATAGTTAAGAGTTTATAGTTTTAGCTTAGAGTCTTAGCTTAGAGTTTTAGTTAGAGTTATTGTTTAGTTTAGTTTTAGTTAAGAGTTATAGCTTTAGCATAGAATCTTAGCTTAGAGATTTAGTTAGAGTTGAAGTTTAGTCCAAACTAGCATAACCACAAAATTACACAATATTGCATAGAAATACCAAAACCATAGGTTAGGTTAGGTCAGGTTAGAAGTTTGGTTTCTCCACGTTTAAGTTAGGTTAGATTAGGTTAGCTTATCATGAGCGCTCATGATAAGCTAACCTAATCTAACCTAACTTAAACGTGGAGAAACCAAACTTCTAACCTGACCTAACCTAACCTATGGTTTTGGTATTTCTATGCAATATTGTGTAATTTTGTGGTTATGCTAGTTTGGACTAAACTTCAACTCTAACTAAATCTCTAAGCTAAGATTCTATGCTAAAGCTATAACTCTTAACTAAAACTAAACTAAACAATAACTCTAACTAAAACTCTAAGCTAAGACTCTAAGCTAAAACTATAAACTCTTAACTATAACTAAACTAAACGAAACTTCAACCCTAACTAAAACTCTAATCTAAGACTTTAAGGTAAAACTCAAAACTCTTAACTAAAACTAAACTAAACTAGAACTCTAAATAAAACAATAAGCGAAGACTTTAAGGCAAAACTCTAAACTCTTAACTAAAACTAAACTAAGCTAGAACTCTAACTAAAACTCTAAGCTAAGACTCCAAGCTAAAACTCTAAACCCTTAACTATAAGTAAACTAAACTTCAACTCTAAGTAAAACTCTAAGCTAAGACTCTAAGGTGGAACTCTAAACTCTTAACTAAACTAAACTAGAACTTCAAAAACTCTAAGCTATGACTCTAAGATAAAAACTCTAAATTCTTAACTATGACTAAACTAAACTTCAACTTCAACAAAAACTCTAACCTATGACTCTATGATAAAACTCTAAACTCTTAACTAAACTAAACTAGAACTATAACAAAAACTCTAAACTACGACTCTAAGCTAAAAACTCTAAATTCTTAACTATAACTAAACTAAACTTCAACTCTAACTATAACTCTAAGCTAATACTCTAAGCTAAAACTCTAAACTCTTAACTAAAACTAAACTAAACTAAAACTCTAACAAAAACTCTAAGCTAAGAATCTAAGCTAAAACTATAAACTCTTAACTACAACTAAACTAAACTATAGCTTCAACAAAAACTCTAAGCTATGAATCTAAGCTAAAAACTCTAAACTCTTGACTAAAACTAAACTAAACTAGAAATCTAACAAAAACTGTAAGCTAAGAGTCTAAGCTAAAATTCTAAACTCTCAACTAAAACTAAACTAAACTAGAACTCTAACTAAAACTCTAAGCTATGACTCTACGGTAAAACACCAAACTCTTAACTATTACTAAACTAAACTTCAACTCTAACAAAAACTCTAAGCTAAGACTCTAAGCTAAAACTCTAAACTATTAACTAAAACTAAAATGAACTAAAACTTCAACAAAAACTCTAAGCTAGGACTCTATGGTAAAAACTGAACTCTTAACTAAAACTAAAATAAACTAGAACTCTAAAAAAACTCTAAGCTAAGACTCTAAGCTGAAATTCTAAATTCTTAACCAAAACTAAACTAAACTAGAACTCTAACTAAAAACTCTAAGCTAAGACCCTAAGGTAAAACACCAAACTCTTAACTAAAACTAAACTAGAACTCTAACTGAAACTCAGAGGTACAAAATCAAACTCTTAACTAAAATTAAACTAAACTAGAACTCTAACAAAAAAACTCTAAGCTAAAACTCTAAACTCTTAAATAAAATTAAACTAAACTAGAACTCTAACAAAAACTCTAAGCTATTAACTAAAACTAAACTAAACTAGAACTTCAACAAAAACTCTAAGCTAAGACTCTAAGGTAAAAACTCTAAACTCTTAACTAAAACTAAACTAAACTAGAACTCTAACTGAAACTCAAATGTAAAACTCTAAACTATTAACTAAAACTAAAATAAACTAGGACTCTAACAAAAACTCTGAGCTAAGACTCTAAGCTAAAATTCTAAACTCTTAACTAAAACTAAACAAAACTAGAACTCTAACTAAAACTCTAAGCTAAGACTCCAAGGTAAAACGTTAAACTCTTAACTAAAAGTAAACTAAACTAGAACTCTAACTGAAACTCAAAGGTAAAATATCAAATTCTTAACTAAAATTAAACTAAACTAGAACTCTAACAAAAACTCTAAGCTAGGACTCTAAGGTAAAACTCTAAACTCTTAACTAAAACTAAACTAAACTAGAACTCTAGCAAAAACTCTAAGCTAAGACTCAGCTAAAACTCGAAACTCTTAACTAAAACTTAACCAAACTATAACTTAAAGTAAAACTCTAAGCTAAGACTCTATGGTAAAACTCTAAACTCTTAACTAAAACTAAACTAAACTAGAACTCTAACAAAAACTCTAAGCTATGACTCTATGCTAAAACTCTAAACTCTTAGCTAACTAAACTAAACTAGAACTCTAATTAAAACTCTAAGTCTAAGCTAAAACTCTAAACCAAAACTAAACTAAACTTCAACAAAAACTCTAAACTAAGACTCTAAGCTAAAAACACTAAACTCTTAACTAAAACTAAACTAAACTAGAACTCTAGCAAAAACTCTAAGCTGAGACCCTAAGCTAAAACTCTAAACTCTTAAGTAAAACTAAACTAGACTAAAACTCTAAGCTAAGTCTCTAGGGTAAAACACCAAACTCTTAACTATAACTAAACTAAACTAGAACTATAACAAAAACTCTAAGCTAAGACTCTAAGCTAAAACTCTAAACTCTTAACTAAAACTAAACTAAACTAGAACTCTAACAAAAACACTAAGCTAAGACTCTAAGCTAAAACTCTAAACTCTTAACTAAAACTAAACTAAACTAGAACTCTAATTAAAACTCTAAGTCTGAGCTAAAACTCTAAACTAAACTAGAACTTCAATAAAAAACTTTAAACTAAGACTCTAAGCTTAAAACACCAAACTCTTAACTAAAACTAAACTAAATTAGAACTCTAACAAAAACTCTGAGATAAGACTCTAGGCTAAAACTCTAAACTCTTAACTAAAACTAAACTAAACTAGAACTCTAACAAAAACTCTCTGCTAAGACTCTAAGCTAAAACTCTAAAATCTTAACTAAAACTAAACTAAACTAAAACTCTAAGCTAAGTCTCTATGGTAAAACACCAAACTCTTAACTATAACTAAACTAAACTAGAACTCTAACAAAAACTCTAAGCTAAGACTCCAAGCTAAAATTCTAAACTCTTAACTATTACTAAACTAAACTAAAATTCTAAGCTAGGTCTCTAAGGTAAAACTCCAAACTCTTAACTATGTGTAAACTAAACAAGAACTCTAACAAAAACTCTAAGCTAAGACTCTATGCTAAAACTCTAAACTCTTAACTATTACTAAACTAAACTTCAACTCTAACAAAAACTCTAAGCTAAGTCCCTAGGGTAAAACTCCAAAGTCTTAACTATATCTAAAGTAAAGTAGAACTCTAACAAAAACTCTAAGCTAAGACTCTAAGCTAAAAACTCTAAGCTCTTAACTAATACTAAAATAAACTTCAACTCTAACAAAAAATCTAAGCTAAGACTCTAAGCTAAAACTCTAAACTCTTAACTAAAACTGAACTAAACTAGAACTTCGACAAAAACTCTAGGCTATGACTCTCAGCTAAAAACTCTAAACTCTTAACTAAAACTTAAATAAACTAGAACTCTAACAAAAAACTCTAAGCTAAGACTCTAAGCTAAAATTCTAAACTCTTATCTAAAACTAAACTAAACTAGAACTTCAACAAAAACTCTAAGGTAAAACACCAAACTCTTAACTAAAACTAAACTAAACTAGAACTCTAACAAAAACTCTAAACTAAGACTCTAAACTCTTAACTAAAACTAAACTAAACTAGAACTCTAACAAAAACTCTCTGCTAAGACTCTAAGCTAAAACTCTAAAATCTTAACTAAAACTAAACTAAACTAAAACTCTAAGCTAAGTCTCTATGGTAAAACACCAAACTCTTAACTATAACTAAACTAAACTAGAACTCTAACAAAAACTCTAAGCTAAGACTCCAAGCTAAAATTCTAAACTCTTAACTATTACTAAACTAAACTAAAATTCTAAGCTAGGTCTCTAAGGTAAAACTCCAAACTCTTAACTATATGTAAACTAAACAAGAACTCTAACAAAAACTCTAAGCTAAGACTCTATGCTAAAACTCTAAACTCTTAACTATTACTAAACTAAACTTCAACTCTAACAAAAACTCTAAGCTAAGTCCCTAGGGTAAAACTCCAAAGTCTTAACTATATCTAAAGTAAAGTAGAACTCTAACAAAAACTCTAAGCTAAGACTCTAAGCTAAAAACTCTAAGCTCTTAACTAATACTAAAATAAACTTCAACTCTAACAAAAAATCTAAGCTAAGACTCTAAGCTAAAACTCTAAACTCTTAACTAAAACTGAACTAAACTAGAACTTCGACAAAAACTCTAGGCTATGACTCTCAGCTAAAAACTCTAAACTCTTAACTAAAACTAAAATAAACTAGAACTCTAACAAAAAACTCTAGGCTAAGACTCTAAGCTAAAATTCTAAACTCTTATCTAAAACTAAACTAAACTAGAACTTCAACAAAAACTCTAAGGTAAAACACCAAACTCTTAACTAAAACTAAACTAAACTAGAACTCTAACAAAAACTCTAAACTAAGACTCTAAGCTAAAAAACTCTAAACTCTTAACTAAAACTAAACTAAACTAAAATTCTAAGCTAGGTCTCTAAGGTAAAACTCCAAACTCTTAACTATATGTAAACAGAAGAGAATTTGAACTTTTCTTCACTTCTTTGAGAAAATATAGAATTAAACAGAACTTTTTCTCTTCTTGGGGAAAAATTTGGAATCGAAGTAGAACTTTTTTCTAACTTCTATGGAAAAATTTAGAATTCAACTATTTTTTTTTATTTGAGAAAATTCAGAAGAGAACTTGTACTTTTCTTCATTTCTCTGAGAAAACTCAGAATTAAAGTGGAACTTTATATATCTTCATGGAGAATATTCAGGAATCAACTGCAACTTCTTTTCTATCTTCTAGGGAGAAATTTAGAACAGAACTTTTAAATTTGCTTCATGTCTCAAAAATTCAGAACTGAAGTAGAACTTTTTTCTCTTCTTTGGAAAATTCAGAATTGAGCTAACTTTTTTTCTCTTCTTTATGAAAATTCACTGGAGAACTTGAAGATTTTTACACTTCTTTGAGAAAACTCAGAATTAAAGTGGAACCTTTTCTCTTCTTTGGGATATCATTCAGAAGAGAATTTGAACTTTTCTTCACTTCTTTGAGAAAATATAAAATTAAAGCAGAACTTTTTCTCTTCTTGGGGAAAAATTTGGAATCGAAGTAGAACTTTTTTCTAACTTCTATGGAAAAAATTAGAATTAAACTATTTTTTTTTATTTGAGAAATTCAGAAGAGAACTTGTACTTTTCTTCATTTCTCTGAGAAAACTCAGAATTAAAGTGGAACTTTTTATTTCTTCATGGGGAATATTCAGGAATCAACTGCAACTTCTTTTCTATCTTCTAGGGAGAAATTTAGAACAGAACTTTTAAATTTGTTTCATGTCTCAAAAATTCAGAACTGAAGTAGAACTTTTCTTCTCTTCTTTGGAAAATTCAGAATTGAGCTAACTTTTTTTCTCTTCTTTATGAAAATTCACTGGAGAACTTCTAGATTTTTACACTTCTTTGAGAAAACTCAGAATTAAAGTGGAACTCTTTATCTTCATAGCCAATATTCGCAATGAAAGCATATTTTTTTTCTATCTTTTATGAGAAATTTAGAACAGAACTTTATATTTTTTTCACCTCATTGAGAAAAAATTAGAACTGAAGTGGAGTCTTTTTATTTTCTCTGGAAAAAATTAGAATTGATCTGTAACTTATTTTTTCTTTGAGAAAATTCAGAAGAGAACTTGAAGTTTTCTTCACTTTATTGAGAAAACTTAGAATTAAAGTGGAACTTTTTATCTTCAGAAGATAACTTAAACATTTTTGTACTTCTTGGAGAGAACTCAAAATTAATGTAGAACTCTTTATCTTCATGGGGAATATTCATAATTAAAGTATAACTTTTTTCAATCTTCTATGAAAAATTTGGAACAGAACTTTAAATTTTTTCACCTCATTGAGAAAAAATCAGAACTGAAGTGGAACCTTTTTATTTCCTCTGGAAAAAATTAGAATTGATCTGTAACTTATTTTTTCTTTGAGAAAATTCAGAAGAGAACTTGAAGTTTTCTTCACTTTATTGAGAAAACTTAGAATTAAAGTGGAACTTTTTATCTTCAGAAGAGAACTTGAACATTTTTTACTTCTTTGAGAGAACTCAGAATTAATATAGAACTCTTTATCTTCATGGGGAATATTCATAATTAAAGTATAACTTTTTTGTATCTTCTATGAAAAATTTAGAACAGAGCTTTAAATTTTTTTCACCTCATTGAGAAAAAATCAGAACTGAAGTGGAACCTTTTTATTTCCTCTGGAAAAAATTAGAATTGATCTGTAACTTATTTTTTCTTTGAGAAAATTCAGAAGAGAACTTGAAGTTTTCTTCACTTTATTGAGAAAACTCAGAATTAAAGTGGAACTTTTTATCTTCAGAAGAGAACTTGAACATTTTTTACTTCTTTGAGAGAACTCAGAATTAATGTAGAACTCTTTATCTTCATGGGGAATATTCATAATTAAATTATAACTTTTTTGTGTCTTCTATGAAAAATTTGGAACAGAGCTTTAAATTTTTTCATCTCTTTGAGAAAAGTCATAACTGAAGTGGAACCTTTTTATTTTCTTTAGAAAAATTAGAATTGATCTGTAACTTTTTTTTTCATTGAGAAAATTCAGAAGAGAACTTGAACTATTCTTCACTTCATTGAGAAAATTTAGAATTAACGTGGAACTTTTTATCTTCATTGAGAATATCCGGGTTGCAGCGGTAGCTAGCAACCTAGTAAGAGACGATCACGTCCAATTCACAATCAAAGCATGACTTTTTCTATCTCCTACGGAAAAAGTTAGAATAGAACTTTAAATTTTTTATGTCTTTGAGAAAATTAAGAACTGTAATCGAACCTTTTTTTCTCTGGAAAAAATTAGAATTGATATTTTCTTCTTTAGTGTAAATTAGGATTGAACTGTAACTTTTTTCTTTTCATTGAGAAAATTCAGAAGAGTACTTGGAACTTTTTTCACTTCGTTGAGAAAACTCAGAATTAAAGTGGAACTTTTTTATCTTCATGGAGAATATTCACAATCAAATTATAACTTTTTTCTGTCATCTACTGAAAAATTTAGAACAGAACTGTGTTCCTTTTATGTTCCATTTATTCAATGATAGTAATTTCTGTTTGTTTTAGGCTTCAACCATTCATCCATAGAAATAAAGGTTATCTCAATGCCTATTATAAAAAATTGTCATAATGTTTTCTCGTAATATGATACATATTCCATTTCGTTGTCATAGTTCATTTTCAGGATGATATGTATCATGTAATTATTATAATGAAGATATTTTAATGCATTACTTCGACTTTGTTTCCATTATTTTCTTAGAGTACGATGTCAACTCCAGAGGAAACTCAAAACTTTTTTCCCGTCTTTGCGAAAATTCAGAACTGAAGTGGAAACTTTTTATTTTCTTTTGAAAAAAATTAGAATTGATCTATAACTTTTTTTTTTCTTTGAGAAGGTTCAGAAGGGAGGTTGAACTTTTTCTTCACTTTATAGAGAAAACTCGGAATTAAAGAGGAAATTTTTACCTTCAGAAGAGAACTTGAACATTTTTACACTTCTTTGAGAAAACGCAGAATTAAAGTAGAATCCTTTATCTTCATGTCGAATATTCACAATCAAAGTATAACTGTTTCTATCTTCTACTGAAAAATTTAGAACAGAACGTTATGGATGTTCTTATTTCTGAAAACTATAACCCAACCTTATATAAAAAAAAACAAATGTTATTAATAAAATCAGATGTATTTTAAAGTGGGATGTTCACATTTCTGAAAACTAAACCCCAACTTTATTAAAAAACCTGCAAAAATGTACCCAATTATTAAAATCAGATGTATTTTAAACATGTATGTTCTTATTTCTGAAAATTAAAACCCAACTTTATTAGAAAATCAACTATTATTAATAAAACCAGACATACGGCTACGAAAGGTTATGAAATCTAGGTCAGAAAAGTTCAAAATATGAAACTAGACATCCCAAATCATTAGTTTCATGCAATATACACATACGAAAGGTTAAGAAACCTAAATATAATGTATAAAACATTAAAAAAGCTAGATGCATGATCAGTTGGGTCTCGGGAATAGAATTATGAATGGAAGCACTAGTAACCTTGACATTCTCGTGAATAGAAGTATGAATGGAAGTACTAGTAACCTTGATATTCAAAGATGATGTTGTAAAGTTGATATTTACCCTTCCAAATCAGCTATAAATGACAATTTTTTCTCACTTGGTAGTTTAGCTATCGACGCAAGTAGGAATAGTACCAGACTGTCGACTATGGGTGCCGAACTGGAACAAACCCATTCTGTAATCCACTTTAAAGTGTATTTTTAGATAAAAAATCAACAGTTATAATGGGCTTTTCAAGTGATGAATAGGTTATATCGCAGGAGATTAGGATATAAAATATATTCTAAGAATCTCTGGACCTTTTGAGTAATGGGAGTACTAAAAAGTCAACGAATTTTATTTGAAATCATAAAAATACTGCTTTTAGAAGGGAACATTCACAGATCAATTGGAAATTTAGGATAGCGACACTACAGGATACTTCCTTGCATGGTTTAACTAAGTATAGCGCCTCGCATCTCTTATTTTAAACAGAAGTGAATGTCTATTTTTTTCTTGTGTTTGTACAAGCATCCTTATCCGTGTTCTTGTAGCACTCGAATCTTCGAAAATGCGCCAGGGGGTATTTTCATTGTGTATTTTCTATGACTCACATTGCTGCGAGGGGTGACATCCAACTTTGCCCGCTTTTGCTGGGGGGTTTGATCAACAACATCCTAAAATAAATTTTTTTTTCAGTTTTCTCAGTAGGTAGCTCGTAAACTTAAAGACCTAAATTTCAACCTACTTAGACACATAGAGAAAAGAGCGGCAGTCCTAGATGGAGGCTAAACCAAGTACATTTTTAATATGATGCTCTCTACGTTAAAGCTGTTTATACTTTTAAAAAAGCTTCCTATTTCAATTAAACAATACGTCTCTTAACCTCTTAAAAGAGGTAAGGTTCTTAATACATTTCGCATCTTGAATCACATATTTTATGTCATTAAATTGATAGCTATGTTCACGATAAAATCTCATAGCCTATTGCATCGAGGACCAAGAAAGGCTTAAATCCCTCACAGTGGTAGCTACTCATGGAAGAATTTGAATAAGTAATAGTTAATTGTTACAATTCTAGTATCTGATAAATGCATATTTACATATAAGTCTAATTATTAGTCAGTCAATGCTGACTTAATGGCAGCACAAAATGGTTTTCTTTTTATCATAATACAAGAAAAAATTTACTCACCAGCATTTGCTTGGAATTCTCCATATCACTATCAGTGCAAATAATTAATCAAAAAATCAAAAAATATATTTGACTCGCTGAAAGAGCTTTTCAAACTATACAAAATTGTAATTTGGACCTGTATTTTATGCTCAAAAAATGAATACATTAACCTCTAACCAAGATGGACCGGTTTTTTTTCTTTCTTTTTTTTTCTTTTTGTTTGGGATATTGAACTTACCTTAAATGGTGTGCACTTCGTATATATTATGACTGAAATCTGACCGGGTTGACTGTCGAGTCAGAAACCTGTCTGCTAAGCAATATACCAGTAGTCATATTACGCAATCACTCGTAGAATCTATACCATTCTCATTTTGAATTTGGAAAATATTAAATGTGATTTTTTAAGTTTTAAGTATGTTACATGTCATTCTAAGGGATGTGAAAAAAAGTTGAAAAAATATATCATGTTAAAAGAAAAATAATAAAAAAAGTTAAAAAAAAAACTACAAAAAATAGGGGGAGGGGCCCAAAAAGTTAGGGGTAGGGGCCCCTTGGAGGTTGGGGGTATGGGACCTTTGAAAGTTCAGGTCCTTGGTGGTTAGGGTCATTGATGATTGCGATCCATGATTCTTCAAACCTATAATCACCTCACTACTTGATTTCTAAGGATTTCTAAGGATTGTTCTGAATTACTTTATTAAAATTCCTTTCTTGGCATTTACATCTCTGTTAGTATCAACTTTTTCGTATACTACAATGTTAGAGCATATCTTATATTGACAACACTGTTCAAATGGTACTCGTGTATTATACAGAACACATCCGAGAAGTGAAGCTAGGTCAAGTCATAATGTCATCTTGTCATCGTTAATCATTTCCATAGATTTATGCCAATTGAATACCTTTTTTTCGCAAATTCAGTTAGTTTACGCGAATGTTCTGAAACAATTCTGAGTGTACCATCTCATTCTTTAATTACCAGTAATGCGTTCCTAAGCAAATTGATTTAGTTTACGCAAATGTTATAACTTTCAACATAAACAATTCTGAGTGTAGCATCCCATTCCTTAATTAGCAGCGATGTATACCTAAGCAAACCAGTCTTGACTAAAGGCAGTTATCCAGAAATTAGGTGTTGCCTCAGAAACCAGTCTGGTTGCATTACACAATCTCGATAATGAAAATCACTCCTTATATTTGAATCCGATTACTAATCAAGTTAGCGTATATGGAATACCATCAGTATCACCTCTCTCTGATTGGCCCAGAAAATGGGTATTGGCCCAGAAATCTGTCTGATAAGGCATATACCGGTCGTGATAATAGTTGAATTATGAATTAAATCTGAGCGTCTTGACTTTCGAGTCAGAAACCGGTCTGCAAAGGCATATACCAGTCATGATAATAGTTGAAAGACCGTGGTAACTCAATGTACCGGTTAAAATGCACTGTATATTCATGCCTCTAATTAAGTTACCATATATGGAGTACCCTCTGTATCCGCTCTCTCTGATTGGCCCCAAAATGGGTGTTGCCTCAGAAACCCGTCTGGTAAGACATGCACCGTCTGTAGCAATAGGCGACTGTCCTTGGTAAGCCAATGTACCGGTTAAACTGCACTGTATATTCATGCCTGAGGCGTAGGATTGATACCTTTATATAACACACTACTGATGTAGTGATCAAGATGTTTTGGATGTTGTTTCCCCTGTTTTAAAAAATTGGGCAAATTTTCGCAGGATCGTAACTTTTGATGGGTACCATTTAATTTGACTAATTTTACATATTTTGAATAAGTATCAAAATTTGATTTTTTTTTCTTTATGTCTCTATTGTTATTATATCAGGACTCTGTTACTTAGAGTTTCGGTTAATGTTGAGCCAAATCGCTCCTTACTCACTTTTCATCACCACGAATTGTTTGACTATCATGTTTCCTATAGTCTCTGATGCCCAGTGTTAAAAAAAGCTCTGAATAAGGATAAAAAATGATTGTTAGTGGCAATAGATTTCGCTTTGTTTCACTTAATATTAACCGAACCAAAGATCTTCTTGTTGATGAGCGTCTTGATTATGATATAGTTTTCCTACAGGAACATTTTCTAACTAAAGCCAATACAGATACTCCTAATCGGTCACCCACCCGGTACACGTTTGTACGTGAAGCTAAAAAAACGCGCGGTTGACCCTCTGGGGGCCTTGCAACTTTAGTTCACCTCGCTCAGAAACTCAAAAGCCTGAGCTTATTCCTTCTGATCATAATTTACTGGCAATACAGTGCGGTAATATGGTCTTTATCAATGTCTATATGTCATGCAATCGTAAGAACATTTCTTCCCTATCTTTCTTCACGAGTTCTTGCAAGCGACTCCGGACACTTCTGCTAAGAGTGACCAATCAGGAATTAAATTGGATTGTGGCTGGTGATATTAATGTCAATCTTCTTTCCCAATCTGAAAGAAGTGACCTGTTTTTTAATGCTTTAGATAGTGGCTATTAGTCAATAAAGATAAACAGTGCACCTATATTCATAACCGTGATGGTGCTAGATCAAACTTACTTAGAACTTACTTAGGTCCTCCTGAGCCATCTGAGGCGCATAGGGCATCGACGAATCCTCGGTAAACGTTACGTATTGGCGCTGTGGCAAGTACATCCTCCCGCTGGGATTGTAGTGATGTGTAAGCACTGTGTAGATCACGATCGTGTGTGCGTCTGAGCGTTTTTCTCGGTCTTCCCCTCTGTCAACGCCCACGCGGCTGCCAATGTTGAACCTGGTTCGGGATTCTTGAGTCCTCCATCCGAAGGACGTGGCCAAGATAGCTCCATCTCTTATTCTTAATTACTTCAGTAATAAACGGCTGGCCAGTTCTTCTGCGGACCTCAATGTTGCTGACTCTTTGACGCCAACTGATATTCAGTACTAGATCAAACCTTGATCATTATATAGTTTCAAATGGATATCACTTGTGATTTTTCCTGTCATTGTTTTGGATGATAAATTGAGGATGATCACTTGCCTTTAACTTGTGAAATTGAGTCGCCTGTTTTACTGGCTTATGACTGTTTTTCTTACCATAATAAATGGTTTGATAAGCCAAATTGGAAACGAGTAAATTCTGAAGTATATTTTATGTTCTTTGCTCGGTATTGTCAAGCCTAAAAGTGCCTTTTCACCTTTTACAAACCTCTGTAAGGTCACCGACAGCTAAGATTGATTTAAATTGTTACTATTACCAGCTCGGGCATTGTTTGTAGTCAGCTGATTCAGCTTCAGTTTCTGTTAAACGTTTTAGATTTGGCACCAGATAACCATCGTGGAATGTGTGCCCAGAAGTGAAAAAAGCTAAACAATGCGCGTAGTTTTGGCTTCACCTTTGGATTGCTTGTGATCGGCCCAAGTCTGGCTAAGTATCTAAAATTAAGCAAAATTAGAAACGTCAGTTTAGATCTTCTTTGCGTCAAGCCCGCCTGAATGCTTTAGATGGCCCTTCAGATCGGAAGTCTTGGTCCAATGTAATTAATAGCAGCAAGTGTGTGCCTGCTACCGTTTCGATTATCAAAATCTGTAATTGTGTTGCTCATTTTCCTCGTGTTTTTTCTACATTTAATCATTCTATCCAGTCCATGTTTTCTTCTTTATTGCATAATACTATTCCTCAAGTTCTTCAGCAAGTCCATATATTATCAATATCTAGTGGTGATATCTATCGGGTTTTAAAGAGGGTTAATAAATCAAGTGCTCCTGATATGGATGGTCTGTGTTACAATCACTTCACAATTAAGTGACCATTATTGTTGACGCACATTAAGCATTCCAGGTCGTAACATCAGTTTTCAAAAAGGGGAAGGACGCAAATCAGTTTTCCAGTTATCGACCAATTACAGTGTCCTGCTTCATGAGCAAGCTGTTCGAGTATGCCGTATTGCCTGAAATTTTGACTAAATGAGATTTTTCTGATCATCAAGTTGGGTTCAGAGCCGGTTTTGTTTGTTCTCAAGCCCATCATGTACTTGATCAGTTGCTAGTTTCGGCAATAGTGCAAAATAAGCCACTTTATTTTTGCTCGGTTGATATCTCGGGTGCTTTTGACAACGCTGTACATTCGCAAGCTGTTCATTGCTTAGTTAAAGCAGGAGTTAATTCTTCCGCCGTAAAAGTTCTTCAATATTGGTATTCCAATTCGTTGGTTTAGTTAAAATTGACTGATATATCTGAGCCTATCTCAGTAAAGAAGGGACTCAGGCAAGGTGGTGTGTGCTGTCTCCATATGTTTTTAAAACTGTGCTTGCGGAGTGTTTGCGGATGCTGTCTCCTACTGTGTTTTCAGAAGATACTGCTGTTAGTCACATTGCCTATGCTGATGATATTCTTTTAGTTAGTCATGCTAGGTCAAGCCTCGCAAAGAATCTAAATATTCTGATTAATACTTTGAGCATGATTAGACTTTCTGTAAATGCTTCAAAACGCAAGTTTCTGTGCTTTAATATTTCTAACCCTACTCCTCCTTTACATGTGGGCACAATGCTACTCAAGTGTTGAAATGGCTTGGAATTACTTTTTGTGATACAGTTTCGACTACATGCTCGTCTCTTGTTGCTAGTGCTCTTCAGCGTATTCGCATCTCCTATGGTAAAATCTCGCCTAATAGAGGGAGGTACAGCCGTCGAGGCTTTTGCAAACTTTACCATAGTTTTTGTTCTCCTACAATTCTTTTTCTTTGCGGATTTCAGCCTCTAATGCGGAAAAACACCGTCTTCAGCTAAGGAGAGGCTATTTTAAATATTGTAAATTCTTGCTATGTTTACCAAGGTGGTACAGAAATCACAAGATTATTTCTCATTTTGGACTTATCGACCCTCTAGTGCTGCTTGACAACATGACTAAGAATCTGAGGACCAATACCCCAAGGAAGATTTGTGCCAGTGACGCCCGCAATTATTTTTTTCCAGAATAGTGATTCCATGGATATTATTAGTCTTACGTTATTTATGTTGTGTTTTCCTTATTATTTCCTTGTGGATCATATTATTTTTTTTCTTTTTCTTTTTTTACTCTGCATTTGTTTTATATTTGGGGTTACAAATAAACTTATTTACTTACTTACTTACTATAAAAAAATGAACACAAGGAGGAAAATTTACAAGAAGCTTTGTCACAACACAATCAGAGAAGAAGGCCTGAAGTGGCCAGCCTGGACAGATGGGAGTTGAGCAAGTAAGTATGTAAAGAATGGAAATAGGATTTCCAAATAACGGATTGCTTTTAACGTATTTATGAAATGTTAACCTTAATTTACCTTTTTTGGCTGTTGAAAAGATAAAACAAAAATGGCTAATTTTTTATGTTCAACCAACGTTATATAGATGTAGCAGAAGTGCTAGCCGACTCCAAATGGCGTATAAAACGTTTTTTAGCGTAAAATTACGATATAAAGAAATATAACTTTGGTCTTCAATTAACAGCTTGATTTACCTTCCCACGATCTTTATTTGAATTAAATTATTTTACGTTTGGTTACAAAATTCTCTGACCCAACAGCACCTTAAAAAGGTGCTGATTTTGCATAATCTCTAACATGCATTTTGTGCTAATAGGTGCGGTAGTGTTAATTCATTTTTATTTATAGGATATTGTTTCATGGCGTTGAGCATGTTGCTTATTTTTACATATATGAGACATGGGGAAAGGGCAATCTAGAACTGCCCTGGGATTCAACCTGGACTTGGGTAATAGCTGCAATTGGGATGGATTTTGGCTACTACTGGGCCCACCGAGCAGGTCACGGTAAGCTGATAGTAGTCATTGTCTGACTGTGATTCCTTATTAACAGTTCTTTATTGCCCTAAGAAAAGGGAACTGGTTCTAAATCATGCTGTTGAGTGTAATTAACTTGTACGGAATACTTGTATACTGCTAAGTAAAAAAAAATAATCTTGATAGAAATTTAAATGAAATAGATGATTTTGAAGAGCACAATGCCTTTCCATGACGATAAATTAAAAGTTTAAACAGGGATAAATCCTTTTAACTGACAGAGATAAATTTCAAAAAAAATACTGGATACTTCGGTCATATCCAGTTCGGACATATGCAGTGACGGTAATCCGTGTAATACTCACTGATGATCGAAATATCTAGTAAATATCTGGTCTTCTGTATTCACAATTTCTAAATATCGAGTACCATCATCAATACTGATACAGTAATCAGTATGACTATTGATGACGGTCACTGCATATGTGACCGAAAAATCAAGTATTTTTTGTGAAATTTATCACTGTCTATTAAAAGCATTCATCCCTATTTGAACTTTTTATTTAAATGAAATAAAAAAAGTTTTCTCGAAGGGAAGTAAATAGAAACATTAAGAGAAATTATGCGACGTATAAGGAGGGTTTCTCCCTCCTCGATCCCCTGCTTTTTACGGTAAAGTTCAATAGTGCTTTAAAATTACTTCTTATTACCATTCAACGGCACTTGTGTTTGAGGAATTGATCGTAAAGAATTGGAAAAAAACAGTCAAACTTTAGCGTAAGGAGTGGGTGAAGGAGTAGGGGGATCGCATGTGTTGTAATAGAGTTTTTTTTAGGGTTTTGGTTTCATTTTTCAAATATCAGTGTTGCTGCCCTCCCCTATACTCCCACTATTTATGCCAAAAGTTTTATAGTATCTTAAAAGCACTTTTTATTCCAATTCAATGGTTCTTGTGTTTGAGCCGTTCTTCTAAAAAAAAAAAAAAATGGGACAACAGTCAAATTTTAGTGGCAAGAGTGTGGGACTGAAAAGGGGGCCTCCCCCCTGATATTTAGAAAAAACTGTCGTTCGTTTTAAGTTAGAATGTTGCTCTTTACTTTCACTTGAGAAATATTATAGTTTTTTAATTTAGTTTCTGTCTGTTTTTCATAGCATACCCAGGGTTACTCTAATTTCGAGGTGGTATACCCTCAAACTCGACTCTTTAAATCAAGAATTAACTTTTGCACAGCAATGTTTCAAGAAAAGTAGCTCATCTAGAATATAGGCTTTTTAGAATTATGTATAATTATACCAATTAAAATGCATTTTCCTTAACATACGATACATTTTCCGGGTGAATTAAATTATTTTAGGTTTCAGTTTTAATTGACAATTTTTGCTCTTTACTTACAGTTTGTTGCTACGAGATGTTTGACGAAGACTCTTGTACACGTGAAAAAGGTTTACTACCCCCTACTCTAATTCTTGTTTTTTAATTCAAGTTTAATTTTGGCAAAACCATTCTTCTACAAGGACGTTCATCCAAGCATAAAAAATGCATCTTTCGATTATTTAGCCTCTTAGGAGGAAGAGTGTTTAAAGGTAAAAAATTACCGATTTTTTTTTCAAACCAAACTGTTTTATATGGATGCTCCCAATAGATGACAGTAAGGAGTGACACACCCAAGAAACAAGGAGACATTAGACTTAGTATATAAATAGGAAATTAGAAATATTACTATTTAACTCTCTGAAAAAAGCTTCAAGCTCCTGGTAACACTTGCTCACCCCCACTCCCCAAAAAAAACATTTTATGGTGGTACTCAAGGTGCCTCACTTGATTTTGTCACATTTGTGCCGGTAGGTATGTGAATACAACGTCCTATGCTCTATAGAAAAATATTGTTCCAATGGGAGGGATGTTTTCACACCTCAGCACCATTATTAAAGCGAAGACAATAAGTATCCCAGGGAATCAAGAGAAATTGTAAATAAATGTCTTCTACGAACGCGCCAGTATGAGGCATTATTGTATTTGAAACTATTAAGCTCAATATATTTTTTTTCACAATTTAAATTGGTTAGTTATCTCAGAACTTCCATTCGATGGCTTTTCGCCTAAAATTGTCGCTTCACGTCCCAAAACAGTCCCAAATGCTCCATAGAAAAAGATTGTTCCAATGGGAGGGAAGTCTTCACACTACAGCACCATCATTAAAGGGAAAACAATAAGTATTTCAGGGAATCAAGAGAAATTATAAATAAATGTCTTCTACGAACGCGCCAGTATGAGGCATTATTGTATTTGAAACTATTAAGCTCAATATATTTTTTTTTTTCACAATTTAAATTGGTTAGTTATCTCAGAACTTCCATCCGATGGCTTTTCGTCTAAAATTGTCGCTTCACGTCCCAAAATGGCAGAACTTGGTAGTCTGTTTCTGCACAATCTGTTCTGGCTATGAAAAAGGTCACTAGAACATTTAGCTTTCTTTCTAATTAGCCTTCTTCTGATGTTCTAGAAACATTGGTTTGATAAGATCACCCTGCGGGAAAAACAAACAAACAAATAAACACTCTTTTGTGACCGTCCTTGTAGAAAAAAGTAACAAGTTTTTTCAATTGGAAGTATAAATTATCACGTATATGAAGGGGTTTTTCCCTCCTTAATACCTCTCTATTCATGGTAAAGTATTTTAGTTTCAAACAGTTCGTGGTAATGAATTGTAAGTAAGTAATCAAAACTCTAAAAAACGGAATTTCGAAACCAATAAATACATAAAAAGAATCGGATTTTTATGCTGATTTCAAATAGATAATTTTCATCAAGTTTAGTCTTACCCATTTAAAGATAAGAGCCGGAGAAATTTTGCCTTATTTATATAAAAGGGAGAAACACCCCCTAAAAGTCATAGAATGTTAATGAAAATCAAACTCAGATTCAGCATATTAGAGAATCCTATTATAGAACTGTAGAGGTTTCAAGCTTCGATCGGCAAAATATGGAATTTGTATTTTTTGCCAGAAGAAAGATCAACGAAAGCGTGTTTGTTATTATTATTTTTTGTCCAGCGATGGTCGTATCAACCCAGTGGTCCTAGAATTTCAGAAAAGGGCTCATTCGAACGGAAATTAAAAGTTCTAGTGGCTTTTTTAAGTGACCAAAAAACTGGAGGGCAACTAGGCCCCCTCCCACGCTCATTTTTCCCAAATTTACCGAATCACAATTTTGAGATAGCCATTTTGTTCAGAATAGTCAAAAAATCTCATAACTATGTTTCTGGGGTGACTTAATCTCCAACAGTTCCCGGGGGAAGGGCTTCAATTTATGAACTTTGCCCACTGTTTACATATAGTATTGGTTATTAGGAAATTTACAGACGCTTTAGGGAAAATTTTTTCTGGTGGGGTTGGGGGGAGGGGGTTACGTGGGGGTATCTTTCCATGGAGGAATTTTTCACGGGAGAAGAGAATTTCCTACGAAGGGGGCGCCGGTTTTCTCAGCATTATTTAAAAAACATTCAGAAATTAAATAAAAAAAGAGGTTTTTCAACTGAAAATAAGGAGCAACATTAAAAATTAAAACTAACAGAAATTACCACGTATATGAGGGGGTTTGCCCCCTCATCAATACCTCATTCTTTACAGTAAAGTATTTTTAGTAATTTAAAAATAGCTATTTATTCTAATTAAACGGTCTTTGTGATTCAGGGGTCATTCTTAAAGAATTGGAACAAAATTCGAACTTTAGCGTCAAAAGCAAGGGGACAAACCCCCCTCATAAACGTTATAATTTCTGTTCGTTTTAAGTTTTGATCCTGCTCCTTACTTTCAGTTGAAAAAAACTTTTTTTTTTTAATTTAATTTTTCAAAAAAGCTTCTTAGTCTTCCAATCAAACGGCCCTTGTGTTTCAGGATTCGTTCTTAAAGAATTTGGACAAAAAGTTGAACTTTAACGTAAAGAGTGAGGTGTTGAGGAGTGGACAACCCTTCTCATATACATAATAATTTCTGTCCTTTTTAAGTTCTGACGTTACTCCTTACTCAGCTGATAAAACTTGTTTTTTTTATTTAATCTCTGATCGTTTTAAATAATCCTGGAAAATCCAGCTCTTCCTCCACGGAAAATCCCTCCCCCACAGAAAATACCCCAATGAAAAGTTCTCCCCCCAAAAAATGTCCCCCCCCCCCTCAACAGGATAATTCCCTAGACATTCTATTCTAGTTGAAGATATCCCTCAGAAAACCTCTTGCGGACGTTTCCAGGTGAAAAATTTTTCTTAGCACACTTTCATTTGAAAAATACCTTAATCTCTGATTGTTTTTTAAAAAAATTCCGGATATCACATCCTCTGTAGAAAAGCTTACCCACGAGTAAACGAAAAAGCTTTTTTTTTTTTTTTAAATTACACTTTAAATCCATCGGATATGCCATAATTTTCAAATGATAGCGATGCTGACCTCTTTGGGGCAAAATCGTAGTTTGGTGCCACAAAATAGCGAATAACGTTGTTTTTCTGTGGTAAAATCTTTTTGATCTGTTCGCCCTCTTGCTATTTTCTAGGACCATTGGCTAGTTACAAAGTAAAATAAGCAAAAAAAAAAAAAAAAATAATAAAAATAAACACACATCCATGATATTTCTTCTGAAATTTGTTTCTATAAAATTCGATTGTGTAATTTTTTTCAAGATCGCTTGCCTTTTTGGGGGCGTTTCTCCATTTTTTTCGAAAATCAGGCAAATATTCTCAGACTCGGAAGTCTCCATGGGTAACTTTAAACTTTATGTATTTTATGCATAAAATTCATAAAGAGTAAAGAGATTTATTGAGGAGGGGCGGGCCCCCTTTTATGCTGAATAATTTTCTTTCTTTTTAAGTTTTGATGCTGACCCTTACTTTCAGTTGAAAAACTTTTTATTTTGTTTAGTTTCTGTCCGCGGACGAAAAATAATCCTCATTGTTTCATCTTATAACTATTCCAGCCTATATTCACCGAGTCAGATAAGAAAATAGTTAGATCATTGTACTTTTGGTAAGCTCAGTTCTTGCTTTGCGTCTCCCTATCATAGGCAGCGCAATAGCGCTGCCTAAGTAAAGAACGATATCAGGGCAAGGGTTTTAAGTTATGCCCTGGGGGCACATAAGGTTTTTATAGAAGGTGTTGTCGTAGAAACTTCAAAAGAGGCTCATTCGATTGGATATTTAAAGGGCTAATGCCCTTTTTAATAGTCGAAAGTGATTGGAGGGCAACTAGCCCCCCCCACCCCACACCCATCATTACCCCAAACACATCCAATCGAAATTTTGAGATAGCCACTTTGTTCAGCGTAAATGATTTTTAGATAGAAAATATGTTTTTGAGGAGGACACTCCCCCACAACCTTCGGGGCAAGGGTTTTAAGTTATGCCCTGGGGGCATATAAGGTTTTGTAGAAGGCGTTGTCATAGAAAGTTCAAAAAAGGCTCATTCGATTGGAAATTCAAAGGGCTAGTGCCCTTTTTAATAGTCCAAAGTGATTGGAGAGCAACTAGCCCCCACGCCCATCATTCCCCCAAATACATCCAATCAAAATTTTGAGATGGGCATTTGGTTCAGCGTTGTTTATTTCAGATAAAAAATATGTTTTTGAGGAGGACACTCCCCCACAACCCTAGGGGAAAGGGTTTTAAGTTATGCCCTGGGGACATATAAGGTTTTTATAGTAGGCGTTGTCGTAGAAACTTCATAAAAGGCTCATTCGATTGGAAATTCAAAGGGCTAGTGCCCTTTTTAATAGTCCAAAGTGATTGGAGAGCAACTAGCCCCCCAGGCCCATCATTCCCCCAAACACATCCAATCATTCATTTCATTTCAATCAGTCATTTTATTCAACGTAGTTTTAAGTTCTATAAATTAGGTCTTTGAGGATGACAACCACCTCACAGCCCTCAGGACCAGGGTTTTAAATTATGCCCTGGGGTTATATAAAGTTTTTTATAGAGCGCATTGTCGTAGAAACTTCAAAACGGGCTCATTCGATTAGAAATTGAAATGGCTAGTGCCCTTTTTAATATTCGAAAGTAATTGGAAGGCAACCAACACCCGTTCCTCGCCAATCATTTCCCCAAACACATCCAATCGAAATTTTGAGATAGCCATTTTGTTCCACGCAGTTAAGGCTCAGGAAATTATACCTTTGAGCAGGACACTCCCCCAACAGAGTTCAGGGCAAGGGTTATAAGTTATGCCCTGGGGGCATATAAGTTTTTATTGAAATCATTGTCGTAGAAACTTGAAAAAGGACTCACTCGATTGGAAATTCAAAGGTCTAGTGCCCTTTTTAATAGTCGAAAGGGATTTGAGGGCAACTACCCCCCTCTCTCGCCCACCTTTTCCCAAACACATCCGATCAAAATTTTTAGATAGCCATTTTGTTCAGCGTAGTTTATTCCCAGATGGAAATTATTTTTTTAGGAGGACACTCCCCCACAGCCCTCAGGGTAAGGGTTGTAAGTTATGCCCTTGGGGCATATAAGGTTTTTATAGAACGAGTCGTAGAAACTTCAAAAAGTGCTCATTCGATTGGAAATTGAAATGGTTAGTGCCCTTTTCAATAGTCGAAAGTGATTGGAAGGCAACTAACACCCCTTCCACGCCCACCATTTCCCGAAATACATCCAATCAAAATTCTGAGATAGCCATTTTGATCAGCGTAGTTGATTTCCACATTGAAATTATGTTTTTTGAGGAGGACACTCATCAACAGCCTTCAGGGCAAGGGTTGTAAGTTATGCCCTGAGGGCATATAAGGATTTCATAGAAGGCGTTGTCGTAGAAACTTCAAAAAAGGCTCATGCGATTGGAAATTCAAAGGGCTAGTGCCCTTTTTAATAGTCAAATGTGATTGGAGGGCAACTAGCCCCCCCCCCTCCCAACGCCCATCATTCCCCCAAACATATCCCATCAATGTTTTGAGATAGCCATTTTGTTCAGGGTAGTTGATTTCCAGATAGAAAATATATTTTTGAGGAGGATACTCCCCCAAAACCCTGGGGGAAAGGGTTTTAAGTTATGCCCTGGGGGCATATAAGGTTTTTATAGAAAGTGTTTTCGTAGAAATTTCAAAAAAGGCTCATTCGATTGTAAATTCAAAGGGCCAGTGCCCTTTTAAACAGTAGAAAGTGATTGGAGGGCAACTAGCCCCACCCCCATAATTCCCCCAAACACATCCAATCAAAATTTGAGATAGCCATTTTGTTCAGCGCAGTTGATTTCTAGATAGAAAATATATTTTTGAGGAGGAAACTCCCCCACAACCCTCGGGGCATGGGTTGTAGGTTATGCCCTTGGGGCATATAAGTTTTTTTATAGAAGGCGTTGTCGTAGAAACTTCAAACAGGCTCTTTCAATTGGAAATTCAAAGGGCTAGTGCCTTTTTAATAGTCGAAAGTGATTGGAAGGCAACTATCTCCCCCCCCCCCCACAAAATTTTGCCCCCCAAATCCAATCAAAATTTTGAGGTAGCCATTTGGTTCAGGGTAGTTGATTTCCAGGTAGAAAATATGTTTTTTGAAGAGGACACTCCCCCACAACCCTGGGGGCAAGGGTTTTAAGTTATGCCCTTGGGGCATATATGGTTTTTATAGAAGGCGTTGTCGTAGAAACTTCAAAAAAGGCTCATTCGATTGGAAATTCAAAGGGCTAGTGCCCTTTTTAATAGTCTAAAGTAATTGGAGGGCAACTAGCCCCCACCCCCATCATTCCCCCAAACACATCCAATCAAAATTTGAGATAGCTATTCTGTTCAGCATAGTTGATTTCCAGATAGAGAATTTGTTTTTGAGGAGGACACTCCCCCAAAACCCTCGGGGCAAGGGTTTTATGTTATGCCCTGAGGGCATATAAGAACGATGTTGGCACAATGTATCATTTATTATTTTTTCCTTTAGTGCAGGGCATTTCGTATCGAAGAAGTTGTCGTAGAAACTTCGAAAAGGGCTCATTCAATTGGAAATTGGAGTGGCTTGTGCCCTTTTCAATAGTTGAAAGTGGTTGGAAGGCAACTAACACCCCTTCTACGCCCACCGTTTCCGAAACGCATCCAATCAAAATTTTGAGATAGCCATTTTGTTCAGCGTAAATGATATCCAGATAGGAATTATGTTTTTGAGGAGGACACTAACCCACAGCCTTATGGGGGAGGGTTGTAAGTTATGCCCTGGAGTTATATCAGGTTTTTATAGAAGGCGTTGTCGTAAAAACTTCAAAAAAGGCTCTTTCGATTGAAAATTCAAAGGGCTAGTGCCCTTTTTAATAGTCGAAAGTGATTGGAAGGCAACTAGCTTCCCCCCCCCCCCACAAAATTTTGCCCCCCAAATCCAATCAAAATTTTGAGGTAGCCATTTGGTCCAGGGTAGTTGATTTCCAAGTAGAAAATATGTTTTTGAAGAGGACAGTCCCCCACAACCCTGGGGGCAAGGGTTTTAAGTTATGCCCTTGGGGCATATATGGTTTTTATAGAAGGCGTTGTCGTAGAAACTTCAAAAAAGGCTAATTCGATTGGAAATTCAAAGGGCTAGTGCCCTTTTTAATAGTCTAAAGTAATTGGAGGGCAACTAGCCCCCACCCCAATCATTCCCCCAAACACATCCAATCAAAATTTGAGATAGCTATTCTGTTCAGCATAGTTGATTTCCAGATAGAGAATTTGTTTTTGAGGAGGACACTCCCCCAAAACCCTCGGGGCAAGGGTTTTAAGTTATGCCCTGAGGGCATATAAGAACGATGTTGGCACAATGTATCATTTATTATTTTTTCCTTTAGTGCAGGGCATTTCGTATCGAAGAAGTTGTCGTAGAAACTTCGAAAAGGGCTCATTCAATTGGAAATTGGAGTGGCTTCTGCCCTTTTCAATAGTTGAAAGTGGTTGGAAGGCAACTAACACCCCTTCTACGCCCACCGTTTCCGAAACGCATCCAATCAAAATTTTGAGATAGCCATTTTGTTCAGCGTAAATGATATCCAGATAGGAATTATGTTTTTGAGGAGGACACTAACCCACAGCCTTATGGGGGAGGGTTGTAAGTTATGCCCTGGAGGTATATCAGGTTTTTATAGAAGGCGTTGTCGTAAAAACTTCAAAAAAGGCTCTTTCGATTGAAAATTCAAAGGGCTAGTGCCCTTTTTAATAGTCGAAAGTGATTGGAGGGCAACAAGCCCCCCCCCCCCCCCACGCCCATCATTCCCCCAAACACATCCAATGATAATTTTGAGATATCCAGTTTGTTCAGCGTAGTTGATTTAAGATACAAATTTTTTTTTTAGGAGGATACTCCCCCACAGTCTTCGGAGCAAGGGTTGTAAGTTATGCCCTGGGGGCATATAAGGTTTTTATAGAAGGCGTTGTCGTAGAAACTTCAAAAAAGGCTCTTTCGATTGGAAAATCAAAGGGCTAGTACCCTTTATAATAGTCAAAAGTGATTGGAGGGTAACTAACCCCCCTCTCACGCCCACCTTTCCCCCAAGCAAAACCAATAAAAATTTTGAGATAGCCATTTTATTCAACGTAAATTTAAGTTCAGTAAATTAGGTCTTTGAGGATGATAATTGCCTCACAGCCCTCAGCACAAGGGTTGTAAGTTATGCCCTGGGGACATATAAGGTTTTTATGAAACGCATTGTCGTAGAAAATTCATAAAGGGCTCATTCGGTTAGAAATTGAAATGGCTTGTGCCCTTTTTAATAGTCGAAAGTAATTGGAAGGCAACCAACACCCCTTCCACGCCCACCATTTCCCCAAACACATCCAATCAAAATTTTGAGATAGCCATTTTTTTCCACGCAGTCAAAGTTCAGGAAATTATACCTTTGAGCAGGACACTCCCCCCACAGTCGTCAGGGCAAGGGTTATAAATTATGCCCTGGGGGCATATAAGTTTTTATTGAAATCTTTGTCGTAGAAACTTTAAAAAGGGCTCATTCGATTGGAAATTGAAATGGATAGTGCCCTTTTTAATAGTCGAAAGTGATTGGAAGGCAACTATCACCCCTTCCACGCCCCCATTGCTCAAACATATCCAAATAAAATTTTTAGATAGCTATTTTGTTCCATGCAGTTTAAAGTTCAGGAAATTATATCTTTGAGCAGGACACTCCCCCCACAGTCTTCAGGGCAAAGGTTATAAATTATGCCCTGGGGGCATATAAGGTTTTTATTGAAATCTTTGTCGTAGAAACTTGAAAAAGGGCTCATTCGATTGGAAATTGAAATGGATAGTGCCCTTTTTAATAGTCGAAAGTGATTTGAGGGCAACTAAACCTCCTCTCACGCCCACCTTTTACCCAAACACATCCAATCAAAATTTTTAGATAGCCATTCTACTCAACGTAGTTGAAAGTTTTGGAAATTAGGTCTTTAAGGATAACAACCCTTCCCTTCCCCAACCCTCAGGGCAGGGGTTGTAAGTTATGCCCTGGGATCATGTAATGTTTTTAAAGAAAGCGATGATGTAAAAACATCAAAAAGGGCTCATTCAATTGAAAGTTGAAAGGGCTAATGCCCTTTTTAATAGTCAAAAGTGAATGAAGGGCAAATAACCCCCTCTCACGCCTACCATTTCCCCTAGCACATCCAATCAAAATTTTGAGATATTCATTTTGTTCAACGTAGTCAAAAGTTCTGGATATAAGGTCTTTTAGGATGATTACCCCTTTCAGAGCCCTCAGTGCAAGGATTGTAAGTTATGCCTTGGGGCCAAATAAGGTTTATATAAAAAGTTGTTGGAGAAATTTCAAAAGGGGTTCATTTGATTGGAAATTGAAATTGCCCTTTTTAATAGTCGAAAGTGAGTGGAGTGTAATTAAACCCCCTCTCGCGCCCACCATTTCCCCAAACAAATTAAATCAAAGTTTAGAGATAGCCATTTTGTTCAACGTAGTTGAAAGTTCTGGAAATTATGTATTTAAGGATGACAGCCCCCCCCCCCAGAGTCCTCAGGGCAAAGGTTGTAAGTTGTGCTCTGGGGGCATCTAAGGTTTTTATAGAGTTGTCGTAAAAACTTCAAAAGGGGCTCATTTAATTGGAAATTGAGAGGGCTAGTGCCCTTTTTAATGGCTGAAAGTGATTGGAGGGTAACTAACCCCCATCTCACGCCCACCATTCCGCCAAACACATCTAATCAAAATTATAAGATAGCTATTTTGTTCAACGTGGTAGAAAGTTCTGGAAATTAGGTCTTTTAGGATGACGACCCCCGCCCACCCTCAGGGCGAGGGTTGTAAGTTATCCCATGGGGGCATATAAGGTTTTTAATGAAAGTGTTGTCGTAGAATCTTCAAAAGGGTTCATTTGATTGGAAACTGAAAGGGCTAGTGCCTTTTTTAATGGTTGAAAGTGATTGGAGAAAGACTAACGCCCTTCTCACGCCCACCATTATCCCAGACACATCCAATCAAAATTTTGAGATAGCCATTTTGTTGAACGTAGTTGAAAGTTCTGGAAATTAGGTCTTAGAGGATAACAAACACTCTCACAACCCTTAGGGTAAGAGTTGTAATTTATGCCCGGGGGCATATAAGGTGTTTATAGGAAGTGTTGTCGTAAAAACTCATAAAGGCTCATTCGATTGGAAATCAAAAGGCCTAGTGCCCTTTTTAATAATCGAAAGTGATTGGAAGGCTTGACATTTTTATAGTAAAGATCGATGTGGGTATAATGTATTTTGTTGTTGTTGTTGTTGTTGTTTAGACCAGGGCACTTTGTATCGAAGGAGTTGTCGTAGGAACTTCGAAAAGGGCTCATTCGATAGAAAATAGAAAAGTCTGATGCCCTTTTTAATAGTCGAAAGTAATTGGAGGGAAACTAATCCACCTCCCACGTCCACCCTCCCATTGACTTTATGTTTAAAAACTAAATGTTGCAATAAGATTAAATCAATATGCACTGTGTTAATGCTAATTCACAATAAGGCATCTCAGTAGTATCCTAAGAGCGACTGAGGGTATTATGTTCAAACTTTCGGGGCTGACTGTGCTCTTAAAATTTAACCAAATCAAAATGGCGTAAGTGTATCCAAGCTATCAAAGAAAGCAAACAGAATTTTTTGTGAATGGTATCAAGTTTTCCATTTCAGGTCAACTAGAGGAGGTATGAAACTAAATTAAACACTACTATTTGTGTCCAGATTTTTAAGAGGGTGTATGTTGTTAAAAATTGCTGAAAATTTTTCTCCAGCATACTAATAGCAGGCCAAACTATAAATTCTTAAAAAAACGAAAAGATTTAAAGTATTGTTTCCTTTTTCTCTGAAAAGACTATGTCAATATAAAACGAACAGAAATTAATTAAAAAAACTTTTTCCACAAAATAAGTTTTTCAAAGAAAAGTAAAACACTCTATTAAACAAAAAATTAGCAAAAATAAAATCAAATAATCTACCAAGCGTGAAACTACCCTAAATCAGCATCGATAAATAAATGAAACCCAAAACGAACAGAAATTACAATAAATAACCGAGTCAGACTCAAAACGAGCAGAAATTAACATAAGTTGGGCTTAAAATCGCCTATGCTTTCCCAAGACCAGAACATAATTTGCACTCTACTGAAAAAATATAAATGTTTTTACTTTTATAACTTTAATAAATGAAATAATATTAACATTTTGATTACTAAATATCAGTATGTGTATATTAAACTGACAATGCACATTCATTTGTATTTTTTTCCGTAAAGTCCAAATTATTCTGTACTTCTCTGTACTTTAATTAGAACGATTCTGTACTTCTTTTTGCTTGATAAAATTGTCACTTACTTACTTAGTATACATTACCTACATATTACCATACATATTGCTACATATACCTATATATACCTGCACATATTTCTACATATTCCTAGGTTCCTCCCATTCTTTTCACTTGTTTTTTCTTCTTAATTTTGTTTGAATGGTACTACTAGTTGTGTTGAATTGGCTGCTCCATCTATTTCTTTTCACTTTTTGTCTTTTTTTACTTTTTAAATTACTCCAATGTGATGCCACTATTTTTCTTTGTGAGGGGTAAAGTTGTTACATACTTACTTACTATGCATTGCCTACCCAGCTAAATGACCGTATTTCAAACAGTAGGCTGTGCGAAACGTGTGGTTCTATCTCGCTTTCTAGGGTTATAATGAAAGAAAGGTTGAGATGGCTAGGGCACGCTCTGCGGATGAAGGATGACAGATTGCCGAAGGTTGTCCTTTTTGGCCAACCGTCTAGGGCTAAACGGAAAACAGGTCGTCCGCTGTTGGGGTGGAAGGATGTCGTAAAGAAAAGTTTAAGCGAAATGGGAAGTTTCTGGGAGGGTGTAAATAGGGAGGCTTTGAATACATTAGGATGGAGGAGGAGGAGCGTGTGTAGCCGCTGTGTTGGCCTCAGACAGCTTTGCACTGCGGTGAGGTGTTAGTATAGTAGTAGTATATAAACTTATATATACCTATACATATACCTGTAACATTGCTATTATTTGATTCAATAATTAACTGTTCTAGAAATTAATTTATTCTGGGCTGCGCATCAAGTTCACCATAGTTCAGAACATTATGATTTGACAACGGCTTTGAGACAAAGTGTATTTCAAGGCTGGTGTACCTGGGTAAGTTCATCGTTTATTCACCATTAAACAGTCCCAAGACCATAGTCATTTTGTTTTATATAGGCTAATTCTAATTAGGCTAATTAGCTTAATTAGCCTAATTCTAATGGAATGTGTGTAACTTATTGTTTCAAGGATCATCAAACTTAGTTTTGAATTTTAGTCATAGGAGAACTGAACTTCTTGGGATGTTGGCTTATTTGCACTGTTTTTCTTCAAAGTGGTCTATGTTCGGAAAAAATTTGTGTACTTAATGTCGAAATTGTTTCTTCTCCACCTCAAAAATTCTTCCGGAGGTGACAAAAACTAATCTGCTTAATTTTTTATGATTTGTTTGCAACCCTTTTTTTAAACGGTCTATGCTCAGAAAAAAAAAATATGCACCCTGTTTCAAGATTGGAACACTTCTTATCTCGCAAATTCTTCAGGAGGCGACAACAATACACAAAATACTATACCTTAGAAAATTACATTTTCTCTTTCTCTCAAATCTACAATATTTGTATTCACAAAATTTGCACAAATTTTTTTTGGAATAGTAAATTCAAAAAAAAGATAGAGGAGGGGCGCTAAGGCTTTTAATTGCATTCTAATCGTAAAATGTTGTCTCATAATCTCAAATTATCAAAACTGCAATGAGAACTCTTTCAGACCAATTTGACCAAAGTTGAATTTTACCTCCTAACCTCGGTTCATTTGGAGGAGCCTATTTGGCTTAATAGTGGAGTGAATGTGAAAAGTTCAACTTCCACGCAATGAACGTTCAATTTAAATAACTGTGTCCTTTGTGTTTAGCTATTTTATTGTTTCAAAAATATTTTGTTGTGTCAATAAATAAGCTTAAATGAGTCCAAGTTATGATAATTTCCAAGTTGTATTGCAAGAAAGCTGAATTATAGTGCAAAGATTGATCCTGAGTTGAGAGGTAGTCCTCCTCACGCTTAGGAATATTGTTAAGAATGTTCTCAAAGTACCAAGGGCATTAAAATAACACATTTTTTGCCTCTTGGACCCATCTCGGTTCTTTTTACCATTCCTGAGATTGCTCTTTTTATGGTGTCAAAATTAAGAGGTTTTTAGTGTAGCATGATCTTCTCATCAGGTTTGCCATTTTGAACGGCAAAATTAAATAAGCAAGACTAATTAATAAATTTTGTCAAAGCATTTCGTCTGTAAGAGTTCAAACGTTCTCAATCTGTTGACTCCCATTTAGTTACTAACTGCAAAAGTTAGCGAAAAGTTAGTTTCCTTACGCAAGGCTTTTGTTTCACTGCACAATAAAACTAAAATTGTAGACAATTAAAGAATTGGCTGCACTGCAGTAAGATGCGTTGTGGCAGTGCAGTTCATATAATTTCTACTTGGAAATCCCATGTTCTGTGGCTCAATCCTACTAGTTGCAATGAAACTTCTGCTTAATGAAGTTTCTCGAGTTTGTTTTCTTTTGGTTAAAAAAAAAAAAAAAAAAAAAAAAAAAAAAAAAAAAAAAAAAAAAAAAAAAAAAAAAAAAAAAAAAAAAAACACTACGCAGCGGTAAAAAGTATTGCTCTGATATTCATGATATGGCTTTCAACAGAATTATAGCTATGCATCCTGGGAAAAAATAAGTAGACGAAAAAAAAGTGTTATCGGAAGGCCCAAAAATGTTTTTTTTTCGATGAATATATATCCAGATGAATTTCTTTTTTTGACCTAAAATAGTAAAATTTAAAGCTTAAAAAAGGAGCATTTTTTCACAGCTCTAAAAGCACTGCCATCAGATTTTACAAACTTTGTCTGTTTGGGATTATTTTGGATAAGTTCGCTATTTATTTCTGTGTTTGAGACTGATGCAAAGGATCGGTTTTGTAGGTGCCCCCTAAACTTTGATGGTTCTCTTATTGTTAAGACTCTCCATTATCCCTCCCTACCCCTCCAAGTCTCAAATTTTTATCAGAAAGGGAAATGATTGATACCTTGTTAGAAGTAAAATACTGCAAGTAAATTAATCTGTATGACTTCAGGGAACAAAGCAGACCCGTGGTTTCTCTAGGATTACCTCTCCGGATTCTCGCCTCTGCGAAAATCCTGTGTTCCTGGATCCGGATTCCCGGATTCAGATTCCCGCATACAAGCTAGGATTCCCGCCTCTTTTTTGAACATAAGTAAGACATGTTGCACTTTGTTCGAAGTAGAATTGCGCAAAGTATTTCTGTCGGTTTTAAGTTTGAACTATTACAGAAATTTATTTCCGCTGGTCTTAAGTTTCAATATGGCTTTTAACTTTTCTTTGATAAACTTCGTTTTTTGATTAAAAAAAAATATATTGTTGAGAAAAGAAACACAAATTAATTGTGTATATTCTATATCTCTTTGGATTTACACATCTGTCATATATTTAAACCTTCTAGTGTTTAGTCCGTGTTTATAGGACATTTTTATATATAAAACATTATAGGCTGGAACGGAAAATCAGATTTCCAGTTGTGAATTTTAACTTAAGCTGTGTATACATCTCTAATTTTTTCTGTTGCATGTGTATCCATGCAGAAATCAAGAATATAGTCAATATATACAGGTATTGCTTTTATTTAAAAACAAAAATAAAATATATAAATGTTTATTTTACAGATGTTCACATACCTCTGGCATTTTATATTGCTTTTATTTATGTATTGCTTTTATTTAAAAACAAAATAAAATATATAAACGTTTATTTTACAGATGTTTTACATACCTCTGGCATTTTATATTGCTTTTATTTTATATTGCTTTTATTTATGTATTGCTTTTATTTAAAAACAAAATAAATATATAAATGTTTATTTTACCGATGTTCACATACCTCTGGAATTTTATATTGCTTTTATTTTATATTGCTTTTATTTTAAAACAAAATAAAATATATAAATGTTTATTTTACAGGTGTTCACATACCTCTGGCATTTTATATTGCTTTTATTTTATATTGCTTTTATTTATGTATTGCTTTTATTTAAAAACAAAATAAAATATATAAATGTTTATTTTACAGATGTTCACATACCTCTGGCATTTTATATTGCTTTTATTTTATATTGCTTTTATTTATGTATTGCTTTTATTTAAAAACAAAATAAATATATAAATGTTTATTTTACCGATGTTCACATACCTCTTGCATTTTATATTGCTTTTATTTATGTATTGCTTTTATTTAAAAACAAAATATAATATATAAATGTATATTTTACAGATGTTCACATACCTTTGGCATTTTATATTGCTTTTATTTATGTATTGCTTTTATTTAAAAACCAAATAAAATATATAAATGTTTATTTTACAGATGTTCACATACCTCTGGCATTTTATATTGCTTTTATTTTATATTGCTTTTATTTGTGTATTGCTTTTATTTAAAAACAAAATAAAATATATAAATGTTTATTTTACAGATGTTCACATACCTCTGGCATTTTATATTGCTTTTATTTTATATTGCTTTTATTTGTGTATTGCTTTTATTTAAAAACAAAATAAAATATATAAATGTTTATTTTACAGATGTTTTACATACCTCTGGCATTTTATATTGATTTTATTTATGTATTGCTTTTATTTAAAAACAAAATAAAATATATAAATGTTTATTTTACAGATGTTCACATACCTCTGGCATTTTATATTGCTTTTATTTTATATTGCTTTTATTTATGTATTGCTTTTATTTAAAAACAAAAATATAATATATAAATGTTTATTTTACAGATGTTCACATACCTCTGGCATTTTATATTGCTTTTATTTATGTATTGCTTTTATTTAAAAACCAAATAAAATATATAAATGTTTATTTTACAGATGTTCACATACCTCTGGCATTTTGTATTGCTTTTATTTTATATTGCTTTTATTTGTGTATTGCTTTTATTGAAAAACAAAATAAAATATATAAATGTTTATTTTACAGATGTTCACATACCTCTGGCATTTTATATTGCTTTTATTTTATATTGCTTTTATTTATGTATTGCTTTTATTTAAAAACAAAAATAAAATATATAAATGTTTATTTTACAGATGTTCACATACCTCTGGTATTTTATATTGCTTTTATTTATGTATTGCTTTTATTTAAAAACAAAATCAAATATACAAATGTTTATTTTACAGATGTTCACATACCTCTGGCATTTTATATTGCTTTTATTTTATATTGCGTTTATTTGTGTATTGCTTTTATTTAAAAACAAAATAAAATATATAAATGTTTATTTTACAGATGTTCACATACCTCTGGTATTTTATATTGCTTTTATTTATGTATTGCTTTTATTTAAAAACAAAATAAAATATATAAATGTTTATTTTATAGATGTTCACATACCTCTGGCATTTTATATTGCTTTTATTTTATATTGCTTTTATTTATGTATTGCTTTTATTTAAAAACAAAATAAAATATATAAATGTTTATTTTACAGATTTTCACATACCTCTGGCATTTTATATTGCTTTTATTTTATATTCCTTTTATTTGTGTATTGCTTTTATTTAAAAACAAAATAAAATATATAAATGTTTATTTTACAGATGTTCACATACCTCTGGCATTTTATATTGCTTTTATTTTATATTGCTTTTATTTGTGTATTGCTTTTATTTAAAAACAAAATAAAATATATAAATGTTTATTTTACAGATGTTTTATATACCTCTGGCATTTTGCATCCCACCTTCCCATTTTTTGGTGCATGGTAGTTTCAATCTTTTATACCAATTCTGGATCCATACAGAGCTTATTGACAATGTAGGACCACTAGAATATATATTGAACACGCCAAGCCATCACCGTGTTCATCATGGTTCGTGTCTTTTCCACCTTTTTTTTGTAGTTTGTATTTTATTCCAAAAGTGAATCCAATAAATAAAAATTCAAAAAGGGATAAAATCCTTTTAATAGACAGCGATGATGATAACAATGATAGAATTTCACAAAAATACCAGACATTTCGGTCACAAATGCAGTGACCGTCATCAGTAGTAAAACTACGATAACAATTTTTATTTATCGTCATGGAAAGACAGTGTGGTTTCCGAAATTATCTACGTCAAAAGTGAATCCATCTCCAAAAATTATTTGATTCAGAGGGATTGTATTAAAAAAAAAAAAAAAAAAAAAAAACACCATAAGATGTTCATTAGTCTTCCTTTTTCATACTTGTGAAAAAATGAAATTTAATATTATGATTTATGAAAAAATTTAATATTTACGAAAAACATTACTTGCTTTATTGCGATGTTTCCTTCAAAACATTAATATATTATCCCTCTTTGCAATCATATAGGTTGCTCCCAATGTTGACAGAATACGTCACACAATTCTTTGACCTCCCTCAGAGGACGCCCAAAGAGGAAAATTTGATGTCACTGTCTCAGCAATAAACAAGTGTATCGAGTAAAATCAAACCCTGGAATTTTGTCTAGATCTAACATTCATACGATGAGAGCACCTAACCTGACCCCTTACAATTTCAATGGGGTTGATTTTTGAGGTTTAACCAAGGGAGGAATTTATCTGCCTACGTGTGTATGCTTCAGATACTTTAAAAATTTATTCAGTGAACTTTCCGCAAGTATACGTAGGACTTGGGTACCACATGAAAGAAGACTAAAAATGTACCATTCTGCAACATTCGCAAAAAAATTACTGTAGTGCAGGGGGCTGCAACTGCCACCCCAGACCCCAGTTTGCCCTCCAAGCTGAAAATTAGTGTCTTTGAAAATCTTGTCAAAACTAAGAGAGGTCTGCATAATTCAAGTATTCACAGAAAAAGATCAGTTTTCATTAGGTGGTAAACCTTTGTCTTTATGGTACTATATGCCTCATTTTTAAAAGGTTCACTTGGTCATTTTCACTTGACTGGGGAAAATTGGCTCCTGCTTTGCATCTCCCCCCCAGAACTTTGACGAAATTAGGTCCCTGGTTGGGGGTCATCCGCAGTGGAACTGTGTTCTGCAGTAAAAATGTGTCTATTTATTTCTATTAATTTCTATTTAATTTCTATGATTTCTATTTTTACCAAAAATAGAAAAAAATTCTATTTTTTTTTCGGAAGTCTCTGGAAATACTTTTGCGGGCCATTCCTCGAGAAATTTATTGTGATATCTATTTGCTGTAATGATAATCAATTTGAGAAAATAATAAAAGGAAAACATGACTTTGATGCTCTTCAGAGATTAAGAACAGATATAAATCTGAAAAAGAATAAATATAACAAGGATAGACGCTTTACTCTTTACTATTCTATACTATCGCCCAGGCTGTGATGATGTTAAGGAATTTGAAACAGAATTATATGATATCGGTGCTTTTCTAATTAAATTTGTTTTACCAATTAGAAAATCTGGGAGACACATCGCTTTTTTCTAAGTCAAAACTGTTGAATAGACAATGATGATAGTTATTTTCATGAAATTTCAACAGAAAAATTTGATGTTCTCAAAATAAATAATGACTATTTTAAGCTGCACCCGGCTTTTAGGAAAAGCGTTGCAAAGGTCACAAAACCTTTAGAAGAAGAGTTTTTTTTTCTAAGTTTTTCCCCATTTCTCCAGAAACATTTTCTGGAAAAATTCAAATAGCATTCGAGAGGGTTTGACTATTCAATCATAATTACCGTTCCTTAAGTCTTGACATCACTTCTAGTTTACAGTTTTCCTTTGTTTTTCAGGAGCAAATAAATATTGTTTGGATAAAAACTATGCTGGAGTGCTGATTATCTGGGATAGGATTTTTGGAACATTTGAAGCTGAACGACAAGAGGAAAAACCAATATACGGGCTTGTAACTCCAATTGAATCTTTCAACCCCTTGCATAATCAAGTAAGTGAATATAATGGTTGTTATATTGCCTTAGACTGAACTTATTGCTATGAAAAGTCATATATTTGTTTCTTAGTGACTAAAATATATGCATATATACTCATTTTAAGTATGTATATGTACTATCTTTATAAACGAGCAATAATTGTGTATTGTATATCTATTTTTCCTTGAAAACGGCTCTATACTTTTTCGGGAAAATTTATATCCTGGGATATTATCGCCTAAAAAACGATCTAATATAGCAATCTTCTCAATGCTAGATTTATTTGGCCTTTTGCAATAAGCTCTTTACATACATGGACAACCGTTTAATCGACTGTACATCCTTGTATTTTATGCTAGGAACTTCCCCAACAGAGATATAATGGAAGTTGTCTTCTCTCAAAGGTTCCATAGTTAAAATAACTCGAAAATGAGTTATTTTCGACTTTCTAGTGTTCATATTTTATTGCATAAGCAGTACTCAGGTGCCACACAATCTCAAAATGCCTTAAGAGTGGATACTGCTGGTTTAACCTTACAGTTCTAAATGTTCAGCCAAACTGTTAAGGATTTAGGGGATTTAGGGGATTTAAGGATTAGGGATTTAGGATTTAGGGGATCTGGTCTTCTATCAACGGTTCCATAGTTTCTTATTGCAAGAACGGGAACAGATTCTGGTTCTTTAAGAAAAAGTCTATCTTTTCAAAGTTGATTCGGTTGCTCGGTACACCATCACCATATATTTTCGCTTTTCGGAAAGTAGTCGAATTATTTCTCTTTTTTATTGTTCCCATTGCGCAATTAACTATACCCTCCTTAATATTGATATTTGACTTTTACACCTTGAAATATTTTAAGCAATTTTGGCAACCCTTTAATTTCATTTGCGACAATTTCCTTTACGTTAGCATTAGGAACACTTTGCAGTGCTTCCACTAGTGGATCTTGTGCTTAAATTCTGATAGCTTTAATCTCACTAGGATAAGCTTCTTGAGAACATCACTATTGTGGGCTTCTACTTGGTCTCTTGTAGGGTATCTGTAAATTGCTTTCTCAATAGCAAATTCACCATTCTGATCTTCATCTTTCATTATTTGTGACAATAAAATCTTGAAGTTCTGAGAACTGAGTTCTCCAGAACGGAGGATTTCGGATACAAAAAGCGTTAAAAAAAACTGCAAATGTTGCATCATCCTGTTGCTGCATGACTTCAATCAGCTCCGATAAAGGAAACGGGCTCCACAAATGTGCTGCTGCCTCAAAATGAGCTGGTTGAACAAAGACTTGTGCTGATCTTTGTTCTTTAGCTGTCTTTGTTCTTAAGCTGGGATCTTTATTCATAAGCTGTCTTAACATACGAAAAGTCATTTGTGTGTTATATCCTCTTGTATGACCGGAAGTATACATGACTTAAAAATTTTGATTTAGAATTATTGTGCTGTCGTCAGATTTGCATATGCTGATATAAATTTGGAAGAAATTACACATTCGGAAGTGGTCAAAAATTTCTTACAAATTTAACAAATTTATATGACAAAAGTATAGGCCAAAAATTGTGTGTGACATAAATTACAAAAGTAATTTACATGACAAATATATATATATATATATATATATATATATATATATATATATATATATATATATATATATAATATATATATATATATATATATATATATATATATATATATATATATATATATATATATATATATATATATATATATATATATATATATATATATATATATATAAATATATATAAAATTATATATATATATATATATATATATATATATATATATATAATATATATATATATATATATATATATATATATATATATTATATATATATATTATATATATACTATCTTTATAGGTGAGTAATAATTGTGCATGTATATATTTAATCTATTTCTCGAAAATTGCTCCATATTTTTTTCAAGAAAACTGGTATCTAGGGATATTTTTGCATAAAAAAACGATCTAGATAGGTCAGAAGTCTGATAATAATCTTTAAGAGCCGGAATTTCGGTTTTTGCCAATGACGTCATGTACTATGTTAGTACATCATATAAACAGTTTTTATTACATCATATATGGCATTATATAATTATTTTCTTATATGATGTCATGCATAGCATAAATAAGATTGTTGAGTTTCCAATGCAACAGTTATCAGAGGTAACGCTGTAGCGTTGCCTATAGTAAAGGCCATACGGCAATGCTTTATTATTATTATTTTTTTTGTTTTTTTTTTCCAAGAGGCACTTCATACGGAAGGGGTCGTCGTAGAAACTTCAAAGGGGGCTCATTCGATTGAAAATCGAGAGTTCTAGTGCCCTTTTTAATAGTCGAAAATGATTGGAGGGCAACTACACCCCCCCCCGCCCATCATTCCCCCAAACACATCCATTCAAAATTTTGAGATAGCCATTTTGTTCAGCGTAGTTGATTTCCAGATCAACTACGCGTAGTTGATTTCCCCCCACAACCCTCAGGGCAAGGGTTTTAAGTTATGCCCTGGGGGCATATAAGGTTTTTATAGAAGGCGTTTTCGTAAAAACTTCAAAACAGGCTCAATCGATTGGAAATTAAAGGGCTAGTGCCCTTTTTAATAGTCGAAAGTGATTGGAGTGTAACTAGCCCCCTCCCCCCCCCCCCCACGCCCATCATTTCCCGAAACACATCCAATCAAAATTTTGAGATAGCCCTTTTGTTCGGCGTAGTTGATTTCCAGATAGAAAATATATTTTTGAGGAGGACACTCCCCCACAACCCTCAGGGCAAGGGTTTTAAGTTATACCCTGGGGGTATATAATGTTTTTATAGAAGGCGTTGTCGTAGAAACTTCAAAAAAGGCTCATTCCATTGGAAATTCAAAAAGCTAGTGCCCTTTTTAATAGTCTAAAGTGATTGGAGGGCAACTAGCCCCCCCCACGCCCATTATTCCCCCAAACACATCCAATCAAAATTTTGAGATAGCCATTTTGTTCAGCGTAGTTGATTTCCAGATAGAAAATATATTTTTGAGGAGGACACTCCCCCACAACCCTCAGGGCAAGGGTTTTAAGTTTAAGGGTTTTAGCCATTTTGTTCAGCGTAGATGATTCCAGATAAAAAATATATTTTTGAGGAGGACACTCCCCCACAACCCTCAGGGCAAGGGTTTTAAGTTATGCCCTGGGGGCATATAAGGTTTTTATAGAAGGCGTTGTCGTAGAAACTTCAAAACAGGCTCATTCGATTGGAAATTAAAGGGCTAGTGCCCTTTTTAATAGTCGAAAGTAATTGGAGTGCAACTAGCCCCCCCCCCACGCCCATCATTTCCCCAAACACATCCAATCAAAATTTTGAGATAGCCATTTTGTTCAGCGTAGTTGATTTCCATATAGAAAATATATTTTTGAGTAGGATACTCCCCCACAACCCTTAGGGCAAGGGTTTTAAGTTAAGCCCTGGGGGCATATAAGGTTTTTGTAGAAGGCGTTGTCGTAGACACTTCAAAACAGGCTCATTCGATTGGAAATTAAAGGGCTAGTGCCCTTTTTAATAGTCGAAAGTGATTGGAGTGTAACTAGCCCCCCTCACCCCCACACGCCCATCATTTCCCCAAACACATCCAGTCAAAATTTTCAGATAGCCATTTTGTTCAGCGTAGTTGATTTCCATATAGAAAATATATTTTTGAGTAGGATACTCCCCCACAACCCTCAGGGCAAGGGTTTTAAGTTATGCTCAGGGGGCATATCAGGTTTTTATAGAAGGCGTTGTCGTAGAAACTTCAAAACAGGCTCATTCGATTGGAAATTCAAAGGGCTAGTGCCCTTTTTAATAGTCGAAAATGATTGGATGGCAACTAGCCTCCCCCCACGCCCATCATTCCCCAAAATACATCCAATCAAAATTTTGAGATAGCCATTTTGTTCAGCGTAGTTGATTTCCAGATAGAAAATATATTTTTGAGGAGGATTCTATTTTTGAGGAGGATTTTGAGGAGGTTGTAATTTAAGGATTCTCCGAATCCTTCATATTATTTCTTATGGAAGGGATGCTCGTATAAACTTTAGAGAGGGCTCATTTGATTGAAAATTGAAAATTCTTGTTCACTTTTTAAGAGTCAAAAGAGATTGAAGGGCAACTAGCCCCTATCCCTCCTCCACACCCTAAATGCATCAAATAAAATTTTGAGATAAACATTTTGTTAAAATAGTCAAAGTTCTGACAACAAAAATCTCCGGTGTCGACACAGCCCACCAGGGCCCAGGGATAGGCGTTGTAAGTAATGCCCTGGGGCATAATTTATTAAGGTGGGCTTATAACTTATGGGAAGGGGTTTTGTTTGAGAAGAACAAATAGGAAATCTATTATAATTATCCAATTATAAGGTTAAAATACATACTCTGTGATAGATGCAAAATTGCTTTGGCACACAAATTCCTATTAAGGTCAAATCCAAACAGTCGTGATCCCTTTGTGTCAGCAAGTGAAATGGTCTAAACCCCCTTATTGGAGCTATTTTTTTCAATCCATTCATTGTTGTCAATCGCTGTCCACAAGTTATACAAGCTGTCTATTGTTCATATATAAGGTTTTTATCAAAGAGGTAATCGTATAGACTTTGAAAAAAGCCTCATTCGATTTAAATTGAAAGTTCTAGATCCGTTTTTTAAAGTAAAGAATAATCGGACAGTAAGCACCCCCCCATGCCATAAAAACTTGGATACTTTTTGCAATCAAAAACGAACAAAAATTATTTAAAAAAACTTTCCGAAAAACAAGTTTTTCAAAGAAAAGTAAAGGCCATTTTAAACTTAAGCTCAGGAGACACAAATACCTGTTAAAATTCAAACTCAAAACGACCAGAAATTACTATTAAAGAATAAATGAAACCCAAAACGAACAGAAATTAAATAAACAATCATAGCAAATAACATACAACAAGTAATAATATAAATGAATAAATAGATTTTAAAGCGAGTAATGCTTAGATTGAATATGAAAATCAAGCTTAAAACGAAAACAAAATATTTTGCTATTAAAGTATAAATGAAACTTGATATACATACAATACATACAATATATATTAATGTAAATGAATAAATAAATCTTAAAACAAGTGAAACTTAAATTGAATATGCAAATCAAGTTTGAATCGAATAAAAATAAATACAAACAAGAGTTTGGGTATCTTCTCACTGCAGAAGCCTAAAACCTACTGCGTCATTGGCGCTTTACTGAAAACGAATTATATTACAAATGTTTTCTTTTGTACTTAATATTGAAAATAAATATTAAAATTACAGTAAAATTTTGAATTGATGAGCTTTTAGCAATTAATATCATTATGCATCAAATATTCAGTTTAATTTATTAGTTCTTTTCAAGATTGGTCAAGACAAATATAGTTTCACTACAAGCAAAATTTGGATACTGCCCCCTTCTTTAACTGTAAAAACCTAAAGCCTTCTGCGTCATTGGTGCTTCACTGAAAACGAATTAATCGTATATTACAAATTCATTATTTTCCAGTTCTTACAGTATTGAAAATGAAAATAAAAATTACAGTGAAAAAAAAATCTTGAACTGATGGATCTGTCAAAAATTAATATCATTATATATCAAATATTCAATTTGATTTTGTTTATACTTTCCAAGACTGTTCAAGACTCATATAGTTTTGCCATTTTTTTTTAACTCTGCCATTTTTTGTAACTAATCGTGTTAGTTTATTATGAAAACATTCTATGGTTTCTAGGCATTTCTATTTGAGTGGAAAACTGCACCTCAAACTTTGTGGAACATTCATTTTCTTGCATGAAACACCAGAATATAATAAAATGTCAAGTTTCGGAGTGTTCCACCAGTCGCAAGCAAGTGCCATAGGTATTTTTGAATCCGTATGGTCAATGTAGGGGGTGGAGGGTAGGCTAATTCTCGCAGCAGCCCCATTCCGTCGTGGTATGGTTCACATTTTCAACACCTGGCGTCCGGACTATCCTATAATCTACCAAGCATACAACTACCCCAAATCAGTATCAATAAATAAATGAGACCCAAAACGAACAAAAATTAAAATAAATATTAGAGTCAAACTCGAAACGAGCATAAATTAATGTGAGTAGGGTTCAAAACCCCTATGCTTTCTAAAAGCCAGAATATAATTTGTACTTTACTGAAAAAAAATTCAAATGATTTTACTGAAAAAAAATGTGCATTGTCAATTTAAGATACCTATGCTGATATTTATTCCCTAAAATCTTAATTAATTTTTGATTTCTTAAAGTTACAAAAGTGAAAATATTTCAAAGAATTGTTTTCAGTAAAGCGCCAATGACGCAGTAGGTTTTAGGCTTCTGCAGTGAGACGATACCCAAACTCTTGTTTGCAGTTATTTTTATTCGATTCAAACTTGATTTGCATATTCAATTTAAGTTTCACTCGTTTTAAGATTTATTTATTCATTTACATTAATATTATATTGTATGTTTGTTCGCATTGATTGTTATTTAATTTCTGTTCGTTTTAAGTTTCATTTATACTTTAATAGAAAAATATTTGTTTTCGTTTTAAGTTTGATTTTTATATTTAATCTAAGCATTACTCGCTTTAAGATCTATTTATTCATTTATATTATTACTTGTTGTATGTTTTTTGCTATGATTGTTTATTTAATTTCTGTTCGTTTTGGGTCTCATTTATTCTTTAATAGTAATTTCTGGTCGTTTTGAGTTTGAATTTTAACAGGTATTTGTGTCTCCTGAGCTTAAGTTTAAAATGGCCTTTACTTTTCTTTGAAAAACTTATTTTTCGAAAAGTTTTTTTTTTAATTAATTTATATAAAATAATGTCTGTTGGAAGGCCCAAAAAACAAAAATTTGCAGTTACACTTACTATAAATGATGATTCTTTGAAACCAACACCTGAACTAACGTGTCAAAAATGAAAATGAAGAGCAAAGACCCACGCAGTTAGAAGACGTACGACAACGAACAAGTGAGGGAGTCAAAAATAAAAATGAAGAGTATAGTCAATGAAAATCAACCTGGATAGCGAGAATCAAAACGTATCAAAATTGAAAATGATAGCGATGATGATTGGGTTTGGGATTTTGACATGGATAAGGTCATCAATACCAACCATATCTTTCAAAAAAAAAAACAAAGGTTCGGCGATATGTTTTTCATAATGACGAAAGATAAGCCGAGGTGTAACGAAGCAATCAAATTGATAATGATAGCGATGATGATTGGGTTTTGGATTTTGACATGGATAAGTTCATCAATACCTACCATACGTTTGAAAATCAGAAATATGGACTTGATAAATAGTTGGAAGAAAAAAAAAGTTTTTCTCCCACCACCTGTACAATTAAAACAAACTAAGGTTAGGCGATATGTCTTTGATAATGAGAAAAGACAAGCCAAGGCAAATGAAGAAGTTTTTGTCCCACCACCTGAACAATTAAAAGAAACAAAGGTGGCCTTCAATGGCTTCCATACCTTGTAAAATCAAAAAACCGTACTAGATAAATTGCTGGAAGAAAAAGAAGTTATTGTCCCACCACATGAACAATTAAAAGAAACAAAGGTTCGGCGCTATTTCTTTCATTATGACAAAATACAAGCCTTTGTAAAATTACATTTTTTTTTTTATTGGACCTTTAACTTTTGCCTTGGCCTGTCTTTTGTCATTATGAAAGACATATCGCGCAACCTTGATGATAATAATAATTAGTTTATAACCCACTGCACAAAGAATGAGACATAGTGGAGTAAAGAGAAGAAGGAAAGAAAAAATAAACACACACAACACTTAAAGTACATAGATAGACAAATGTAAAGAAAAATCAGCGAAACAAACGAATGAGACCATGGTGAGGAGACAGATTTTCATAGGCATTTGCAGGCAGTTTTATATGTAAATCACGAAGTTTTTCAATTATATCATGTGCGTTATACTTTTTGAAAATACGGCGATTACGAAATGACAACGGAAGATACAACAAAACTTGCAATAGGCTACCGATAATAGCAGAACCTTAATTTAGATAGGTCATTCTTCCTCAGCCAAATGTAAATACCTGAAAGGTACATAATACCATGGTCACAGATAACAGAGTACAGTGACACTAAAGCTTTGCGATTGTACTTCGACCGATTTGTAACCATGTTGGAATATCCAACATGGTTACACACCTAAACTTGGGACATGCGTCCCTAAGAGCTGACTGACGAAAACTCAACATATTATTACAAAGAGTAATACCAAGCCAACTTAGGCTATCAACTGAACATATAGAAGAATAATTACATTTCAAAGGAGAATTCGTAGCTTACCGTTGAAACAAAGATACTCGCACTTTTCAACATTTAAATTAAGTCCAATATCTAAAAAAACCTTTTCTCACATTATCCACCCTTTTAGACAAAGAAAATTTGCTCCTACTAATAAGTAGGATGTCATCCGCGTAAGCAATATACGATACATCAGAAAGACCAAGAAAGTAAGTATCAGCAATCTTAAAGAGAACTCAAGCAAAACAAAGCTTAAAAACATAAGGGTATAACGCGCCTCCTTGGCGTACTCCGCATCGTACACAAACATTCTCTCGGACATTAACCCCGGTCAAATTTGACCGCAAATAGGCATTATTATACCAATACCTCAAAACAAATATAACATAAGTGTTAACGCCATTTACAAAATGCGAATAAAGAGCTTGAATATGGGCAATACTGTCAAAAGCTTTAGATACGTCTAGCGAACAAAGATGAATCTGCTTATTTTTACCTGTAGCCTGGTGAAGTACACTTGCGAGTGCTCTATGAGCATGGGCACAACTAACTCCTCGAGCAAAACCGAACTGATTTTCACCCAAAATCGTATCTTCAGTCACAGACGGAAGAAGTACATATTCAAAGATCTTACTAAATGCACACGCGACAGTGATAGGGCGGTACGAGCTGCAATCTCTAGTATTCTTTCCGCGCTTTAAAATCGATGCAACCGATCCACAAAGGAAACCATCTGGCACAATGGAAACACACAAACACATCTAAAAAAGCAACTGCAAATAGAACATTAGCTTTTTTGAATCAGGCCGCACATTTGGGGCGCAAATACTATCAATATCAATAGATTTTGATTTAAGACGTTTAACTGACTTGACTAAAAGATCGTAAGGAATCGGAATAACATTTCCCTGTAAAAGAGAATTTGGCAGACATGTGTTGAGTGATTTCGAATATGCCACATGCACTGAGAAATTTACGTTCGAAAAAATCTTTGAATAATGCGAAACCCATCGCGAAGGAGATATGTTACACTTGACATTCTGATCTTCAAACTTGATCTGTTCAGCACTTGACTCCTCTTGCTCTGATTTTGGGGAACATTTTTACCACTCAATCGGTTTTTTCGAAGCTGCTTTTTAAAAGCAGATTTAGTATTCTATTTTATTTCGAATACTTTACCGGAGGTCTACCACAGGCTACCCAAACACGAAGCCAAAATTTCGCTTTAATTTTTATCGGTTGAAGGTCGGGGTCAAAATTCCACATCGGTTTCCTAGTATTCACTCGACACCGATCAAGAGGCACTGCGATAGCTTCAGCTTGCTTCATACATGATATAATTTTATAATAATAGACATTTAGGTCCAGTTTCTTATTGTGACTCATAGCACTGAGTTGGAAGAGATGAAAGGGCACTCGGACCGAAAATAAAAGCGACACAAGTGCCGTTAGGTAAACACTCATATTTGCCTTTTCCCAATTTCGACTCACAAACCAGTGTTTAGGATTGTATAAACCTTTGCCGTCGGTATCGATTGGAACTTTTACTGATATAGGTAAGTGGTCGGTATCATTTTCATCATCATCTACGTGGACTATGTTAGAGTCGCAACCGTCAGAATAAATACAATGATCAAGGTTAGATGTAGATCCTGTATGATGCACAAATGCATAGGGCAGGTCTTTATCCAAAAATGTATATGAAACGGGGAGACTATCTAGAAACAAACTTGATCTGGGCGAGCGTGTAGTTAAGTCGGATTTATATCGCCAATGATAATCCACTGCAGTCGATTAGAAGTAAAATTGTCTAGTAGGTCGTGAAGTTACTTGCAAGCGTTGACGTAACTATTTAAAGAAACAACAGTATTTCTATTACATGGAAGATAAGAGTTAATTAGCACAGTGTTTCCAAGTCGAACCACCAAAAAATTATTATTTGAAAAATATCGTGACGGGGATAAAACTGAAAGCATTCTATCCATTAAACAGGCAAATCCACCGGAGGGCCGGCCCCGCGTTCTTCGAGCATTCGTGATGAAACAAACGTGGTTTTAATACGCGGGAGAAAATTTATGGAAGAAGCCGTAAGCAGGTGCTCCTGGAGGAAAACGATATCATAATTCGAGAGCATAGAATCGATAGTATTGTCCTTATCCTTAGTGCCATTGATGTTATATGAGACTACAGATTACTTCTAGTGTATTCATTTAGAACCAGGGTTCTTCTTTTTACTGTCAACTAGGTTACGTAATATGGGACACCAAAGGCTAAACAAAACATGAAGTCCACCACAATTCGCACTCTTAGCTTAAAACTGACAAGGGCTTTTCTTCACTGGGCTTTTGCATGCAGCTTGAAGATGACTTGCTAATCGGCAGTTGTTGCAGCATCTTGGGAGGTCATGGAATAGTGTGACTCGAATGTTTTCGTACTCTACTCAAATACCATCTTTAAGAGTAAGCTCTAGCGACCGTGCGTCACCAAAACTGATTTTGATGGAGTTAGAGTATCCCATACGGGTGGCTTCGAGTAATCCTGGGCATTCTTTGAATAGGGCAATGTCAAAATCATTCTAAATACCTTTCCCAAGTCCATAGTGCTTCTTAGTAACGACTTTTGAAGTAGAAGACGAAAGCAGAGCTTTAACAGAAGCACAGAAATCCAATGCCACAGTTCCATCTATAGACATAAACATCTTGTCCCCAACAGGTTTAAGGGCTATAATTCATTCGTGACCGCATACTTTCTCTAGGGCCAGTCTACATTTAGTACGATTGTTAAAATCATCTGGATTTTCGAAATCACTATAGTAGCATGATTAGATTCATCGATATGACGAATTGGAAGTGATGAAAAGTTCGTATCATACGACGTCAACTTAGTTGACAAATTCTCTTAGCAGTTGCTCGCACCTGGTAACTTTAGTAGCAAGACGGGAGTAAGCTACACTGGTTTGCAAGGAATTCCAGTTGGGGCACGGATAACATAACACGGAGTTTCAGAATCATCTGTATCACGCTTACGGAAAAGGTCTAGAATATCTTTAATATTGTTTGAAGATGCCTTAGCTCCTACATACCGCGTTGCGACGTCATTGGGGTTGATTTTATTCCAAAGATCGTTTTTTGCCGTCGAAATAGTTGCACTATTGAAAAAGTCAATCGCATGCTTTACAATCAACATCGTCCTCTATTCCAGATTCCGAGTTATTCTGCACAAAAGTTTAACACGGGTGAATAAATTGATTATCGGTCATTCACATAGTTCGTGCTAGATGAAATAGGTAAAAAACCGGTTTTTCATTAGTCTTCACGATAATCCACTGCAAGGTGCTCACAGTTTGAATGCGTTAATATAAGTTAAGGAGTGTCTTATTTCTTGCTAAAAACTAGTTAGACAGGTTTGACACAATACCACTGTAAGCGACCTTCATTTGTTGAGTGTTTGTAAAATAAGTTCATAAAAATTTGCCAAACAGCTTTGGTTTAAAATCCAGAAAAAGTTATTTTTTCGTTTAGAATGCAGAGTTGTTCACTGAATGAATGCTATTTCAAGACTGACTCTTATTTCAAGACGCGTTGTCCGTCTTTGTTTCTTTCAATTGTTCAGGTGGCGGGACAAAAACTTCTTTTTTTCCCAACGATTTATCTAGTCCAGGTTTTTGATTCTCAGAGGTATGGAAGGCATTAACGACCACCTTTCTTTTTTTAATTGTTCAGGTGGTGGGACAAAAACCTCTTCTTTTGCCTTGGCTTGTCTTTTGTCATTAGGAAAGACGTATCGCCGAACCTTTTATTTCTTTTAATTGTCCTGGTGGTGGGGAAAAACATATTTTTCTTCCAACGATTTATCCAGTCCATATTTCTGATTTTCAAAAGTATGGTAAGTATTGATGACCTTATCCATGTCAAAATCCAAAACCAATCATCATCGTTATCATTTTAATTTTTTTGTTTTTGGTTCGTTACACCCCGGCTTTCGTCATTATGAAATACGCATCGCCGAGCCTTTGTTTTTTTTAACAAAGGTGTGGGGCACATGGCAGGCTTCTATATATGGATCCTCACTGTCGCTTGTCTTCTAAGCGCAGACAATTTGAGCCTTTTCTTGAGGTCATGACGTCCAAATGGACCTTAAGTTAGAAGTGGTACTTTTGTAAAATTACATTTTTTTTATTGGACCTTTAACTTTTGCCTCGGCTTGTCTTTTGCCATTATGAAGGACATATCGCCGAACGTTTGTTTCTTTTAATTGTCCAGGTGGTGGGACAAAAACTAATTTTTCTTCCAACAATTTATCTAGTCCAGGTTTTTGATTTTACAAGGTTTGGAAGGCATTGACGACCACCTTAGTTTCATTTAATTGTTCAGTTGGTTGGACAAAACGGCAAATCTTCGTTTTTTTGGCCTTTCAACAGATATTATATTATATAAGTAACTTTTGAGTGGGAGACTAAACACTCTTATTGATGGTATGCGTGACATCATATAAGAGTACTTATGTGATGCCACATATGACGTCATAATAAATGCTTTAAGATGTAATAACATAGTACATGACGTCATTTTCAAAAACCAAAATTAAGGCTTTTAGCAATTTTTCTCAGACTTTTGACCTATCTAGATCGTTTCTTTTTATGCGAGAATATCCTAAGATACCTATTCTGCCAAAAAATGTGGAGCTGTTCTCGAGAACATGCATAAATAAATACATATACAATTACTACTCACATATTAAGATAGCATATATAAATACTGAGTGTGAACCCACGGCAGTCTAAGCTGCACCTTATCCTATCCAGATTGTCTGGTTAAATATGTTCTTCGTGAAGGAATCCTGTTGCCTTGGTTTTATTTTGATTAAGGTTTTGCTGCACGATGCTCATATTCACCAAGTGATGTGGCTAGTTTATTTCGTAGGTGATAATCTGGTATGTAAGTTTAGCCATTGCTAAAATGATATTAAATTACCCTTTTTGTGTCCAAATTTTACAAATGTTTCGAAATTGTCTCGTGTTTGTAATTATAGGTCTACATTATCTAAAAGTGGCGCAAAAGTATTTCCTAGGGTTTTTACATAAGCTGCCTTACTATACTAATGCTGCTGAGATGTTGTTGTTGAATTCCATTTTGCTTACGTTTCATCGGCTCCATATTTCTTGTGTATACCTGCGTAGAATTTGATGGCAAGTTTGTTGCAGCTTTATGTGTACCAAACCTAAAACACCAACGATAATGGAAGCTATTTTTGATGGTTTGAATTGGTGTAGTGGAAACTTGCACATCATTTCCATCTTAAAAATTAAGAAAATCAGGGAATTTAATTTGCAATGAAAAAATTCTCCATATGCAATTGTGCATTTTTTATAGTGGTGGCTGCCAAATTTATACAAAAAGCCAGAGCTGCTCAGCTCTAAATGGGTTCATTGTAAAATCTGGGGAAGATATGCAAAAAGGAAGTGCGAGAGCAGAGAGCTAACCCCCAACCCCCCATTGCACTTCCTCACTGAAGGGCCACAAATCGGAGATCAGAACCACCGGTTAGGACCTTGAGGGTCTAGTGCCGCCTCACCAAATGCATTAAAAAAGTGTAGCTTTTCTTTGTGTAAGGTTGCTCTATTTTTAGGACTAGAAACTCAGTCTGATTGTTGCTCTAAGCAACAATCTCTAAACATTCCTGAACTTATCCCTCTAAACATTCCTTCTAAACGTTTTTGAACTTATCCCTCTAAACATTGTCCCTCTAAACAATGAACTTATCCCTCTAAACATTCCTTCTAAACATTTTTGAACTTATCCCTCTAAACATTGTCCCTCTAAACAATGAACTTATCCCTCTAAACATTCCTTCTAAACGTTTTTAAATTCTCTTTATAACGTTTTAAAATATCTTTTACGTTTTAATATCTCTAATATCTGTAATAACTCTAATTACGTTTTAATATCTTAAAATATCTCTAATAACGTTTTAATATCTCTTTATAAACTTATCCCTCTAAACATTCCTTCTAAACGTTTTTAAATTCTCTTTATAAGTCTTTCTACCCAGAGTTTTTTTTTAAGGAAAAGTCAGTCAATTGGTAGCATGATAAACTGAGGCGTTAGTACAAATCGGTACTAAAAATTTGGTGACAACTAAATTTTATTAGAAAATTTAATAAAAGAGGAGAAACTCTAATTATCCTATTCTTCCAGTGGCTATCGTCAACGTTTAATAGTCTTATATTTTGTATGTGTGTGTCGGTCTTCTATTGTCCACGTGTCGTTCACTGAAAAAGAGGGATGATCTTAGTTCTAGGGCTGCTAAAATTCAAACTGAATAGACTACACTTGGCTAATTAGTTAAGGCTAATTAGGGTCTATTTTTTAGAGTCTTTAGGTATAAATTACCAAATTAGGTATAAACTCTGTTAATTTGGTTAAAAATAGAAGCACCAAAGTTACGAGTTTTATTTGATTCCTTAAGGTACTTCCAGAAGATAAATCAAAGGGGTTTGAAAGTGGGCAAGCTCGGAATAATCAAATGAATTGGTTACAAATTTCTTAGTAACCCAAAACAAGGTATTTTACAGTTATTTCCTGTAGAAGGAATTAGTGTTCCTTGGATCTCGGGCAAGTCCCAAACATCATTAGGAAAGGTTCTTGGATTGAATTTCCTCGACTAGAAAGATCCTAAACTCTCTGTCTGTCCGATATTACTCCCTTGTCTGTAGTCTATCTGTAAAACATCAAGACCATCATTTGTATCTACAGCCGGAAAAAGGATAGGATAGATAAAGGACAAGTAAATAATAGGGTTTTCCTCTCTGATTCGGACTGTCGTATGACGTTAGAAGTTTCCAAGTAGGGGGGGGGGGGGGGGTATGCAAACTGGAGTCCAGGGAATTCGAATTTCTGGGTGTAAGACCTAATTTAACACTATGCCTAAGTTCCAAGAGACACTAGGCTGGAAAAGGGGAGGCACAAAAGCTCTTATTGCTTTTACTCTTTGTTTTAGGTTTTTTTCCACCTAAACCTTAGGCTATTCGAGGCTTATTCCACAAAGTTTTTGTTTCTGGGAAGAATCTCATTGGGGTTCTTATCCTTAATTAATCTTAGATTATTTTATCCTTTAATAATGTTGTCCCTTATTTAGATGTACCCAGCCTTAACTAAAGGGAAATAAACAGACGGAACTATAAAACCAAGCATCAAATAGAATAAAAATCTAACAAGAATCCTAAGGTATTTACGAGGGTACTCTCTGTCCCGTGTTATAATCTAATCAATTTTAATTAGATCACGTATCTCTTAATTAATCAGAAAGAATGACAGGATTACCTCGAATTATCAGTACGGCTTAAACCCTTAATAAATCAATTGACAAGTTTTCAAAGGCTGCTCTAGCTAAATATCTGCTCATATTGCTCTAGCTAAAGCTAGGGCCAAAGGGGCTCAAGTATTTAATTTTTAACTTAATTCGAATAGGATCCTTTGGGTTGGACCAAGCAACAAAAATGTTTCACAGTTTCACAACTTTATCTAAGCATTACATTCAAAGGAAATTTAGACAGGCTAGTGGTAGCTATTATCCTAGCTAAAGAGAAGTTAACTTACTCATTTCCTAGCTCCAGTGGCAAGAATACCTTTCATTTTTCTTAATGTCTCTGTTTTATTTGCACAGCCTTGTTTTTCGTTCTTAAGTGTTATTCGCTCGAGACTAGTTTTTTGTGAAGTCCTTTCCTTTAATAATAGCCAATCACCAACTTCTCTGATAAAAAGTAGTTTTTTCCAGTATTTTGGGGCCTTGATTCTAAAACTTTAAATGTCGTAACACTTAAGAACATTCCACTCTATTTTATAAAAAACTGGTTTAGGTTGGGTCTTCAGCTATTTATTATGAGTTCAAGATCTCGTTCGATGCTTAAACAAAGAAATATCTTTTCAAGATTTACGACTAGGTAAACAAAGAAAGGTATTTTTACATTTAAGCTAATTTGAAATAATCGGTTTACTTCTGATCTATTGGAGCAAAGGGATTCCAACTTTTACTGAAATTGAGTTACCAAATTTACACAAAACAAGGCCTCCTTACATTTGAACGTTTGGTCTTTGGAAATCAACCGACTATCAATGCTTGAGTTTTTACAGACAAAAAAGTATTGTCAAATTTAAAACAGTTAATTGTTAACTAATCGATTTTTTTTAACTAGTTGTGCGGATACTTAAAAAACCATTATACAGTTTTTGGTAGTAGCGGATGCCAAATTTAAACAAAAAGAAAGATTGGCAAAAATGCAGCAAACATAAGGTAGAGACATGGGATACAAAACACCTTAATAGTGTTAGCTTTTATTTGACGGTGCAGTTGTCTTTGGAGACCAACAAAATGGTAATGCTTGAATTTTTGCTGACAATAAGGTTTGTCAATTTAAGTAGTAATTAGCTTTGCTTATTTAGTTTAACGGTTGACCGTGGAAACACTGACAAAAAAAAATGGGATACTCCCGTAAAAATTTCATTATTTTGAAACAACCAATAGAAAAATCCTAGAAAAATCACGGTTTCAGGTATGAATACACTTAAAATGGTTCCAAGAAGCAAATCATGTTTTCAATATGATATCCTTGTTACTTTAAGGTTTTTGACAAGGAGATTGACGTTTAAAATTGAGAATGTTATCTTTGCGTAATCTTTACTCTTTTTTTATCCATGAGTGTGTTTTTTAGTATTTAAAATTTGGATTGGAATAAGTTACTGGATTTACCTGAAGGTATCTGAACGCTTCTTATTATTACGGTTTCTAGGCACAAATTTAGTTACTCTGTTTTTCTCCAGTAACCTAATTGAAAATGTATTATTTTTTTTCAGGTGTTTTACTACAAAGCAATTTTTGATAAGGTATTACAAACAGCCAGCTGGTCAGATAAGTTTTCGGTGATCTTTAAAGGACCTGGATGGAGTAAAGGATCCAAATGGACTGGAGATCTTTCTACTTTCCCTGATGTAAAACTGTTTTCTCTTTTCTTTGATAAACTTTAAAACAACATCTATAAACTCGTTTAATTTACATGATACCAAAATTTATGTAAAATACATATTTTGGTAGTATTTAAGATTTCTATGTAGTTTTATCTTCTTTCAATATTTTTTTTAAGGATTATCTCTCTTTTCCGTCCTAGCCAAGTAGTTAGCGCACTGGACATGAACTCCTGAGAACAGGGATTCGAGTCATGGTGTTGCTAGTTATTCGGTTTGGAACGGGGATCAGTGGCATGACTCTGTAACCTCATCCATAGTTGGTCTAGCTCTTAATCTGTACCTGGAGAATTCTGGGGGAAAACACGGGAAGCACCGATTGATTTGCCCTCAACCACGCATTGTACTTCCGGCCGAAGGTAGTGAAACCTATGCAACGCCTGCCATTGGTCAGCATGCGAAAAAGCTTTTTTTAAAGTTTTTTCTCTTTCTTAATTTTTGTTTCTTCTATTTTTTTCCTTTGTTTCTGTAAAATGATCTCTTTGTTTCATTGATAAAACTAAAAAAGAAAGGCTTTCCACGAAAAATCCTTCGAGCATAAATTAGCTTGAAATGTCAATTTAAACATAATAGGCTGCTCCAAATAAATATACTATCGCCACCCATTCAAGCACTCCAGATGGCTGCAGTGCTATATATGCTGTTAAAAGACCAGATGTCAAGGGACATGGAAAAAGACCTTAAATAAGTTACCCTGCTTGTTGGTTATTAGAATTTTAATATTAAAAAGTTCCATTTAGTTTTGTCTTTTTCCAAAGCTTTTCTTTCTTCTTTCTATTTCTTTTTAAATCTCTCTCTCTCTCTCTGTTTTCAGTTTCTATTTCTCCTTTTTTTCTTCTTCTGTAAAGCTCTTTTTCTTTGATTTATTAAAAAAAAATTTCCAAAAAATAAGTTTTTCAAAGAAAAGTAAAGGCTATTTTAAACTTAAGCTCAGCAGATACAAATACCTGTTAAAATTCAAACTCCAAACGACCAGAAATTACTATTAAAGAATAAATGAAACCCAAAACGAACAGAAATTAAATAAACAATCATGACAGAAAACATACAACAAGTAATAATGTAAATGAATAAATAGATCTTAAAGCGAGTAATGCTTAGATTGAATATGAAAATCAAGCTTAAAACGAAAAAAAAATATTTTGCTATTGAAGTATAAATGTAACTTAAAACGAACAGAAATTAAATAAACAATCAATGCAAACAAAAATACAATAGAAATTAATGTAAATAAACAAATAAATCTTAAAACGAGTGAAACTTAAATTGAATATGTAAATCAAGCTTAAAACAAAATAAAACCACTACAAACAAGAGTTTGGGTATCGCCTCCTTCTCTCACTGTAAAAGTCTAAGACCTACTGCGTCATTGGCGCTTTACTGATAACCAATTTTATTATAAAATATTTTCTTTTGTACTTAATATTGAAAATAAACATTAAAATTATAGTAAAATTTTGAACTGGTGAGCTTTCAGCAATTATTATTATTATACATCAGATATTCAGTTTAATTTATTAACTGTTTCTACATTTGTTCGAAAGGAGCCCGAACTTTCAATTTCCAATCAAATGAGCCCTCTATGAAGTTTATACGAGCATCTCTTTCATAAGAACCATACATTTCTCTAGGGGATAACTTAGAACACCTTCCCCCGGGTCCTGGGGGGTTGTATTGACACCGGAGTTTTTCTTATCCGACCTTTGAAGTTGTTTTTTTTTTTTTTAACAAAATGTTCACTTTTGTTAACATAAGATGTTCAAATTTCAATTACCAATCAAATGAGCCCTCTCTGAAGTTCATACGAGCATCCCTTTCATAAGAACCATACATGCCCCAGGGCAGAACTTACGACGCCTGCCACCGGGCCCTGGGGGGGGGGGGGTTGTGTCGGCTCCTGAATTTTTGTTATCTGACTTTTTAACAATTTTAAACATAATGTATCTCAAAATCTCAAACTTTTTATCGGATGCATTTGGGAAAAAGGGGCTGGGGGGACTAGTTCCCCCCAATCTCTTTGGACTCTCAAAAACTGAACTAGAACTTTCAATTTCGAATCAAATGAGCCCTCTCTGAAGTTGTTAAGAGCATATCTTCCATAAGAATTATATATTCCCCCAGGGCATAACTTACAACGCCTGTCCTCGGGCCCAGGTGCGCTGTGTTGACCCCGGAGTTTTCGTTATATGGTCTTTGAACTATTCTTTAGAGAATGGCTATCTCAATTTCTTATCAGATGGGTTTGAGAAAAAAGGGCGTGGAGGATGGGGGCTGGATCCCCTCCAGTCTCTTTTGACTCTGAATATGGAAATAGAACTTTCGATTTCCAATCAAATGAGCCCTATTTGAAGTTTATACGAGCATCTCTTCCATAAGAGCCCTATATGCCCCCAGGGCATAACTTACAGCGCCTGCCCCTGGGCCCTCGGGCAGGCGCTGTTTTAAACATAATGTATCTCAAAATCTAAACTTTTTATCGGATGCATTTGGGAAAAAGGGGCGGGGGGGAATAGTTCCCCCCCCCCCTATCTCGTTTGAGTCTCAAAAACTGAACTAGAACTTTCAATTTCGAATCAAATGAGCCCTCTCTGAAGTTTTTAAGAGCATATCTTCCGTAAGAACTATATTTTCCCCACGGGCATAACTTACAACGCCTGTCCTCGGGCCCAGGGGGGCTGTGTTGACCCCGGAGTTTTCGTTATATGGTCTTTGAACTATTCTTTAGAGAATGGCTATCCCAATTTCTTATCAGATGGGTTTGAGAAAAAGGGCATGGAGGAGGAGGGGGCTAGATGCATTCCAGTTTCTTTTGACTCTCAATATGGAAATAGAACTTTCGATTTCCAATCAAATGAGCCCTATTTGAAGTTTATACGAGCATCTCTTCCATAAGAGCCCTATATGCCCCCAGGGCATAACTTACAGTGCCTGCCCCTGGGCCCTGGGGGGTTGTGTCAACACCAGTTTTTTTGTTATATGATCTTTGAATTATTTTTAGCAAAATAGCTATCTCAAAATCTTTATCGGATGCATTTGGGAAAAAGGACAGAATTTTTGTTATCTAACCTTTTAACTATTTTTAACAAAATGGCTATCTTAAAACTTTTATTTGATGTACTTGGGAAAAAGAGGGCGTGGAGGGAGGTGGACTAGTTGCCCTCCGATCTTTTTTGGCTCTTAAAAAGTGAACTAGAACTTTCACTTTCCAATCAAATGAGCCTCTCTGAAGTTTTTACGAGCATCTCTTCCATAAGAACTATATGTTCTTCCAAGGCATAACTTACAACGCCTGCCCTCGGGCCATGGGGGGCTGTGTTGACCCCGGAGTTTTCGTTATATGGTCTTTGAACTATTCTTTAAGAAAGGGCTATCTCAATTTCTTATAAGATGGGTTTGAGAAAACAAGGGCTTGGAGGAGTGGGGGGGGGCTAGGTGCCCTCCAATCTCTTTTGACTCTTAAAATGTGAACTAGAACTTTCAATTTCCAATCAAATGGACTCTCTTTGAAGTTTATACAAGCATCCCTTCCAATGGAACCCTATATGCCCCCAGGGCACAACTTACAGCGCCTTCCCCTGGGCCCTGGGGGATTGTGTCGACACCAAAGTTTTTGTTGTATGATCTTTGAACTATTTTTAGCAAAATAGTTATCTCAAAATTTTTATCGGATGTATTTGGGAAAAAAGGGCATGGGAGGAGGCTATTTACCTCATCCATCCTCAAAAACCTAATTTCCAGAATTTTCAACTACTTTGTATAAAATGGCTATCTCAAAATTTTGATTGGGCGTGTTTGGGGAAAAGGTGGGCGTGAGAGGGGGTTAGTTGCCCTCCATTTACTTTCGACTATTAAAAAGGGAACTAGCCCTTCAAATTTCCAATTGAATGAGCCCTCTTTGAAGTTTCTACGACAACGCTTTCTATAAAAAAGTTTATATGCCCCCAGGGCATAACTTACAACCCTTGCCCTGAGGGCTGTGGGGGGGAGTGTCCTCCTCAAACACATAATTTCTAAATGGAAATCAACTACGTAGAACAAAATGACTATCTCAAAATTTTGATTAAATGTGTTTGGGGAAATGGTGGGTCTGGAAGAAATGTTAGTTGCCTTCCAATCACTTTTGACCTTTTTTAAACTTTTGACCCTTGAAAAGGGCACTAGAACTCTCAACTCCTAATCGAATGAGCCCCTTTGAAGTTTATACGACGACCACTTGCATATGAAGTGCCTCTGGGAAAAAAATAAATAAATAATAAAATATTGGAGCCGTATGGTGTTTACTTTAGGCAACGCTATAGTGTTGCCTCTGATACCAGCATCCCTTCCATAAGAACTCTATATTCCCCCAGGGCGTAACTTAAAACTCCTGCCCTCGGAAAAAAGGGGCGTGAGGGGGGGGGGTTAGTTGCCCCCCAGTCTCTTTTGACTCTCAAAAACTGAACTAGAACTTTTAATTTCGAATCAAATGAGCCCTCAATGAAGTTTATACGAGCATCCCTTCCATAAAAACCATATAACCCTAGTGCATAACTTACAACGCCTGCCCCAGGACCCTGTGGGGCTGTTTCGACACCGGTGTCTTTTTTAATCTAAACTTTGAACTATTTCTAACAAAATGTCTATCTCAAAATTTTTATCTGATGCATTTGGAGGAAAAGGGGTGCGGGAGGGGGCTAGCTCCCCTCCAATCACTTTTGACTTATAGAAAGTAAACTAGAACTTTCAATTTCCAGTTCCAGGGTATAACTTACAACGCCTGCCCCCGGGCCCTGTGGGGCTGTATCAACACCGGAGTTTTTGTTATCTGAACTTTGATCTATTTTTAACAAAATTTTTATCTCAAAATTTTTATCTAATTCATTTGAGGAAAAGGGCGGCGGTGGGAGGGCTAGCTGCCCTCCACTTCCTTTTGATTTATAAAAAGTGAACTAGAACTTTCAATTTCCAATCAAATAAGCCCTCTTAGAAGTTTACACGAGCATCCCTTCCATAAAAACCTTATATGCCCCCAGGGCATAACTTACAACGCCTTTCCCAGGCCCTGGGGGGCTGTTTTGACATCAGAGTTTTGTTATCTGACCTTTGAACTATTTTTAACAAAATGGCTATTTCAAAAATTTATCTGATGCAATGGCTACCTCAAATTTTCTATCAGATGTATTCGTGGAAAAAGGGCTTTGGGGGGGGGGGGGGCTAGTTGCCCTCTGATCACCTTTGACTCTTTAAAAGGGCAGTAGAACTCTCGATGTCCAACTGAATGAGCCCCCTTTGAAGTCTATACGATGACCCTTCTATATGAAGTGCCTCTGGGAAAAAATAAATGGATTGTGCGGGGAGGCTAGCTGCCCTCTGATCACTTTTTACTCTTAAGAAGTGAATTAGAACTTTCAATTTCCAATCAAATGAGCCCTCTATGAAGTTTATACGAGCATCCCTTCCATAAAAACCATATATGCCCCAAGGGGATAACTTACAACGCTTACTCCCGGGTCCTGGGGGGCTGTGTCGACACCGGAGTTTTTGTTATCTGAACTTTGAACTATTTTTAACAAAATGTCTATCTCAAAATTTTTATCTGATGCATTTAGAGCGTAGAGAGGGGGGTGGGGCTAGTTGCCCTCCGATCTCTTTTGACTCTCTAAAAGTGAACGAGAACTTTCAATTTCCAATCAAATGAACCCTCTCCAAAGTTTATACGAGCACCCCTTCAATAAAAACCATCTATGCCTCCAGAGCATTACTTACAACGCCTACCTCTAGGCCCTGGGGGGTTGTTTCTACACAGGAGTTTTTCTTATCTGACCTTTAAACTATTTTTAATGAAATGGCTATTTTTAAATTTTATCGGATAGGCTTGGGGAAAAAAGGTGTGTAGGGGGGGGGGGGCTAGTTGCCTTCGGATATTTTTTGACTCTTAAATGTGAACTAGAACTTTCAATTTTCAATCAAATGAGCCCTCTCTGAAGGTTATACGAGCATCCCTTCCATAAGAACCATATACGCCCCTAGGACAACACTTATAGTACCTACCCCCCCCCCCCGGGCCCTGGGGGTTGTGTTGACACAGGAGTTTTTGTTATATAGCTTTTGAACAATTTAAAAAAAACTGGCTATCTCAAAATTTGTAGCAGACGGGTTTGGGGAAAAAAGGGTGTGGGGGGGACTAGTTGCCCTTAAATCTCTTGACTCTTAAAACATGAACTAGAACTTTCATTTCCCAATGAAATAAGCACTCTACGAAGTTTATACGAGAATGCCTTTCATAAGACCCGTACATGCCTTTAGGGCGTAATTTAGAACGCCTTCCCCCGGGCCCTGGGGGGTTGTATTGACACCGAAGTTTTTCTTATCCGACCTTTGAACTATTGATTTTTTTTAATGTCTATCTCAAAATTTCCATCAGATGGGTTTGGAAAAAGCAGGCGTGGGGGGGGGACTAGTTCCCTTGGATCTCTTTTGAGTATTGAAAACTGAACTCAAACTTTCAATTTCTAATCAAATGAGCCCTCTCTGAAGTCTATACGAGCATCTCTTTCGTTAGAAGTATGTATGCCCCAGGGCATAACTTACAACGCCTGCCTCGGGCCCTGCGGGGTTGTGCCGACACCTGAGTTTTTGTTAACTGACTTTTGAATAATTTCTAACTTAATGGCTATCTCAAAATTTGAATCGGATGCAGTCGGGAAAAAAGGACGTGTTGGGCTAGTTGCCCTCCATTCTCTTTTGACTCTTAAAACTGAACTAGAACTTTCAATTTCCAATCAAATGAGCCCTCTCTGAAGCTTTTACGAGCATCCCTTTCGTAAGAACTATATATTCCCCCAGTGCATAACTTACAACACCTACCATCGGGCCCTGGCGGGCTGTGTTGACCTAGGATTTTTCGTTATATGGTTTTTGAACTGTTTTTTAAAAAAGGCTATCTCAAAGTTCTTATGAGATGGGTTTGAGGAAAAAAAGGCGTGGAGGGGGGGCTAGGTGCCATCCAATCTCTTTTTACTCTTAAAAAGTGAACTAGAACTTTCAAATTCCAATCAAATGAGCCCTCTTTGAGGTTTATACGAGCATCCCTTCCATAAGAACCATATATGCCCCCAGGACATAACTTACAACGCCTGCCCCCGGGCCCTGGGGGGTTGTGTCTACACTGGAGTTTTTGTTATATGATCTTTGAACTATTTTCAACAAAATAGCTGTCTCAAAATTTTTATCGGATGCATTATGGAGAAAAGGGCGTGGGGGCGCTGGTTACCCTCTAAAATCTTTTGATGCTCAAAATGTGAACTAGAACTTTCAAATTCCAATCAAATGAGCCCTCTTTGAGGTTTATACGAGCATCCCTTCCATAAGAACCATATATGCCCCCAGGACATAACTTATAACCCTTGCCCTGAAGACTGTGGGGGGGGGGAGTTTCCTGCTCAAAGATATAATTTCCAGAACTTACAACTACGTTGAACAAAATCGCTATCTCAAAATCTTGATTGTATGTGCTTGGAGAAATGGTGGGCATGGAAGTGTTGTTGGTGGCTCTCCAATCACTTTCGACTGTTAAAAAGGACACTAGCCATTTAAATTTCCAATCGAAGGATCCCTTTTTGAAGTTTCTGCGACAACACTTTCTATAAAAACCTTATTTGCCCCCAGTACATAAATTACAACCCTTGCCCTCAGGGCTGTGGGGGGCGGGTTGTCATCCTCAAAGACCTAATTTCCAAAATTATAAACTACGTTGAACAAAATGGCTATCTCAAAATTTTGATTGGATATCCTTGGGGAAAAGGTGGGCATGAGAGGGGAGTTAGTTGCCCTCCAATCACTTTTGAATTTTAAAAATTGTACTAGCCCTTTGAATTTCCAATTGAATGAGCCCTTTTTGAAGTTTCTACGGCAAAGCTTTCTATAAAAAGCTTATGCTCCCAAGGCATAGCTTACAAACCTTGCCCTGAGGGCTGTGGGGCAGTGACCTCCTCAAAAACATAATTTCTATTTGGAAATCAACTACTTAGAAGAAAATGGTTATCTCAACAATTCGATTGGATGTGTTTGGGGAAATGGTAGGCGTGGAAGGGGTTTTAGTTGCCTTCCAATCACTTTTACCCTTAAAAAGGGCACTAGAACTCTCGATTTCCAATCGAATGAGCTCCCTTTGAAGTTTCTACGACGACCACTTCCATATGAAGTGCCTCTAGGGGGAAAAAATAAATAAATAGTAAAACATCGGAGCCGTGTGGCCTTTACTATAGACAACGCTATACGTTACCTCTGACTAAATTGGGAAAAAACAAAGAGAAAGTCACGAAAGGTAAAGAGCGATTTTCAAACTTTAAATGGACAGGATTTTGCTTATGTGAGATGTCAAACTTTTTGTGCTTTACTGAAAACTAAATAGATCGGTTAAATTGAAAGTTTTGTTTGCTCAAATGATTTTTCCATGCATTTGAAAGGAACGTATACTTGGAAGAAAACATTTTTCACAATTACTTAAATATTTGAGAGGCAAAACTCAATTGATTGTCACGAATAAAATGATATTGAAAATTTACCTGGTAGTTCCTGCGGCATTTATCTTATATGTCAATAGAAAGTTATTTTTGAGATACGTTTTGTTTTCAGTATAGCTGAAAACGTATACAACTTAATATCTACTCGTTTAATGATTAAAGCTCAATTTTTATTTTTGTACGAATTTTTTTCTATTACTTGTTAATAAAAATTGTTTTGTTTGCACTAATAGTAAAAATCTTGGCTATTACTTTATTAGCCAGCTTATAAATTGCTATCGTATTCAGTATTAACCAAACAATACGTGGCAACAAACTGTAAGTAAGAAGCGACTAGGACTAATAATAATCAAAACCCTGAAAATAAGGAATTTCGATAACAATCTATGCGTAAAAAGAATGAAGTTTTTAACTTGATTCCAAATATATAAATTCATTAAATTTGATGTTTCCCATTAAAAGCTACAACCCTGAAAAAAATTGCCTGATTTTCGATAAAGGGAAAAGAATATGCAAAGCGTCGAGTCATATTAATGAAAATCACACCGTCAGATTCAGGATATATGAAAACCGTATTGTAGAGGTTTTAAGCTCCTGTCTACAAAAATGGGAAATTTTGCATTTTTTTTTTTTGCCAGAAGAAAGGTTCTTCTTTTCTGTTTCGTTTTTCCCCTGGGGGGCGACCGCATCATTCAAATGGTCATAGAAGATCGCAAAAGGGATAATTTGAACATAAATTAAAAGCCACAGTGCCGTTTTTCAATAACCAAGAAGATTTCTCCATGAATAAATGTATTTTTCTGCTTAATTACTGCACCAAGCTATGATTTTGTCCCAAAGAGGACCAAGTTGCTATCTATTGAACATTCTGAAGAAAAAAAAATCGGTTGAAAAGTGTCTCCATCCATATGGACAATAGTAACCCTTTCCATTTACCAAAAAATATGTAGTAAAAATATTATCAAGAACTCGTTCAATAAAACTACCGTATATTGAACAATTTGAATGAATAGCCAAATTGTGTTCAAAATTTTAATTGTAATTCAATATCTTGCTTCTTAAGCAGAAACACTGAAAACGCGGGACGCTACTAATCAATTTACAATTATTCATATATACAATTCATTAGATAGAAATCAGGGGTTTGTGGGCTGATAGCGCACATCATATTAAATTTTATTTTATGAATTGAACTTCAAAAAAACTGCTTTTTCAACTGAAAGTAAGGAGCAACATTAAAACTTAAAACAAACAGAAATTATTCTGTATATGATGGGTTTCCTCTATTTTTTTTTGTTTAATTGATAGAAGAAACGTCAATAGTAGTTATTTTGGAAGCTATGATAAAATAGGTGGGGTTTGGGTAGTTGTTTTAAGAGTAGCAGTTGTATAAGTAGCTGCAGTAAATAAATTCGTGGCAAGAACCGTCCGGGTGAGTATTTTAATTTGTCACTACTATGAGCTGGGGTTCTTTCTTTACTAGTTAGCCACTAAGGAAGGGTAGCCATGATAGTTGTGGCCAGGCACGTACGCAGGAATTTGTTTCGGGGGGGGGGCAATTTGCTTCGGGGGGGGGGGCAAATCCTTCAAACCCATTATTCTGTGAGAAAAATCAGAAAATTATGGGAAAATGAAAAAAATCGTGATATTTCGGGGGGGCCCGGGCCCGGAGGCCCCCCCCCCTGCGTACGTCCCTGGTTGTGGCTGAAGCAGTCTTACTAGGAGAAATTTGGGTGGGACCATTCACTGCTGAAGTAGAAGTGGTAGAAAAAGTCGTGGTATGAACAATAGTGATAGTTCTGGTGGGAACAATTTTGGTAATAGGAGCCATGGTGGGAGTAGTCATGGTAGAAACAGCAAAGTTGTCAGAGGCGTCCTGGTCGAAATCGTTTTTCCAGGAACAGTAGCAGTGGGAGTAGTCTTGAAAAGATTATTTTTTTTGGCTTCTTGGTTGGCTGCTAATTGTAACGCGAAGTTTATTTAAATTTAACACTGACTTAATTAGTTAGTGCCATTGGTTTTTAATGTTTAGCAGTTGGTCATTTGAGCATAATCATGTTAGCGTGAACATGTTAAAGAATCAATTAAGAAAGGAAAAGCAGCGTTAGCATCCGTTTCTAGAAGTAAAATATTAGAAAGGGTAAATGATATAAAAGTGCTAAAATATATTTTTAAAACCAAAATTAAGCCTGAAGTTCATTATGAATGCAAATTATGGGGCTGGGAAAAGGCGCCACAGCTCAAGTCTTTGAAGTCGCAGTTTTTAAAGAGGTTTTATGGTCTATAGAATAATACCCACAGCCAAGTATTTACAAGGGATATGGGGTTGTATAGTATGTATCAGAGCCGTGTTACCTCAATAATTAGATACTGGTTGAAAATAGTGCAGCTTCCGGAGTCAAGGCTAGTGAGAGGGGCATACCTAGAATTGCTATTATCTAAGAAGAAGAGAAATTGGCCGTTTAAGGTGAAGATAATTCTAGATGATTAAGGGCTCTCATTTTTGTGGGGAGATGGGAGAGGACCTGCAATGAAGGATAGTAAAGTGTTGCAACTAATTGAAGGGAGAATTAAGGAACAGGAGTAACAGGTATGGAAGGATAGAGTAGAGCAGTCGGATAGCCTAAGAGGTTATAGTCAAGCAAAGGAAAGCCTAGGGAGAGGAATTTTATCTAAAGTTAGGTGTGAGTAAGAGAGAACTTAAACACTGGATCCAACTACGATCAAGTGATTTACCTTTGGGTTATAATTTGAAGAAATTGGAATGGCGTGGGCCTGGTCCGGATTGCAGGTACAGTTGTCCCTTATGTAAAATGAAAATGAAGCTTCGATCCATTTTCTCCAACAGTGTCCAATAAATGACAATATAAGACCGCGTTTTCTGCGTGAGGTGCGTTTCCCGGATATATTGCAGAGCAAACGGAGTTCATATTATATGTGCATTTATTGTGTCTCTTTCCTTGTTAATTTGTGTATGGCCTATGGCTAATAAAACTTATTATTATTATTAATCCCTAGAGAGTCCCAAAATGATCTAGAGTCACTAAGCTGAGGAAGGAGGAGGGGGGAGTATTTGTCTCATAATCCATGTTTTATCCTTAGGCCTTCCAAACATACAGACAAAAAACCTTGCATGGTTGTGACTTTAACATGGTTTAGCATTCCTCCTCTAACCCAAAATATTCTGACTGAAAAAAGCCTTTCTCTTCAATTTAACTTTTTTCTTATCTCCGTAAAAACGCTCTCTATTGAAATGGCTTTTGAATTACTTAACACCATAAATGACAATATAAGACCGCGTTTTCTGCGTGAGGTGCGTTTCCCGGATATATTGCAGAGCAAACGGAGTTCATATTATATGTGCATTTATTGTGTCTCTTTCCTTGTTAATTTGTGTATGGCCTATGGCTAATAAAACTTATTATTATTATTATTATTAATCCCTAGAGAGTCCCAAAATGATCTAGAGTCACTAAGCTGAGGAAGGAGGAGGGGGGAGTATTTGTCTCATAATCCATGTTTTATCCTTAGGCCTTCCAAACATACAGACAAAAAACCTTGCATGGTTGTGACTTTAACATGGTTTAGCATTCCTCCTCTAACCCAAAATATTCTGACTGAAAAAAGCCTTTCTCTTCAATTTAACTTTTTTCTTATCTCCGTAAAAACGCTCTCTATTGAAATGGCTTTTGAATTACTTAACACCCTTACCCCTAAGGCTGAGCATATCATACGATAGCCAGGGATATGTTTATTAATTCGTTAGACAAACTTGATTACAATCTTTTTTTTGTATTATTGATTCTATACCTTAGAAGATGACAATGGTGCCTCAAATGATACCGAGTCTTAAAAAGATTGATCAGATATCTTTTGGCTCGTTACACCACTTAACAACCACTTAACTGTCCAGGGGGACAGGGGGCCTTCTGGCGCCCTCTTTCCCTGTTTTTTTCTTTTCTCACTCTTTTTTTTAGAATAAATTCGTCAATTTGGTCAATTTTTGGCACCTTTGTCACATTGCCCCCCCCCCAAGATTTTTCTCATTGGCACCCTTGTCAAATTGCCCCCCCCCAAGATTTTTCTCATTGGCACCCTTGTCACCACTTAACAAATGCACCCAGCCCCCCAGAATTCACGATCACATGAGGAGGGATGGGTAAGAAGGTCCGAATTACACATAATTTATTCATGGTTTATTGATCCACGAAGGGGGACAGATTTCTGAGAAATTGATTGCATAATCGACTAGGACAAGATTTCTGGGAAATTGATTACATAATCAGCGGTGAATTATTGATTCTAAAGGCGGAATTAAGAAACAATATGGCTTCTTTGATCTTTAGGTCTGATAAATGGTGTTTAGTGACAGAGATAAATTAATATTCTATTTTTTAAATATGGCTTCTCAGGTCATTAGACTTAGCGATAAATTAATATTCTATCGAAGCCTTAATAGAGTAACCAAGAACATCTATGAGATGAAGAGATTAACGCGGGAATTTTTTCATGGGAATTTCAAATGTGACAGCACAGGGATGCCAAAACAAAAGGAACACACAGAAATTACGTTTAGGGATTATTTGGGCAAAACCGTTTGAGACATTTTAGAAGATGATTTGGGCGAAACCGTTTGAGACATTTTAGAAGATGATTTATGCGAAACAGTTTGAGACATTTTAGAAGATGATTTGGGTGAAACAGTTTGAGACATTTTAGAAGATGATTTGGGCGAAACAGTTTGAGACATTTTAGAAGATGATTTTAGAAGATGATTTAAAAGAGGATTTGGGGTGAAACTCTGTGGTCGTTATAATACACAAGTTCCATTTGAACAGTATTATGAGGTCCCCAACCCAAAAGGGCCCCCGGGCCCCCAAAGTCCCCCGAGTCCCCAAAGGGCCCCCAAATGCCCCCCGAGCCCCAAAAGGCCCCTGGGCCCCAAAAGCCCCCCCGGGCCTCTAAAGGGCCCTGGGCCCCAAAGAGCCCCACTACCCTCCCCCTCCCCTCCCCCTGCCTCCTTTGTTGTGATTTACCTTGTCACTAGTACATTCTCTTGATGTTTCAAAGTTCATTTTAGATCTTTTTCGTTGAAATGCAAGAGTTGGAGTATTTCAGTAGTGTTTTCTCGTGGTTTACCATATCACTGTTACATTCTCATGATTTTTCAAAGTTAATTTTGAATTCTTTTCATTGAAATGCAAGAGTTGGAATATTTCAGTAGTGTTTTCTCATGGTTTACCTTGTCACTGTTACATTCTCATGATGTTTCAAAGTTCATTTTGGATTTTTTTCGTTGAAATGCAAGAGTTGGAATATTTCAGTAGTGTTTGGTTGTGGTTTACCGTGTCACTGTTACATTCTTTTTTGTTTCAAAGTTCATTTTGGATCTTTTTCGTTGAAATGCAAGAGTTGGAATATTTCAGTAGTGTTTTCTCATGGTTTACCTTGTTACTGTTACATTCTCTTGATGTTTCAAAGTTCATTTTGGATCCTTTTCGTTGAAATGCAAGAGTTGGATTATTTCAGTAGTGTTTTGTCATGGTTTACCTTGTCATTGTTACATTCTCATGATGTTTCAAAGTTCATTTTAGATTTTTCTTTCGTTGAAATGTAAGAGTTGGAATATTTCAGTAGTGTTTGTTGTGGTTTATCTAGTCACTGTTAAATTCTCTTGATGTTTCAAAGTTCATTTTAGATTTTTCTTTCCTTGAAATGTAAGAGTTAGATTATTTCAGTAGTGTTTGTTGGGGTTTATCTAGTCACTGTTACATTCTCTTGATTTTTAAAAGTTCATTTGATTTTTTACGTTAAAATGCCAGAGTTGAACTATTTCAGCAGTGTTTTCTCATGGTTTACCTTGTCACTATTACATTCTCTTGATGTTTCAAAGTTCATTTCGGATCCTTTTCGTTGAAATGCAAGAGTTGGATTATTTCAGTAGTGTTTTCTCATGGTTTACCTTGTCACTGTTACATTCTCATGATGTTTCAAAGTTCATTTTAGATTTTCCTTTCGTTGAAATGTAAGAGTTGGAATATTTCAGTAGTGTTTTGTCGTGGTTTACCTTGTTACTGTTACATTCTCTTGATGTCTCAAAGTTCATTTGGATCTTTTTCGTTGAAATGCAAGAGGTGGAATATATCAGTAGTGTTTTGTCGTGGTTTACCTTGTTACTGTTACATTCTCTTGATGTCTCAAAGTTCATTTGGATCTTTTTCGTTGAAATGCAAGAGTTGGAATATTTCAATAGTGTTTTGTCGTGGTTTACCTTGTCACTATTACATTCTCTTGATTTTTCAAAGTTCATTTTGGATTTCTTTCGTTGAAATGTAAGAGTTGGAATATTTCAGTAGTGTTTGTTGTGGTTTACCTAGTCACTGTTACATTCTCATGATGTTTCAAAGTTCATTTTGGATTTTTTTCGTTGAAATGCAAGAGTTGGAATATTTCAGTAGTGTTTGGTTGTGGTTTACCGTGTCACTGTTACATTCTTTTGATGTTTCAAAGTTCATTTTTGGATCTTTTTCGTTGAAATGCAAGAGTTGGAATATTTCAGTAGTGTTTTCTCACGGTTTACCTTGTCACTGTTACATTCTCTTGATGTTTCAAAGTTCATTTTGGATATTTTTCGTTGAAATGCAAGAGTTGGATTATTTCAGTAGTGTTTTCTCGTGGTTTACCTTGTCACTGTTACATTCTCATGATGTTTCAAAGTTCATTTTAGATTTTTCTTTCGTTGAAATGTAAGAGTTGGAATATTTCAGTAGTGTTTGTTGTGGTTTATCTAGTCACTGTTAAATTCTCTTGATGTTTCAAAGTTCATTTTAGATTTTTCTTTCCTTGAAATATAAGAGTTAGATTATTTCAGTAGTGTTTATTGGGGTTTATCTAGTCACTGTTACATTCTCTTGATTTTTAAAAGTTCATTTGATTTTTTACGTTAAAATGCAAGAGTTGAACTATTTCAGTGGTGTTTTCTCATGGTTTACCTTGTCACTATTACATTCTCTTGATGTTTCAAAGTTCATTTTGGATCCTTTTCGTTGAAATGCAAGAGTTGGATTATTTCAGTAGTGTTTTCTCATGGTTTACCTTGTCACTGTTACATTCTCATGATGTTTCAAAGTTCATTTTAGATTTTTCTTTCGTTGAAATGTAAGAGTTGGAATATTTCAGTACTGTTTAATGTGGTTTATCTAGTCACTTTTAAATTCTCTTGATGTTTCAAAGTTCATTTTCGATTTTTTTTTCCTTGAAATGTAAGACTTAGATTATTTCAGTAGTGTTTGTTGTGGTTTACATTGTCACAGTTACATTCTCTAGATGTTTCAAAGTTCATTTTGGATTTTTTTTTCGTTGAAATGCAAGAGTTGGAATATTTCAGTAGTGTTTGTTGTGGTTTACCTTCTTACTGCTACATTCCCTTGATGTTTCAAAGTTCATTTTTGATTTTTTCGTTGAAATCCAAGAGTTATATAATTTCTGTAGTGTTTTGTCGTGGTTTACCTTGTCACTGTTACATTCTCTTGATGTTTCAAAGTTCATTTTAGATTTTTTTTTTTGTTGAAATGTAAGAGTTAGATTATTTCAGTAGTGTTTTATAGTGGTTTACCTTGTCACTCTTACATTCTCTTGATGTTTTAAGGTTCATTTTGGATTTTTTCATTAAAATGTAAGAGTTGGATTATTTCAGTAGTGTTTTGTCGTGGTTTACCATGTCACTGTTACATTTTCTTGATTTTTCAGAGTTCATTTTAGATTTCTTTCGTTAAAATGCAAGAGTAGGAATATTTTAGTAGTGTTTTGTCGTGATTTATCATGTCACTGTTACATTCTCTTGATGTTTCAAAGTTCATTCGGATCTTTTTCGTTGAAATGGAAGAGTTGGAATATTTCAGTAGTGTTTTGTCGTAGTTTACCTTGTTACGGTTACATTCTCTTGATGTCTCAAAGTTCATTTGGATCTTTTACGTTGAAATGCAAGAGTTGGAATATATCAGTAGTGTTTTGTCGTGGTTTACCTTGTCACTGTTACATTCTCTTTATGTTTCAAAGTTCATTTTTGTTTTTTTTTGTTGAAATTTAAGAGTTGGAATATTTCAATCGTGTTTTGTCGTGGTTTACCTTGTCACTATTACATTCTCTTGATTTTTCAAAGTTCATTTTGGATTTCTTTCGTTGAAATGTAAGAGTTGGAATATTTCAGTAGTGTTTGTTGTGGTTTACCTAGTCACTGTTACATTCTCATGATGTTTCAAAGTTCATTTTGGATTTTTTTCGTTGAAATGCAAGAGTTGGAATATTTCAGTAGTGTTTGGTTGTGGTTTACCGTGTCACTGTTACATTCTTTTGATGCTTCAAAGTTTATTTTTGGATCTTTTTCGTTGAAATGCAAGAGTTGGAATATTTCAGTAGTGTTTTCTCATGGTTTACCTTGTCACTGTTACATTCTCTTGATGTTTCAAAGTTCATTTTGGATCCTTTTCGTTGAAATGCAAGAGTTGGATTATTTCAGTAGTGTTTCCTCATGGTTTACCTTGTCACTGTTACATTCTTATGATGTTTCAAAGTTCATTTTAGATTTTTCTTTCGTTGAAATGTAAGAGTTGGAATATTTCAGTAGTGTTTGTTGTGGTTTATCTAGTCACTGTTACATTCTCTTGATGTTTCAAAGTTCATTTTAGATTTTTCTTTCCTTGAAATGTAAGAGTTAGATGATTTCAGTAGTGTTTGTTGGGGTTTATCTAGTCACTGTTACATTCTCTTGATTTTTAAAAGTTCATTTTGATTTTTTACGTTAAAATGCAAGAGTTGGATTATTTCAGTAGTGTTTTCTCATGGTTTACCTTGTCACTGTTACATTCTCTTGAGGTTTCAAAGCTCATTTTAGATTTTTTTGTTGAAATGTAAGAGTTAGATTATTTCAGTAGTGTTTTATAGTGGTTTACCATGTCACTCTTACATTCTCTTGATGTTTCAAAGTTCATTTTGGATTTTTTTTCGTTGAAATGCAAGAGTTGGAATATTTCAGTAGTGTTTGGTTGTGGTTTACCGTGTCACTGTTACATTCTTTTAATGTTTCAAAGTTCATTTTTGGATCTTTTTCGTTGAAATGCAAAAGTTGGAATATTTCAGTAGTGTTTTCTCATGGTTTACCTTGTCACTGTTACATTCTCTTGATGTTTCAAAGTTCATTTTGGATTTTTTCGTTGAAATGCAAGAGTTGGATTATTTCAGTAGTGTTTCTCATGGTTTACCTTGTCACTGTTACATTCTCATGATGTTTCAAAGTTCATTTAGATTTTTCTTTCGTTGAAATGTAAGAGTTGGAATATTTCAGTACTGTTTGTTGTGGTTTATCTAGTCACTTTTAAATTCTCCTGATGTTTCAAAGTTCATTTTAGATTTTTTCTTTCCTTGAAATGTAAGACTTAGATTATTTCAGTAGTGTTTGTTGTGGTTTGTCTAGTCACTGTTACATTCTCTTGATTTTTAAAATTTCATTTTTGATTTTTTACGTTGAAATGCAAGAGTTGAACTATTTCAGTAGTGGTTTCTCATGGTTTACCTTGTCACTGTTACATTCTCTTGATGTTTCAAAGTTCATTTAGGATTTCTTCGTTGAAATGCAAGAGTTGGATTATTTCAGTTGTGTTTGGTCTTGGTTTACCATGTCACTGTTACATTCTCTTGATGTTACAAAGTTCATTTCGGATCTTTTCGTTGAAATGTAAAAGTTGGAGTATTTCAGTAGTGTTTGTTGTGGTTTACATTGTCACAGTTACATTCTCTAGATGTTTCAAAGTTTATTTTGGATTTTTTTTTCGTTGAAATGCAAGAGTTGGAATATTTCAGTAGTGTTTTTTGTGGTTTACCTTCTTACTGCTACATTCCCTTGATGTTTCAAAGTTCATTTTTGATTTTTTCGTTGAAATGCAAGAGTTATATAATTTCTCTAGTGTTTTGTCGTGGTTTACCTTGTCACTGTTACATTCTCTTGATGGTTCAAAGTTCATTTTAGATTTTTTTTTGTTCAAATGTAAGAGTTAGATTATTTCAGTAGTGTTTTATAGTGGTTTACCTTGTCACTCTTACATTCTCTTGATGTTTTAAGGTTCATTTTGGATTTTTTCATTAAAATGTAAGAGTTGGATTATTTCAGTAGTGTTTTGTCGTGGTTTACCATGTCACTGTTACATTTTCTTGATTTTTCAGAGTTCATTTTAGATTTCTTTCGTTAAAATGCAAGAGTAGGAATATTTCAGTAGTGTTTTGTTGTGGTTTACCATGTTACTGTTACATTCTCTTGATGTTTCAAAGTTCATTCGGATCTTTTTCGTTGAAATGCAAGAGTTGGAATATTTCAGTAGTGTTTTGTTGTGGTTTACCTTGTTACTGTTACATTCTCTTGATGTCTCAAAGTTCATTTGGATCTTTTTCGTTGAAATGCAAGAGGTGGAATATATCAGTAGTGTTTTGTCGTGGTTTACCTTGTCACTGTTACATTCTCTTGATGTTTCAAAGTTCATTTTTGTTTTTTTTGTTGAAATTTAAGAGTTGGAACATTTCAATAGTGTTTTGTCGTGGTTTACCTTGTCACTGTTACATTTTCTTGATTTTTCAAAGTTCGTTTTGGATTTCTTTCGTTGAAATGTAAGAGTTGGAATATTTCAGTAGTGTTTGTTGAGGTTTACCTAGTCACTGTTACATTCTCATGATGTTTCAAAGTTCATTTTGGATTTTTTTCGTTGAAATGCAAGAGTTGGAATACTTCAGTAGTGTTTGGTTGTGGTTTACCGTGTCACTGTTACATTCTTTTGATGTTTCAAAGTTCATTTTTGGATCTTTTTCGTTGAAATGTAAGAGTTGGAATATTTCAATAGTGTTTTGTCGTGGTTTACCTTGTCACTATTACATTCTCTTGATTTTTCAAAGTTCATTTTGGATTTTTTTCGTTGAAATGCAAGAGTTGGATTATTTCAGCAGTGTTTTCTCATGGTTTACCTTGTCACTATTACATTCTCTTGATTTTTCAAAGTTCATTTTGGATTTCTTTCGTTGAAATGTAAGAGTTGGAATATTTCAGTAGTGTTTGTTGTGGTTTATCTAGTCACTGTTAAATTCTCTTGATGTTTCAAAGTTCATTTTAGATTTTTCTTTCCTTGAAATGTAAGAGTTAGATTATTTCAGTAGTGTTTGTTGGGGTTTATCTAGTCACTGTTACATTCTCTTGATTTTTAAAAGTTCATTTTGATTTTTTACGTTAAAATGCAAGAGTTGAACTTTTTCAGTAGTGTTTTCTCACGGTTTACCTTGTCACTGTTACATTCTCTTGATGTTTCAAAGTTCATTTTGGATCCTTTTCGTTGAAATGCAAGAGTTGGATTATTTCAGTAGTGTTTTCTCATGGTTTACCTTGTCACTGTTACATTCTCATGATGTTTCAAAGTTCATTTTAGATTTTTCTTTCGTTGAAATGTAAGAGTTGGAATATTTCAGTACTGTTTAATGTGGTTTATCTAGTCACTTTTAAATTCTCTTGATGTTTCAAAGTTCATTTTCGATTTTTTTTCCTTGAAATGTAAGACTTAGATTATTTCAGTAGTGTTTGTTGTGGTTTATCTAGTCACTGTTACATTCTCTCGATTTTTAGAAGTTCATTTTTGATTTTTTAAGTTGAAATGCAAGAGTTGAACTATTTCAGTAGTGATTTCTCATGGTTTACCTTGTCACTGTTACATTCTCTTGATGTTTCAAAGTTCATTTAGGATTTCTTCGTTGAAATGCAAGAGTTGGATTATTTCAGTTGTGTTTGGTCTTGGTTTACCATGTCACTGTTACATTCTCTTGATGTTACAAAATTCATTTCGGATCTTTTCGTTGAAATGTAAAAGTTGGAATATTTCAGTAGTGTTTGTTGTGGTTTACATTGTCACAGTTACATTCTCTAGATGTTTCAAAGTTCATTTTGGATTTTTTTTTCGTTGAAATGCAAGAGTTGGAATATTTCAGTAGTGTTTGTTGTGGTTTACCTTCTTACTGCTACATTCCCTTGATGTTTCAAAGTTCATTTTGATCTTTTTCGTTGAAATGCAAGAGTTGGAATATTTCAGTAGTGTTTTGTCGTGGTTTACCTTGTCACTGTTACATTCTCTTGATGTTTCAAAGTTCATTTGGATTTTTTCATTAAAATGTAAGAGTTGGATTATTTCAGTAGTGTTTTGTCGTGGTTTACCATGTCACTGTTACATTTTCTTGATTTTTCAGAGTTCATTTTAGATTTCTTTCGTTAAAATGCAAGAGTAGGAATATTTTAGTAGTGTTTTGTCGTGGTTTATCATGTCACTGTTACATTCTCTTGATGTTTCAAAGTTCATTCGGATCTTTTTCGTTGAAATGCAAGAGTTGGAATATTTCAGTAGTGTTTTGTCGTAGTTTACCTTGTTACTGTTACATTCTCTTGATGTCTCAAAGTTCATTTGGATCTTTTTCGTTGAAATGCAAGAGTTGGAATATATCAGTAGTGTTTTGTCGTGGTTTACCTTGTCACTGTTACATTCTCTTGATGTTTGAAAGTTCATTTTAGATTTTTCTTTCGTTGAAATGTAAGAGTTGGAATATTTCAGTACTGTTTGTTGTGGTTTATCTAGTCACTTTTAAAATCTCGTGATGTTTCAAAGTTCATTTTAGATTTTTCTTTCCTTGAAATGTAAGACTTAGATTATTTCAGTAGTGTTTGTTGTGGTTTGTCTAGTCACTGTTACATTCTCTTGATTTTTAAAATTTCATTTTGGATTATTTACGTTGAAATGCAAGAGTTGAACTATTTCAATAGTGGTTTCTCATGGTTTACCTTGTCACTGTTACATTCTCTTGATGTTTCAAAGTTCATTTAGGATTTCTTCGTTGAAATGCAAGAGTTGGATTATTTCAGTTGTGTTTGGTCTTGGTTTACCATGTCACTGTTACATTCTCTTGATGTTCCAAATTTCATTTCGGATCTTTTCGTTGAAATGTAAAAGTTGGAATATTTCAGTAGTGTTTGTTGTGATTTACATTGTCACAGTTACATTCTCTAGATGTTTCTAAGTTCATTTTGGATTTTTTTTCGTTGAAATGCAACAGTTGGAATATTTCAGTAGTGTTTGTTGTGGTTTACCTTCTTACTGCTACATTCCCTTGATGTTTCAAAGTTCATTTTTGATTTTTTCGTTGAAATGCAAGAGTTATATAATTTCTGTAGTGTTTTGTCGTGGTTTACCTTGTCACTGTTACATTCTCTTGATGTTTCAAAGTTCATTTTGGATTTTTTCATTAAAATGTAAGAGTTGGATTATTTCAGTAGTGTTTTGTCGTGGTTTACCATGTCACTGTTACATTTTCTTAATTTTTCAGAGTTCATTTTAGATTTCTTTCGTTAAAATGCAAGAGTTGGAATATTTCAGTAGTGTTTTGTCGTGGTTTATCATGTCACTGTTACATTCTCTTGATGTTTCAAAGTTCATTCGGATCTTTTTCGTTGAAATGCAAGAGTTGGAATAGTTCAGTAGTGTTTTGTCGTAGTTTACCTTGTTACTGTTACCTTCTCTTGATGTCTCAAAGTTCATTTGGATCTTTTTCGTTGAAATGCAAGAGTTGGAATATTTCAGTAGTGTTTTGTCGTGGTTTACCTTGTCACTGTTACATTCTCTTGATGTTTCAAAGTTCATTTTGTTTTTTTTTGTTGAAATTTAAGAGTTGGAATATTTCAATAGTGTTTTGTCGTGGTTTACCTTGTCACTATTACATTCTCTTGATTTTTCAAAGTTCATTTTGGATTTCTTTCGTTAAAATGTAAGAGTTGGAATATTTCAGTAGTGTTTGTTGTGGTTTACCTAGTCACTGTTACATTCTCATGATGTTTCAAAGTTCATTTTGGATTTTTTTCGTTGAAATGCAAGAGTTGGAATATTTCAGTAGTGTTTGGTTGTGGTTTACCGTGTCACTGTTACATTCTTTTGATGTTTCAAAGTTCATTTTCGGATCTTTTTCGTTGAAATGCAAGAGTTGGAATATTTCAGTAGTGTTTTCTCATGGTTTACCTTGTCACTGTTACATTCTCTTGATGTTTCAAAGTTCATTTTGGATCCTTTTCGTTGAAATGCAAGAGTTGGATTATTTCAGTAGTGTTTTCTCATGGTTTACCTTGTCACTGTTACATTCTCATGATGTTTCAAAGTTCATTTTAGATTTTTCTTTCGTTGAAATGTAAGAGTTGGAATATTTCAGTAGTGTTTGTTGTGGTTTATCTAGTCACTGTTAAATTCTCTTGATGTTTCAAAGTTCATTTTAGATTTTTCTTTCCTTGAAATGTAAGAGTTAGATTATTTCAGTAGTGTTTGTTGGGGTTTATCTAGTCACTGTTACATTCTCTTGATTTTTAAAAGTTCATTTTGATTTTTTACGTTAAAATGCAAGAGTTGGATTATTTCAGTAGTGTTTTCTCATGGTTTACCTTGTCACTGTTACATTCTCTTGAGGTTTCAAAGCTCATTTTAGATTTTTTTGTTGAAATGTAAGAGTTAGATTATTTCAGTAGTGTTTTATAGTGGTTTACCTTGTCACTCTTACATTCTCTTGATGTTTCAAAGTTCATTTTGGATTTTTTTCGTTGAAATGCAAGAGTTGGAATATTTCAGTAGTGTTTGGTTGTGGTTTACCGTGTCACTGTTACATTCTTTTGATGTTTCAAAGTTCATTTTTGGATCTTTTTCGTTTAAATGCAAGAGTTGGAATATTTCAGTAGTGTTTTCTCATGCTTTACCTTGTCACTGTTACATTCTCTTGATGTTTCAAAGTTCATTTTGGATCCTTTTCGTTGATTAAATAAAAAAAAAAACAAGTTTTTTAAACTGAAAGTAAGGAGCGACATTAAAACTTAAAACGAACAGAAATTATTCCGTATATGAAAGGGGCTGTCCCCTCCTCAACGCCTCGCTCTTTACGCTAAAGTTTGACTCTGTCTCACAACTTTATTTTTTAAAACAATAAAAAACTTTAGCGTAAAGAGCGAGGCGTTGAGGAGGGGACAGCCCCTTTCATCTACGGAATAATTTCTGTTCGTTTTAAGTTTTAATGTCGCTCCTTACTTTCAGTTTAAAAAACTTGTTTTTTTTTTATTTAATTTCTGATCGTTTTTTTGTTAATGCAGGGGATGTTTCCCCCCTCTTTAAAAAATCGAGTAAATTTTCTCAGGCTCGTAGCCTTTGATGAGTAATACTAAACTTAATAAAATTTATATATTTAGAATCAGCATTATAAACACATTCTTTTGATACATTTATTGACATCAAAATTCCGTTTTTAAAAGTTTCGATTACTATTGAGCCGTATCGCTTGTTTTTTTATTGTTTTTTTTTTATTACGTATATGTTATTACGTATATGAGGGGGTTCTCCCCTTAGTCAATACCACGCTCTTTACGTTAAAAGTTAAAAAAAATTTTGATTCACAAACCCCTGAATCACAAAGGCCGTTTAATTAGAATAGATAGCTCTTTTTAAAGCACTAAAAAAAAACTGTAGCGTAAAGAGCGAGGTATTGACTTGGGGGAGAACCCCCTCACATACGTTATAATTTCTGTTCGTTTTAAGTTCTAATATTCCTTCTTAGATTTCAGTTGAAAAAACTTGTTTTTTTTTTTATTTAATTTCTGATCGTTTTTTAAATAATGCTTGGAAATCCGGCGCCCCCTTCATAGAAATGTCCCTTACCCCAAAGAAACATCCTCCACGGAAATATTCTCCAGATTAACCCCCTCGTCTAGCCCCCCCCCCCCTCCAGAAAAAATCCTTCCTGAAAATGGTTGTATACTTCCCAATAACCAATAAATAATGCTGGCAAGTCCGGCGCCCCCTTCATGGCAATTTCCCTTCCCCCATGAAAACTTCCTTCATGAACAGATCCTCCAACATAACCACCGACCCACCCTTCCCTCCCACTACCAGAAAAAAAACCTCCTGAAAACTTCTGTATACTTCCCAATAACCAATACTATATGTTAACATTGGGTAAAGTTCATAACTTTTAGCCCTCCCTCTGGGAACTTCGGGGGATTAAGTCATCCTAAAAGACATATTTATCATATTTTCGACCATGCTGAACAAAATGGCTATCTCAAAATTTTGATCGGGTGACTTTGGGAAAAAAATAAGCGTGGGAGGGGGCCTAGTTGCCCTCCATTTTTTTTGGTCACTTAAAAAGGGCACTAGAACTTTTAATTTCCGTTCCAATGAGCCCTCCCACGATATTCTAGGACCACTGGGTCGATACGATCACCCCTGGGGAAAAAAAAAACAAACAAACAAACAAATAAACACGCATCCGTGATCTTTCTTCTGGCAAAAAATGTAAAATTCCACATTTTTGTAGATAGGAGCTTGAAACCTCTACAGTAGGGTTCTCTGATACGCTGAATATGATGGTGTGATTTTCATTAAGGTTCTATAACTTTTAGGGGGTCTTTCCCCCTTTTTTTGAAAATCAGCCAAATTTTCTCAGGCGCGTATTATTATTAATCCCTAGAGAGTCCCAAAATGATCTAGAGTCACTAAGCTGAGGAAGGAGGAGGGGGGAGTATTTGTCTCATAATCCATGTTTTATCCTTAGGCCTTCCAAACATACAGACAAAAAACCTTGCATGGTTGTGACTTTAACATGGTTTAGCATTCCTCCTCTAACCCAAAATATTCTGACTGAAAAAAGCCTTTCTCTTCAATTTAACTTTTTTCTTATCTCCGTAAAAACGCTCTCTATTGAAATGGCTTTTGAATTACTTAACACCCTTACTCCTAAGGCTGAGCATATCATACGATAGCCAGGGATATGTTTATTAATTCGTTAGACAAACTTGATTACAATCTTTTTTTTTGTATTATTGATTCTATACCTTAGAAGATGACAATGGTGCCTCAAATGATACCGAGTCTTAAAAAGATTGATCAGATATCTTTTGGCTCGTTACACCACTTAACAACCACTTAACTGTCCAGGGGGACAGGGGGCCTTCTGGCGCCCTCTTTCCCTGTTTTTTTCTTTTCTCACTCTTTTTTTAGAATAAATTCGTCAATTTGGTCAATTTTTGGCACCTTTGTCACATTGCCCCCCCCCAAGATTTTTCTCATTGGCACCCTTGTCAAATTGCCCCCCCCCCAAGATTTTTCTTATTGGCACCCTTGTCACCACTTAACAAATGCACCCAACCCCCCAGAATTCACGATCACATGAGGAGGGATGGGTAAGAAGGTCCGAATTACACATAATTTATTCATGGTTTATTGATCCACGAAGGGGGACAGATTTCTGAGAAATTGATTGCATAATCGACTAGGACAAGATTTCTGGGAAATTGATTACATAATCAGCGGTGAATTATTGATTCTAAAGGCGGAATTAAGAAACAATATGGCTTCTTTGATCTTTAGGTCTGATAAATGGTGTTTAGTGACAGAGATAAATTAATATTCTATTTTTTAAATATGGCTTCTCAGGTCATTAGACTTAGCGATAAATTAATATTCTATCGAAGCCTTAATAGAGTAACCAAGAACATCTATGAGATGAAGAGATTAACGCGGGAATTTTTTCATGGGAATTTCAAATGTGACAGCACAGGGATGCCAAAACAAAAGGAACACACAGAAATTACGTTTAGGGATTATTTGGGCAAAACCGTTTGAGACATTTTAGAAGATGATTTGGGCGAAACCGTTTGAGACATTTTAGAAGATGATTTATGCGAAACAGTTTGAGACATTTTAGAAGATGATTTGGGTGAAACAGTTTGAGACATTTTAGAAGATGATTTGGGCGAAACAGTTTGAGACATTTTAGAAGACGATTTTAAAGGATGATTTAGAAGATGATTTGGGGTGAAACTCTGTGGTCGTTATAATACACAAGTTCCATTTGAACAGTATTATGAGGTCCCCAACCCCAAAGGGCCCCCGGGCCCCAAAGTCCCCCCGAGTCCCCAAAGGGCCCCCAAATGCCCCCGAGCCCCAAAAGGCCCCTGGGCCCCAAAAGCCCCCCCGGGCCTCTAAAGGGCCCTGGGCCCCAAAGAGCCCCACTACCCTCCCCCCTCCCCTCCCCCTGTCTCCTTTGTTGTGATTTACCTTGTCACTAGTACATTCTCTTGATGTTTCAAAGTTCATTTTAGATCTTTTTCGTTGAAATGCAAGAGTTGGAGTATTTCAGTAGTGTTTTCTCGTGGTTTACCATATCACTGTTACATTCTCATGATTTTTCAAAGTTAATTTTGAATCCTTTTCGTTGAAATGCAAGAGTTGGAATATTTCAGTAGTGTTTTCTCATGGTTTACCTTGTCACTGTTACATTCTCTTGATGTTTCAAAGTTCATTTTGGATTTCTTTCGTTGAAATGTAAGAGTTGGAATATTTCAGTAGTGTTTGTTGTGGTTTACCTAGTCACTGTTACATTCTCATGATGTTTCAAAGTTCATTTTGGATTTTTTTCGTTGAAATGCAAGAGTTGGAATATTGCAGTAGTGTTTGGTTGTGGTTTACCGTGTCACTGTTACATTCTTTTTTGTTTCAAAGTTCATTTTTGGATCTTTTTCGTTGAAATGCAAGAGTTGGAATATTTCAGTAGTGTTTTCTCATGGTTTACCTTGTTACTGTTACATTCTCTTGATGTTTCAAAGTTCATTTTGGATCCTTTTCGTTGAAATGCAAGAGTTGGATTATTTCAGTAGTGTTTTCTCATGGTTTACCTTGTCATTGTTACATTCTCATGATGTTTCAAAGTTCATTTTAGATTTTTCTTTCGTTGAAATGTAAGAGTTGGAATATTTCAGTAGTGTTTGTTGTGGTTTATCTAGTCACTGTTAAATTCTCTTGATGTTTCAAAGTTCATTTTAGATTTTTCTTTCCTTGAAATGTAAGAGTTAGATTATTTCAGTAGTGTTTGTTGGGGTTTATCTAGTCACTGTTACATTCTCTTGATTTTTAAAAGTTCATTTTGATTTTTTACGTTAAAATGCAAGAGTTGAACTATTTCAGCAGTGTTTTCTCATGGTTTACCTTGTCACTATTACTTTCTCTTGATGTCTCAAAGTTCATTTGGATCTTTTTCGTTGAAATGCAAGAGTTGGATTATTTCAGTAGTGTTTTCTCATGGTTTACCTTGTCACTCTTACATTCTCATGATGTTTCAAAGTTCATTTTAGATTTTCCTTTCGTTGAAATGTAAGAGTTGGAATATTTCAGTAGTGTTTTGTCGTGGTTTACCTTGTTACTGTTACATTCTCTTGATGTCTCAAAGTTCATTTGGATCTTTTTCGTTGAAATGCAAGAGGTGGAATATATCAGTAGTGTTTTGTCGTGGTTTACCTTGTTACTGTTACTTTCTCTTGATGTCTCAAAGTTCATTTGGATCTTTTTCGTTGAAATGCAAGAGTTGGAATATTTCAATAGTGTTTTGTCGTGGTTTACCTTGTCACTATTACATTCTCTTGATTTTTCAAAGTTCATTTTGAATTTCTTTCGTTGAAATGTAAGAGTTGGAATATTTCAGTAGTGTTTGTTGTGGTTTACCTAGTCACTGTTACATTCTCATGAAGTTTCAAAGTTCATTTTGGATTTTTTTCGTTGAAATGCAAGAGTTGGAATATTTCAGTAGTGTTTGGTTGTGGTTTACCGTGTCACTGTTACATTCTTTTGATGTTTCAAAGTTCATTTTTGGATCTTTTTTGTTGAAATGCAAGAGTTGGAATATTTCAGTAGTGTTTTCTCATGGTTTACCTTGTCACTGTTACATTCTCTTGATGTTTCAAAGTTCATTTTGGATCCTTTTCGTTGAAATGCAAGAGTTGGATTATTTCAGTAGTGTTTTCTCATGGTTTACCTTGTCACTGTTACATTCTCATGATGTTTCAAAGTTCATTTTAGATTTTTCTTTCGTTGAAATGTAAGAGTTGGAATATTTCAGTAGTGTTTGTTGTGGTTTATCTAGTCACTGTTACATTCTCTTGATGTTTCAAAGTTCATTTTAGATTTTTCTTTCCTTGAAATGTAAGAGTTAGATTATTTCAGTAGTGTTTATTGGGGTTTATCTAGTCACTGTTACATTCTCTTGATTTTTAAAAGTTCATTTTGATTTTTTACGTTAAAATGCAAGAGTTGAACTATTTCAGTGGTGTTTTCTCATGGTTTACCTTATCACTATTACATTCTCTTGATGTTTCAAAGTTCATTTTGGATCCTTTTCGTTGAAATGCAAGAGTTGGATTATTTCAGTAGTGTTTTCTCATGGTTTACCTTGTCACTGTTACATTCTCATGATGTTTCAAAGTTCATTTTAGATTTTTCTTTCCTTGAAATGTAAGACTTAGATTATTTCAGTAGTGTTTGTTGTGGTTTATCTAGTCACTGTTACATTCTATTGATTTTTAAAAGTTCATTTTTGATTTTTTACGTTGAAATGCAAGAGTTGAACTATTTCAGTAGTGGTTTCTCATGGTTTACCTTGTCACTGTTACATTATCTTGATGTTTCAAAGTTCATTTAGGATTTCTTCGTTAAAATGCAAGAGTTGGATTATTTCAGTTGTGTTTGGTCTTGGTTTACCATGTCACTGTTACATTCTCTTGATGTTACAAAGTTCATTTCGGATCTTTTCGTTGAAATGTAAAAGTTGGAATATTTCAGTAGTGTTTGTTGTGGTTTACATTGTCACAGTTACATTCTCTAGCTGTTTCAAAGTTCATTTTGGATTTTTTTTCGTTGAAATGCAAGAGTTGGAATATTTCAGTAGTGTTTGTTGTGGTTTACCTTCTTACTGCTACATTCCCTTGATGTTTCAAAGTTCATTTTTGATTTTTTCGTTGAAATCCAAGAGTTATATAATTTCTGTAGTGTTTCGTCGTGGTTTACCTTGTCACTGTTACATTCTCTTGATGTTTCAAAGTTCATTTTAGATTTTTTTTTTGTTGAAATGTATGAGTTAGATTATTTCAGTAGTGTTTTATAGTGGTTTACCTTGTCGCTCTTACACTCTCTTGATGTTTTAAGGTTCATTTTGGATTTTTTCATTAAAATGTAAGAGTTGGATTATTTCAGTAGTGTTTTGTCGTGGTTTACCATGTCACTGTTACATTTTCTTGATTTTTCAGAGTTCATTTTAGATTTCTTTCGTTAAAATGCAAGAGTAGGAATATTTTAGTAGTGTTTTATCGTGATTTATCATGTCACTGTTACATTCTCTTGATGTTTCAAAGTTCATTCGGATCTTTTTCGTTGAAATGCAAGAGTTGGAATATTTCAGTAGTGTTTTGTCGTAGTTTACCTTGTTACTGTTACATTCTCTTGATGTCTCAAAGTTCATTTGGATCTTTTACGTTGAAATGCAAGAGTTGGAATATTTCAGTAGTGTTTGGTCGTGGTTTACCTTGTCACTGTTACATTCTCTTGATGCTTCAAAGTTCATTTTTGTTTTTTTTGTTGAAATTTAAGAGTTGGAATATTTCAATAGTGTAGTGTTTTGTCGTGGTTTACCTTGTCACTATTCTATTCTCTTGATTTTTCAAAGTTCATTTTGGATTTCTTTCGTTGAAATGTAAGAGTTGGAATATTTCAGTAGTGTTTGTTGTGGTTTACCTAGTCACTGTTACATTCTCATGATGTTTCAAAGTTCATTTTGGATTTTTTTCGTTGAAATGCAAGAGTTGGAATATTTCAGTAGTGTTTGGTTGTGGTTTACCGTGTCACTGTTACATTCTTTTGATGCTTCAAAGTTCATTTTTGGATCTTTTTCGTTGAAATGCAAGAGTTGGAATATTTCAGTAGTGTTTTCTCAGGGTTTACCTTGTCACTGTTACATTCTCTTGATGTTTCAAAGTTCATTTTGGATCCTTTTCGTTGAAATGCAAGAGTTGGGATTATTTCATTAGTGTTTCCTCATGGTTTACCTTGTCACTGTTACATTCTCATGATGTTTCAAAGTTCATTTTAGATTTTTCTTTCGTTGAAATGTAAGAGTTGGAATATTTCAGTAGTGTTTGTTGTGGTTTATCTAGTCACTGTTAAATTCTCTTGATGTTTCAAAGTTCATTTTAGATTTTTCTTTCCTTGAAATAAAAGAGTTAGATTATTTCAGTAGTGTTTGTTGGGGTTTATCTAGTCACTGTTACATTCTCTTGATTTTTAAAAGTTCATTTTGATTTTTTACGTTAAAATGCAAGAGTTGGATTATTTCAGTAGTGTTTTCTCATGGTTTACCTTGTCACTGTTACATTCTCTTGAGGTTTCAAAGCTCATTTTAGATTTTTTTGTTGAAATGTAAGAGTTAGATTATTTCAGTAGTGTTTTATAGTGGTTTACCATGTCACTCTTACATTCTCCTGATGTTTCAAAGTTCATTTTGGATTTTTTTCGTTGAAATGCAAGAGTTGGAATATTTCAGTAGTGTTTGGTTGTGGTTTACCGTGTCACTGTTACATTCTTTTAATGTTTCAAAGTTCATTTTTGGATCTTTTTCGTTGAAATGCAAAAGTTGGAATATTTCAGTAGTGTTTTCTCATGGTTTACCTTGTCACTGTTACATTCTCTTGATGTTTCAAAGTTCATTTTGGATCCTTTTCGTTGAAATGCAAGAGTTGGATTATTTCAGTAGTGTTTCTCATGGTTTACCTTGTCACTGTTACATTCTCATGATGTTTCAAAGTTCATTTTAGATTTTTCTTTCGTTGAAATGTAAGAGTTGGAATATTTCAGTACTGTTTGTTGTGGTTTATCTAGTCACTTTTAAATTCTCCTGATGTTTCAAAGTTCATTTTAGATTTTTCTTTCCTTGAAATGTAAGACTTAGATTATTTCAGTAGTGTTTGTTGTGGTTTGTCTAGTCACTGTTACATTCTCTTGATTTTTAAAATTTCATTTTTGATTTTTTACGTTGAAATGCAAGAGTTGAACTATTTCAGTAGTGGTTTCTCATGGTTTACCTTGTCACTGTTACATTCTCTTGATGTTTCAAAGTTCATTTAGGATTTCTTCGTTAAAATGCAAGAGTTGGATTATTTCAGTTGTGTTTGGTCTTGGTTTACCATGTCACTGTTACATTCTCTTGATGTTACAAAGTTCATTTCGGATCTTTTCGTTGAAATGTAAAAGTTGGAGTATTTCAGTAGTGTTTGTTGTGGTTTACATTGAGACAGTTACATTCTCTAGATGTTTCAAAGTTTATTTTGGATTTTTTTTTCGTTGAAATGCAAGAGTTGGAATATTTCAGTAGTGTTTGTTGTGGTTTACCTTCTTACTGCTACATTCCCTTGATGTTTCAAAGTTCATTTTTGATTTTTTCGTTGAAATGCAAGAGTTATATAATTTCTCTAGTGTTTTGTCGTGGTTTACCTTGTCACTGTTACATTCTCTTGATGGTTCAAAGTTCATTTTAGATTTTTTTTGTTGAAATGTAAGAGTTAGATTATTTCAGTAGTGTTTTATAGTGGTTTACCTTGTCACTCTTACATTCTCTTGATGTTTTAAGGTTCATTTTGGATTTTTTCATTAAAATGTAAGAGTTGGATTATTTCAGTAGTGTTTTGTCGTGGTTTACCATGTCACTGTTACATTTTCTTGATTTTTCAGAGTTCAAATTAGATTTCTTTCGTTAAAATGCAAGAGTAGGAATATTTCAGTAGTGTTTTGTCGTGGTTTATCATGTCACTGTTACATTCTCTTGATGTTTCAAAGTTCATTTGGATCTTTTTCGTTGAAATGCAAGAGTTGGAATATTTCAGTAGTGTTTTGTCGTGGTTTACCTTGTCACTGTTACATTATCTTGATGTCTCAAAGTTCATTTTGGATTTTTTTCGTTGAAATGCAAGAGTTGGAATATTTCAGTAGTGTTTTGTCGTGGTTTACCTTGTCACTGTTACATTCTCTTGATGTTTCAAAGTTCATTTTTGTTTTTTTTTGTTGAAATGTAAGAGTTGGAACATTTCAATAGTGTTTTGTCGTGGTTTACCTTGTCACTATTACATTCTCTTGATTTTTCAAAGTTCATTTTGGATTTCTTTCGTTGAAATGTAAGAGTTGGAATATTTCAGTAGTGTTTGTTGAGGTTTACCTAGTCACTGTTACATTCTCATGATGTTTCAAAGTTCATTTTGGATTTTTTTCGTTGAAATGCAAGAGTTGGAATATTTCAGTAGTGTTTGGTTGTGGTTTACCGTGTCACTGTTACATTCTTTTGATGTTTCAAAGTTCATTTTTGGATCTTTTTCGTTGAAATGCAAGAGTTGGAATATTTCAGTAGTGTTTTCTCATGGTTTACCTTGTCACTGTTACATTCTCTTGATGTTTCAAAGTTCATTTTGGATCTTTTTCGTTGAAATGCAAGAGTTGGAATATTTCAGTAGTGTTTTCTCATGGTTTACCTTGTCACTGTTACATTCTCATGATGTTTCAAAGTTCATTTTAGATTTTTCTTTCGTTGAAATGTAAGAGTTGGAATATTTCAGTACTGTTTAATGTGGCTTATCTAGTCACTTTTAAATTCTCTTGATGTTTCAAAGTTCATTTTCGATTTTTTTTTCCTTGAAATGTAAGACTTAGATTATTTCAGTAGTGTTTGTTGTGGTTTATCTAGTCACTGTTACATTCTCTTGATTTTTAAAAGTTCATTTTTGATTTTTTAAGTTGAAATGCAAGAGTTGAACTATTTCAGTAGTGGTTTCTCATGGTTTACCTTGTCACTGTTACATTATCTTGATGTTTCAAAGTTCATTTAGGATTTCTTCGTTGAAATGCAAGAGTTGGATTATTTCAGTTGTGTTTGGTCTTGGTTTACCATGTCACTGTTACATTCTCTTGATGTTACAAAATTCATTTCGGATCTTTTCGTTGACATGTAAAAGTTGGAATATTTCAGTAGTGTTTGTTGTGGTTTACATTGTCACAGTTACATTCTCTAGATGTTTCAAAGTTCATTTTGGATTTTTTTTTCGTTGAAATGCAAGAGTTGGAATATTTCAGTAGTGTTTGTTGTGGTTTACCTTCTTACTGCTACATTCCCTTGATGTTTCAAAGTTCATTTTTGATTTTTTCGTTGAAATGCAAGAGTTATATAATTTCTGTAGTGTTTTGTCGTGGTTTACCTTGTCACTGTTACATTCTCTTGATGTTTCAAAGTTCATTTTGGATTTTTTCATTAAAATGTAAGAGTTGGATTATTTCAGTAGTGTTTTGTCGTGGTTTACCATGTCACTGTTACATTTTCTTGATTTTTCAGAGTTCATTTTAGATTTCTTTCGTTAAAATGCAAGAGTAGGAATATTTTAGTAGTGTTTTGTCGTGGTTTATCATGTCACTGTTACATTCTCTTGATGTTTCAAAGTTCATTCGGATCTTTTTCGTTGAAATGGAAGAGTTGGAATATTTCAGTAGTGTTTTGTCGTAGTTTACCTTGTTACTGTTACATTCTCTTGATGCCTCAAAGTTCATTTGGATCTTTTTCGTTGAAATGAAAGAGTTGGAATATATCAGTAGTGTTTTGTCGTGGTTTACCTTGTCACTGTTACATTCTCTTGATGTTTCAAAGTTCATTTTAGATTTTTCTTTCGTTGAAATGTAAGAGTTGGAATATTTCAGTATTGTTTGTTGTGGTTTATCTAGTCACTTTTAAAATCTCCTGATGTTTCAAAGTTCATTTTAGATTTTTCTTTCCTTGAAATGTAAGACTTAGATTATTTCAGTAGTGTTTGTTGTGGTTTGTCTAGTCACTGTTACATTCTCTTGATTTTTAAAATTTCATTTTGGATTATTTACGTTGAAATGCAAGAGTTGAACTATTTCAATAGTGGTTTCTCATGGTTTACCTTGTCACTGTTACATTCTCTTGATGTTTCAAAGTTCATTTAGGATTTCTTCGTTGAAATGCAAGAGTTGGATTATTTCAGTTGTGTTTGGTCTTGGTTTACCATGTCACTGTTACATTCTCTTGATGTTTCAAAGTTCATTTCGGATCTTTTCGTTGAAATGTAAAAGTTGGAATATTTCAGTAGTGTTTGTTGTGATTTACATTGTCACAGTTACATTCTCTAGATGTTTCAAAGTTCATTTTAGATTTTTTTTCGTTGAAATGCAAGAGTTGGAATATTTCAGTAGTGTTTGTTGTGGTTTACCTTCTTACTGCTACATTCCTTGATGTTTCAAAGTTCATTTTTGATTTTTTCGTTGAAATGCAAGAGTTATATAATTTCTGTAGTGTTTTGTCGTGGTTTACCTTGTCACTGTTACATTCTCTTGATGTTTCAAAGTTCATTTTGGATTTTTTCATTAAAATGTAAGAGTTGGATTATTTCAGTAGTGTTTTGTCGTGGTTTACCATGTCACTGTTACATTTTCTTAATTTTTCAGAGTTCATTTTAGATTTCTTTCGTTAAAATGCAAGAGTAGGAACATTTTAGTAGTGTTTTGTCGTGGTTTATCATGTCATTGTTACATTCTCTTGATGTTTCAAAGTTCATTCGGATCTTTTTCGTTGAAATGCAAGAGTTGGAATAGTTCAGTAGTGTTTTGTCGTAGTTTACCTTGTTACTGTTACCTTCTCTTGATGTCTCAAAGTTCATTTGGATCTTTTTCGTTGAAATGCAAGAGTTGGAATATATCAGTAGTGTTTTGTCGTGGTTTACCTTGTCACTGTTACATTCTCTTGATGTTTCAAAGTTCATTTTTGTTTTTTTTGTTGAAATTTAAGAGTTGGAATATTTCAATAGTGTTTTGTCGTGGTTTACCTTGTCACTATTACATTCTCTTGATTTTCAAAGTTCATTTTGGATTTCTTTCGTTAAAATGTAAGAGTTGGAATATTTCAGTAGTGTTTGTTGTGGTTTACCTAGTCACTGTTACATTCTCATGATGTTTCAAAGTTCATTTTGGATTTTTTTCGTTGAAATGCAAGAGTTGGAATATTTCAGTAGTGTTTGGTTGTGGTTTACCGTGTCACTGTTACATTCTTTTGATGTTTCAAAGTTCATTTTCGGATCTTTTTCGTTGAAATGCAAGAGTTGGAATATTTCAGTAGTGTTTTCTCATGGTTTACCTTGTCACTGTTACATTCTCTTGGTGTTTCAAAGTTCATTTTGGATCCTTTTCGTTGAAATGCAAGAGTTGGATTATTTCAGTAGTGTTTTCTCATGGTTTACCTTGTCACTGTTACATTCTCATGATGTTTCAAAGTTCATTTTAGATTTTTCTTTCGTTGAAATGTAAGAGTTGGAATATTTCAGTAGTGTTTGTTGTGGTTTATCTAGTCACTGTTAAATTCTCTTGATGTTTCAAAGTTCATTTTAGATTTTTCTTTCCTTGAAATGTAAGAGTTAGATTATTTCAGTAGTGTTTGTTGGGGTTTATCTAGTCACTGTTACATTCTCTTGATTTTTAAAAGTTCATTTTGATTTTTTACGTTAAAATGCAAGAGTTGGATTATTTCAGGTTCAGGTTCAGGTTCATACATTTTTATTAACAAAAAAACAACTCAATGTGACAACAAGTCGCACTAAAGCAAGAAGATGCTTGAAAAAGCGACCGGTTGGATATCATGCATGCCAAATCATCAAACCAATTAAAATGAAAAAAGGGGAAAACAATAATAATAACAGAAAATAATGATAAATATATAATGGCACAAAATATAAAACAAAAATAAAAATAAAATATCTACAAAAAAAAAAAAAAAAAAAAAAAAAAAAAAAAAAAAAAAGAAGCCTTCTCTCGAACCATTAACACTACCAAATTCCTGAAAAGAAATGATTTTTAATACGGGTTTTAAGTTGCGGCACACTTTCAGCTTGACGAACAGAATCTGGGAACGAATTCCAAACTGACGGGCCCATGTGTCTGGTCACTTGACTCGCTCTGGTTGTGTTCCGTGGCTCAGATGCAAGACTATCCGCACTCCTAGTCGAATAATCGTGATAAAACGAATTAGGCTTAAAAATATTCATAAAAAAATCCGGTGCAAAACCATTCAGACACTGAAATACAAAAACTCCAATTTGATAATCCCTTATTTCACCAACCTTTAAAATTTTAAACTTTCTAAAAAGTGATTCAGTGCTATCAACACCACGATCATACCTTCCAATCAACCTTATAGCCTTATTCTGCAGAACTTGAACTCTTCTAAAATTGCAACTAAAATTACTCGCCCAAATCAAACAACCATAATTTATATAAGGCGCTATTATGGAAAAATACAATAAAAGCAGAATTTTCAAAGGTAAAAAATTTTGAAAACGGTTCAGAACTCCAAGGCCTCGCGCCAGCTTGCATGCTATAATGTCGCAGTGTTTTCTCCAACTCAAGTTTCGATCCAGGATGAATCCCAGATATCGGATCTCTTCAACTTGTGATAGCGGTAGGCCATTGTAAATAATGACACCAGGGAGAGTGGGAGCAGAACCAGTCCTCGTAAACATCATAAAATTAGTTTTTGATGCATTGACGCTAAGTAGGCTAGCACAAACAAATTCATGTAGGCCATCCAGCGCCTTATTAGCCTTGAACAAGAGCTCTTGCAGCGACTTTGCTGCAATCACTAAAGCCGTGTCGTCAGCAAAAGAAGTAACTGAAGCTCCGGGAATGTAGAATCTCATTGTGTCTACAAATATCAGGTACAGGAGAGGGCCAAGAACTGAGCCCTGTGGAACACCACACTTTATGGGAAACGGCTGAGAAGATTTGTTACTCAAAGTCACTCGTAGCTTCCTTTCACTTAAATACGATCCAAACCAATTTAAAACACTACCCTTTATGCCTAAATAACACAGCCTTTCTAATAAAATCTTAAAATCAACAGTGTCGAAAGCTTTTCGAAAATCAATAAAAACGCCCATGCACTGCTCGCCATTCTCAAGTGCTGAGTTGATATTTTCCAGAAGATGCTGGACTGCCTGCGTCGTCGAATGTCCTTTCCGGAAGCCAAATTGACCATCGTGTAAAACACCAATTTTCATCAGATACTCATAAAGCCGGTGATGAACAATCTTTTCATAAACTTTTGAATAAATCGGGAGAATTGATATTGGTCTCCAATTAGATATATCAGTTTTGACTCCACCTTTGTGCAACGGTACAACTTTAGCTATTTTAAGCGCACTCGGGAACATCCCCTTTTCCATAGAAATATTGATAAGGTATACGAGGACAGGAAGCAAATAAACCAGAACCGACTTGAGCGTTCTAAGGTTCATTCCATCAACTCCTGCACTGTTTGACTTAATCGTGCTAACAATTTTGCGTACCTCCTCTTCAGTACAAGGCTGGAAATGCATTTCGAAACCTCTTCCTCGCTCATCAACAAAACTGCTTGATTCGAAAACATGGGAGCTCCTTGCTTCTTCTTGAATCTTGCAGCCAATTTCAGAGAAATATTGTCCAAATGCGTTGCAGATTTCCTCAGTTTCTTCCAAGGTCCTATTATTTAGTACAATTTTTGGCTCCGATGGCTTCATAGGGCCTTTTAGAAGATCATTCACAACTTGCCATGTTGCTTTGGGGTTACCTTTACTTTCTTCAAATACATTTGTAAAATATGCCTTCTTTTTTTTCCTTCTTAGGGCATTTGCCCTATTCCTTAGCTCTTTATACATCACATGGAGCTCATTATTCTGCGGATGATTCAGATGCTCCTCACACGCCTGATTTCTCATATTAAACAGATTCAGCAGCTCATTATCACACCATGGTTTTCTTGGTTTATTCTTTCTGGGGTTTGTTTCTTTAAGCGGACACGTCCTATCATAAACATTCGACACTATTTGGTTAAACTTTTCAAATGCTTCCGACGGATCATCTTCATTCAGTACTGTTTCCCAGTTAATAACACTAATTTGTTCTTCAAATTTTTTCAGATTAACTGGCTTCAGTTCACGCATTGGTATTTTATTCTTTCTGTTATGTTTCTTCACTTCAGAATTCAAATGCAATACAACCGGAAGATGGTCGGAGGCTGGGCTTATAACAACAGAGCAGTACGCTTTACTTAGTATCGCTGAAGACACAAACACATTATCGATGAGCGTTTCCGAATGATCCGTGATTCTCGTCGGAATGCTCACGGTCGGGTATAAATCATTTGACATCATCAGGCTCAAAAAATCCAAATTTGGTCCACGTACATTTAACAAATCAAAATTAAAGTCTCCCATACATATAAACTCTTGACTAGATCTATTTACCTTTGCAGCAAGACATTCAAATCCTTCAGCAAACTCTTCAAATGATGCACTTGGTGGCTTATATACAACAGTAAAAATACAAGCTCGATTTTCAAACTGAATTTCTATACTAAGGGTTTCTATCTTACCCTCCTTCCAAATGTCCAAATCCTTTCTAATTTTCCAATTCAAATCCTGTCGGACAATGAAAGCCAGGCCTCCACGTCCCATTGACGTTCGACTTCGAGCAATCAGTTCATAACCTGGAAAATTAAAGGACGAAAGAACAGTATCATGACCCAAAAATGTTTCACACAATGCCATTATATGTAAATTATTAGATCGTGAAATAAAATCAAAAATCTCATGGTAAGAAGACGTTAAATGACAATTCCATGTACATGCATGAAATCCAGACCGGCCTAACTCCTCCAAAGTTGATAACTGACGATATTTACTATCAAGAGATGGACGAAAACTAATTTGCGACCCATCATTTCCAATATCCGTCAACAAATAATCATCAACATTAAACGGATTATTTTGCAAATTACTCAATCTTCCACTTAAACTACTACTCATATCAACTTACGCAAAAAAGAATCCTATAATTCATCCCTTTTCCGCGCTCAAACGGGGCGATATTTATACACATAAGAAATCAAAAAATAAACAACAAAATAAAAATATAAATAAAGAGTAATATAGAACATCTTGACGAGATAAACACTACCAAACTACTCATAAACAACAAACTAAACGCAATCTGAAAGCGAGTTAATTCGACGAGCAGCTCGCTCACCCGGAAGCATTGCGAGAACCTGGCCACGATCTGACCATACATTTTTCACGCCAAACTTGTCTCTCGCGGCACTCAGGATATCGCGACGGCGCTTGGTTAGAGACTCAGACAAAAAGATTTTCGAACCAGCCAATTTTGATTTACTCGCAAACACTCTACGGGCCGTCTCACAGGTAGAAAATCTCACGAACACTGGTGCAACTTTATCGTTTGCCGACCCTGGATTATTCAATTTCGACCTGTAAACCATAGCAAAATCACAATCAGAGATACCAGAAAGCTCCAGCTTTTGCGAGGCTATATTCAGAATGGTCGACTTCAAGTCAACACCCGGCTGCTGTTTAATACCATGAAAAACTAGAGTTCCAAGCTGTTTTTCTTGCTCATAATCATCAATTTTCACTTCTAATTTTGCAATACGGTTCTCTAAATTTTCAATCAGTCCTTTGATATTCTTTACTGATACCAACAATTGCTCTAGCTTCGGATTAAACTCAAGCGACACTGACGAGTATATTTCACTCACGATAGTCTCAACAGAAGTTTTCAGAGTTCGGTCGTTTCCGCATTTATCTTGAACTTGCTTAGTAATCGCGCTCATCATTGATTCTTTTGTCTTAGCGATTTCTTCCTCAGTTGCGACTATTTTAACTAGCAAATCTGCGGTAGATGGTCCAGAAGAAACTGTTCTCAGCGATGCGAAAGTTTTGGAAGCCGTCTTATAAATGTCCGGGTTTTGGTTAACCTCTTTAAACGCACTTCCAACATTTTTATCAGTTTTTGTAGATGCTTCGCGGTAATTGTCCTCAAACGAGATGAGACTATTCTCCGTTAGGCGTGACTCTGTGTGATCTCCATACGCAAAAACTAAGTAGTTGAAATTCCTTTTTTATCCTTTGAAACTTGGATAATTCTTACGGGCCACAGCGGGAATCTTTTGAAATTCGCTAACGCAAGCTGGAACTGTTGAAATTTTGACATTTCTTCACTACTACGAGAAAAACCAAAAAAGAGAAAAAAAAAATCAACTTATCTTTCAGTGGGCAGGCCCACGGCAGCAGTGGCAATCAGCAATTGACGGCTGGCCCGGTGGTCCGCGGAACCTGCTTTGTTATTCACCACCGTACTCTGGCATCCTTAATCAGCTAATCCAAAGTAACACGAACGCCACACAAATAATAGGATAATCTGTTGATTGCTACCGTAATATAAGTCCTTTTTCTTTTCACAAAACGTGAATTAATTCACTTATTGCGAAACTGTCCACTGTAATTAATTCTAAATTTAATCCGGCTTAAAAATAAAACTGATGTTTACAGGTCAGATGCCAAACGAGAACTCTCAGTAGTGTTTTCTCATGGTTTACATTCTCTTGATGTTTCAAAGTTCATTTTTGTTTTTTTTTGTTGAAATTTAAGAGTTGGAATATTTCAATAGTGTTTTGTCGTGGTTTACCTTGTCACTATTACATTCTCTTGATTTTTCAAAGTTCATTTTGGATTTCTTTCGAATGTAAGAGTTGGAATATTTCAGTAGTGTTTGTTGTGGTTTACCTAGTCACTGTTACATTCTCTTGAGGTTTCAAAGCTCATTTTAGATTTTTGTGTTGAAATGTAAGAATTAGATTATTTCATTAGTGTTTTATAGTGGTTTACCATGTCACTCTTACATTCTCTTGATGTTTCAAAGTTCATTTTGGATTTTTTTTTCGTTGAAATGTAAGAGTTGGAATATTTCAGTAGTGTTTGGTTGTGGTTTACCTAGTCACTGTTACATTCTTTTGATGTTTCAAAGTTCATTTTTGGATCTTTTTCGTTTAAATGCAAGAGTTGGAATATTTCAGTAGTGTTTTCTCATGCTTTACCTTGTCACTGTTACATTCTCTTGATGTTTCAAAGTTCATTTTGGATCCTTTTCGTTGATTAAATAAAAAAAAACAAGTTTTTTAAACTGAAAGTAAGGAGCGACATTAAAACTTAGAACGAACAGAAATTATTCCGTATATGAAAGGGGCTGTCCCCTCCTCAACGCCTCGCTCTTTACGCTAAAGTTTGACTCTGTCTCACAACTTTATTTTTTAAAACAATAAAAAACTTTAGCGTAAAGAGCGAGGCGTTGAGGAGGGGACAGCCCCTTTCATATACGGAATAATTTCTGTTCGTTTTAAGTTTTAATGTCGCTCCTTACTTTCAGTTTAAAAAACTTGTTTTTTTTTATTTAATTTCTGATCGTTTTTTAGTTAATGCAGGGGATGTTTCCCCCCTCTTTAAAAAATCGAGTAAATTTTCTCAGGCTCGTAGCCTTTGATGAGTAATACTAAACTGAATAAAATTTATATATTTAGAATCAGCATTATAAACACATTCTTTTGATACATTTATTGACATCAAAATTCCGTTTTTAAAAGTTTCGATTACTATTGAGCCGTATCGCTTGTTTTTTTATTGTTTTTTTTTATTACGTATATGTTATTACGTATATGAGGGGGTTCTCCCCTTAGTCAATACCACGCTCTTTACGTTAAAAGTTAAAAAAAAATTTTGATTCACAAACCCCTGAATCACAAAGGCCGTTTAATTAGAATAGATAGCTCTTTTGAAAGCACTAAAAAAAAAAACTGTAGCGTAAAGAGCGAGGTATTGGCTTGGGGGAGAACCCCCTCACATACGTTATAATTTCTGTTCGTTTTAAGTTCTAATATTCCTTCTTACATTTCAGTTGAAAAAACTTGTTTTTTTTTTATTTAATTTCTGATCGTTTTTTAAATAATGCTTGGAAATCCGGCGCCCCCTTCATAGAAATGTCCCTTACCCCAAAGAAACATCCTCCACGGAAATATTCTCCATATTAACCCCCTCGTCTAGCCCCCCCCCCCCCTCCAGAAAAAATCCTTCCTGAAAATGGTTGTATACTTCCCAATAACCAATAAATAATGCTGGCAAGTCCGGCGCCCCCTTCATGGCAATTTCCCTTCCCCCATGAAAACTTCCTTCATGAACAGATCCTCCAACGTAACCACCGACCCACCCTTCCCTCCCACTACCAGAAAAAAAACCTCCTGAAAACTTCTGTATACTTCCCAATAACCAATACTATATGTTAACATTGGGTAAAGTTCATAACTTTTAGCCCTCCCTCTGGGAACTTCGGGGGATTAAGTCATCCTAAAAGACATATTTATTATATTTTCGACCATGCTGAACAAAATGGCTATCTTAAAATTTTGATCGGGTGACTTTGGGAAAAAAATAAGCGTGGGAGGGGGCCTAGTTGCCCTCCATTTTTTTGGTCACTTAAAAAGGGCACTAGAACTTTTAATTTCCGTTCCAATGAGCCCTCCCACGATATTCTAGGACCACTGGGTCGATACGATCACCCCTGGGGGAAAAAAAAACAAACAAACAAACAAACAAATAAACACGCATCCGTGATCTTTCTTCTGGCAAAAAATGTAAAATTCCACATTTTTGTAGATAGGAGCTTGAAACCTCTACAGTAGGGTTTTCTGATATGCTGAATATGATGGTGTGATTTTCATTAAGGTTCTATAACTTTTAGGGGGTCTTTCCCCCTTTTTTTGAAAATCAGCCAAATTTTCTCAGGCGCGTAACTTTTGATGGTTAGCACTAAACTTGATGAAAGTTATATATTTGAAATCAGCATTGAAATCTGATTCTTTTGATATATCTATTGGTGTCAAAAATAGATAGAGTTTCGGTTACCGTTTTCTAGAGTTTCGGTTACCATTGAGCCGGGTCGCTCCTTACTTACAGTTCGTTACCACGAACTGTTTGAAATGCAAGAGTTGGATTATTTCAGTAGTGTTTCTCATGGTTTACCTTGTCACAGTTACATTCTCATGATGTTTCAAAGTTCATTTTAGATTTTTCTTTCGTTGAAATGTAAGAGTTGGAATATTTCAGTACTGTTTGTTGTGGTTTATCTAGTCACTTTTAAAATCTCCTGATGTTTCAAAGTTCATTTTAGATTTTTCTTTCCTTGAAATGTAAGACTTAGATTATTTCAGTAGTGTTTGTTGTGGTTTGTCTAGTCACTGTTACATTCTCTTGATTTTTAAAATTTCATTTTGGATTATTTACGTTGAAATGCAAGAGTTGAACTGTTTCAATAGTGGTTTCTCATGGTTTACCTTGTCACTGTTACATTCTCTTGATGTTTCAAAGTTCATTTAGGATTTCTTCGTTGAAATGCAAGAGTTGGATTATTTCAGTAGTGTTTTGTCTTGGTTTACCATGTCACTGTTACATTCTCTTGATGTTTCAAGTTCATTTCGGATCTTTTCGTTGAAATGTAAAAGTTGGAATATCTCAGTAGTGTTTGTTGTGATTTACATTGTCACAGTTACATTCTCTAGATGTTTCAAAGTTCATTTTGGATTTTTTGTTTCGTTGAAATGCATGAGTTGGAATATTTCAGTAGTGTTTGTTGTGGTTTACCTTCTTACTGCTACATTCCCTTGATGTTTCAAAGTTCATTTTTGATTTTTTCGTTGAAATGCAAGAGTTATATAATTTCTGTAGTGTTTTGTCGTGGTTTACCTTGTCACTGTTACATTCTCTTGATGTTTCAAAGTTCATTTTGGATTTTTTCATTAAAATGTAAGAGTTAGATTATTTCAGTAGTGTTTTATAGTGGTTTACCTTGTCACTCTTACATTCTCTTGATGTTTCAAGGTTCATTTTGGATTTTTTTCATTAAAATGTAAGAGTTGGATTATATCAGTAGTGTTTTGTCGTGGTTTACCATGTCACTGTTACATTTTCTTGATTTTTCAGAGTTCATTTTAGATTTCTTTCGTTGAAATACAAGAGTTGGAATATTTCAGTAGTGTTTTGTCGTGGTTTACCTTGTTACTGTTACATTCTCTTGATGTCTCAATGTTCATTTGTATCTTTTTCGTTGAAATGCAAGAGTTGGAATATATCAGTAGTGTTTTGTCGTGGTTTACCTTGTCACTGTTACATTCTCTTGATGTTTCAAAGTTCATTTTTGTTTTTTTTTTGTTGAAATGTAAGAGTTGGAATATTTCAATAGTGTTTTGTCGTGGTTTACCTTGTCACTCTTAAATTCTCTTGATGTTTCAAGGTTCATTTTGGATTTTTTTCATTAAAATGTAAGAGTTGGATTATTTCAGTAGTGTTTTGTCGTGGTTTATCATGTTACTGTTACATTCTCTTGATGTTTCACAGTTCATTCGGATCTTTTTCGTTGAAATGCAAGTGTTGGAATATTTCAATAGTGTTTTGTCGTGGTTTACCTTGTTACTGTTACATTCTCTTGATGTCTCAAAGTTCATTTGGATCTTTTGCGTTGAAATGCAAGAGTTGGAATATATCAGTAGTGTTTAGTCGTGGTTTACCTTGTCACTGTTACATTCTCTTGATGTTTCAAAGTTCATTTTTGTTTTTTTTTTGTTGAAATGTAAGAGTTGGAATATTTCAGTAGTGTTTGTTGTGGTTTACCTAGTCAGTATTACATTCTATTGCTGTTTAAAAGTTCATTTTAGATTTTTTTTTTTTGTTGAAATGTAAGAGTTGGAACATTTCAGTAGTGTTTTGTAGTGGTTTACCTTGTCACTGTTACATTCTCTTGATGTTTCAAAGTTCATTTTGGATTTCTTTCGTTGAAATGTAAGAGTTGGAATATTTCAGTAGTGTTTGTTGTGGTTTACCTAGTCAGTATTACATTCTATTGCTGTTTAAAAGTTCATTTTAGATTTTTTTTTTGTTGAAATGTAAGAGTTGGAACATTTCAGTAGTGTTTTGTAGTGGTTTACCTTGTCACTGTTACATTCTCTTGATGTTTCAAAGTTCATTTTAGATTTTTTTGTTGAAATGTAAGAGTTGGAATATTTCAGTAGTGTTTTGTCATGGTTTACCATGTCACTGTTACATTCTCTTGATGTTTCAAAGTTCATTTGGATCCTTTTCGTTGAAATGCAAGAGTTGGATTGTTTCAGTAGTGTTTTCTCATGGTTCACGATGTCACTGTTACATTCTCTTGATGTTTCAAAGTTTATTTTGGATTTCTTTCGTTGAAACGTAAGAGTTGAAATATTTCAGTAGTGTTTGTTGTGTTTTACCTAGTCAGTATTACATTCTATTGCTGTTTAAAAGTTCATTTTAGATTTTTTTTGTTGAAATGTAAGAGTTGGAACATTTCAGTAGTGTTTTATAGTGGTTTACCATGTCACTGTTACATTCTCTTGATGTTTCAAAGTTTATTTTGGATTTCTTTCGTTGAAATGTAAGAGTTCGAATATTTCAGTAGTTTTTGTTGTGGTTAACCATGTCACTGTTACATTCTCTTGATGTTTCAAAGCTCATTTTAGATTTTTTTGTTGAAATGCAAGAGTTGGAATATTTCAGTAGTGTTTTGTAGTGGTTTACCTTGTCACTTTTATATTTTCTTTATGTTTCAAAGTCCATTTTGGATTTTTTTTCGTTGAAATGCAAGAGTTGGAGTATTTCAGTAGTGTTTTGTCATGGTTTACCATGTCACTGTTACATTCTTGATGTTTCAAAGTTCATTTTTGATTTTTTCGTTGAAATGCAAGAGTTATATTATTTCAGTAGTGTTATGTCGTGGTTTACCTTGTCACTGTTACATTCTCTTGAGGTTTCAAAGCTCATTTTAGATTTTTTTGTTGAAATGTAAGAGTTGGATTATTTCAGTAGTGTTTTGTAGTGGTTTACCTTGTCACTCTTACATTCTCTTGATGTTTCAAAGGTCATTTTGGATTTTTTTCGTTGAAATGTAAAAGTTGGATTATTTCAGTAGTATTTTGTCGTGGTTTAACATGTCACTGTTACATTTTCTTGATTTTTCAGAGTTCATTTTAGATTTCTTTCGTTGAAATGCAAGAGGTGGAATATTTCAGTAGTGTTTTCTCGTGTTTTACCTTGTCACTGTTACATTCTCTTGATGTCTCAAAGTTCATTTTGGATTTTTTCGGTGAAATGCAAGAGTTGGAATATTTCAGTAGTGTTTTTCTATGGTTTAACTTCTCACTGAATTATTCTCTTGATGTTTCAAAGTTCATTTTAGATTTTTTTTTTTTCATTGAAATGTGAGAGTTGGAATATTTCAGTAGTGTTTTCTCGTGGTTTACCATGTCACTGTTACATTCTCATGATCTTTCAAAGTTCATTTTGATTTTTTTTTCGTTGAAATGCAAGAGTTGGAATATTTCAGTAGTGTTTTGTCAAGGTTTACCATGTCACTGTTACATTCTCTTGATGTTTCAAAGTTCATTTTGGATTTTTTTCGTTGAAATGTAAGAGTTGGATTATTTCAGTAGTATTATGTCGTGGTTTACCTTGTCACTGTTACATTCTCTTCATGTTTCAAAGTTCATTTTGGATTTATTTCGTTGAAATGTAAGAGTTGGATTATTTCCGCAGTGTTTTATAGCGGTTTACCTTGTCATTCTTACATTCTCTTGATGTTTCAAAGTTCATTTTGGATTTTTTTCGTTGAAATGTAAGAGTTGGATTATTTCAGTAGTGTTTTATCGTGGTTTACCATGTCACTGTTACATTTTCTTGATTCTTCAGAGTTCATTTTAGATTTCTTTCGTTGAAATGCAAGAGTTGGATTATCTCAGTAGTGTTTTGTCGTGGTTTACCTTGTCATTCTTACATTCTCTTGATGTTTCAAAGTTCATTTTGGATTTTTTTCGTTGAAATGTAAGAGTTTGATTATTTCAGTAGTGTTTTGTCGTGGTTTATATTGTCACTGTTACATTCTCTTGATTTTTCGAAGTTCATTATGGATTTTTTTTTGTTGAAATGTAGGAGTTGGAATATTTTAGTAGTGTTTTTTCATGGTTTAGCTTGTCTCTGTTACATTCTCTTGATGTTTCAAAGTTCATTTCGGATTTTTTATTTCTTGAAATGTAAGAGTTGGAGTATTTTTGTAGTGTTTGTCGTGGTTTACCTTGTCACTGTTACATTCTCTTGATGTTTCAGAGTTCATTTGGGGTTTTTTCGTTGAAATGCAAGAGTTTGAGTATTTCAGTAGTGTTTTGTCGTGATTTACCTTGTCGCTGTTACATAGGCTAGGTTACAATAGGTTAGGTTAGATTAGGTTAGGTTAGGTTAAGTTAGGTTAGCCTAACCTAATCTAACCTAGCCTAACCTATTGTAACCTAACTTATGTAACAACTTATGTAACTAACTTATGTAACGACAAAACACTACTGAAATCATCCAACTCTTGCATTTCAACAAAAATGATCCAAATTGAACTTTGAAACATCAAGAGAATGTATTCCAACTCTTGCATTTCAACCAAAGAAATCCAAAATGAACTTTGAAACATCAAGAGAATGTAACAGTGATATGATAAAACACTAGAAAACATTACTGAAATATTCCAACTCTTGCATTTCAACGAAAAAGATCTAAAATGAACTGTGAAACATCAAGAGAATGTACCAGTGATAAGGTAAACCACAACGAAACACTATTGAAATATTCCAACTATTACATTTCAACAAAAAAAATCCAAAATGAACTTTGAAACATCAAGAGAATGTAACAGTGACATGGTAAACCCTGAGAAAACACCACTGAAATAATCCAACTCTTGCATTTCAACGAAAAAAAAAATCAAAAATGAACTTTGAAAATCAAGAGAATGTAACAGTGACTAGGTAAACCACAACAAACACTACTGAAATATTCCAACTCTTACATTTCAAGGAATGAAAAATCTAAAATGAACTTTGAAACATCATGAGAATGTAACAGTGACTAGGTAAACCACAATAAACACTACTGAAATATTCCAACTCTTACATTTCAAAGAAAGAAATCCAAAATGAACTTAGAAACATCAAGAGAATTTAACAGTGACAAGGTAAACCATGACAAAACACTACTGAAAAATTCCAACTCTTGCATTTCAATGAAAGAAATCCAAAATGAACTTCGAAACATCAAGAGAATGTAACAGTGACCTGGTAAACCATGACGAAACACTATTGAAATATTCCAACTCTTGCATTTCAACGAAAAAGATCCAAAATGAACTTAGAAACATCAAGAGAATGTAACAGTGACATGGTAAACCATGAGAAAACACTACTGAAATAATCCAACTCTTGCATTTCAAAGAAAAATATCTAAAATGATCTTTGAAACATCAAGAGAATGTACCAGTGACAAGGTAAACCACAACAAAACACTACTGAAATATTCCAACTCCTACATTTCACCATAAAAAAAAAAATCCAAAATGAACTTTGAAACATCAAGAGAATGTAACAGTGACAAGGTAAACCAAGACAAAACACTACTGAAAAATTCCAACTCTTGCATTTCAATGAAAGAAATCCAAAATGAACTTTGAAAAATCAAGAGAATGTAGCTGTGACAAGGTAAACCATGAAAAAACAGTACCAAAATATTCCAACTCTTACATTTAAATGAAAAAAAAACTAAAATGAAACTTGAAACATCAAGAGAATGTAAAAGTGAGAAGGTAAACCGTGACAAAACACTACTGAAATATGCCAACTCTTGCATTTCAACGAAAAAATCCAAAATGAACTTTGAGACATCAAGAGATGTAACAGTGACAAGGTAAATCACCACAAAACACTACTGAAATATTCCAACTCTTGCATTTCACCAAAGGAAATCTAAAATGAACTCCGAAAAATCAAGAAAATGTAACAGTGACATGATAAACCACGATAAAACACTACTGAAATAATCCAACTCTTACATTTCAACGAAAAAAATCCAAAATGAACTTTGAAACATCAAGAGAATGTAAGAGTGACAAGGTAAACCACTATAAAACACTACTGAAATAATCTAACTCTTACATTTCAACAAAAAAATCTAAAATGAACTTTGAAACATCAAGAGAATGTACCAGTGATAAGGTAAACCACAACGAAACACTATTGAAATATTCAAACTCTTACATTTCAACAAAAAAAAAAATCCAAAATGAACTTTGAAACATCAAGAGAATGTAACAGTGACATGGTAAACCACTACAAAACACTACTGAAATAATCTAACTCTTGCATTTCAACGAAAAAAAAAAAATCAAAAATGAACTTTGAAAATCAAGAGAATGTAACAGTGACTAGGTGAACCACAACAAACACTACTGAAATATTCCAACTCTTATATTTAAAGGAATGAAAAATCTAAAATGAACTTTGAAACATCATGAGAATGTAACAGTGACTAGGTAAACCACAATAAACACTACTGAAATATTCCAACTCTTACATTTCAAAGAAAAAAATCCAAAATGAACTTTGAAACATCAAGAGAATGTAACAGTGACAAGGTGAACCATGAGAAAACACCACTGACATAATCCAACTCTTGTATTTCAACGAAAAAAATCCAAAATGAACTTTGAAACATCAAGAGAATGTAACAGTGACATGGTCAATCATGACGAAACACTATTGAAATATTCCAACTCTTGCATTTCAACGAAAAAGATTCAAAATGAACTTTGAAACATCATGAATATGTAACAGTGACATGGTAAACCACGAGAAAACACTACTGAAATAATCCAACTCTTGCATTTCAACAAAAAAATCTAAAATGAACTTTGAAACATCAAGAGAATGTACCAGTGACAAGGTAAACCACAACAAAACACTACTGAAATATTCCAACTCCTATATTTCACCATAAAAAAAAAATCCAAAATGAACTTTGAAAAATCAAGAGAAGGTAACTGTGACAAGGTAAACCATGACAAAACAGTACTGAAATATTCCAACTCTTACATTTAAATGAAAAAAAAAACTAAAATGAAACTTGAAACATCAAGAGAATGTAAAAGTGAGAAGGTAAACCATGACAAAACACTACTGAAGTATGCCAACTCTTGCATTTCAACGAAAAAATCCAAAATGAACTTTGAGACATCAAGAGATGTAACAGTGACAAGGTAAATCACGACAAAACACAACTGAAATATTCCAACTCTTGCATTTCAACGAAAGAAATCTAAAATGAACTCTGAAAAATCAAGAAAATATAACAGTGACATGTTAAACCACGATAAACCACTACTGAAATAATCCAACTCTTACATTTCAACGAATTAATCCAAAATGGACTTTGAAACATCAAGAGAATGTAAGAGTGACAAGGTAAACCACTACAAAACACTACTTAAATATTCCAACTCTTACATTTCAAAAAAAATCTAAAATGAACTTTGAAACATCAAGAGAATGTAACAGTGACAAGGTAAACCACGACAAAACACTACTGAAATAATCCAACTCTTGCATTTCAACGAAAAATATCAAAAATGAACTTTGAAACACCAAGAGAATGTAACAGTAACAATTTAAACCACAATAAACACTACTGAAATATTCCAACTCTTGCATTTCAACGAAAAAAAAAAATCCAAAATGAACTTTGAAACATCAAGAGAATGTAACAGTGACAAGGTAAACCACTACAAAACACTAGTTAAATATTCCAGCTCTTACATTTCAAAAAAAAATATAAAATGAACTTTGAAACATCAAGAGAATGTAACGGAGACTAGATAAACCACAACGAAACACTACTGAAATAATCCAACTCTTGCATTTCAACGAAAATGATCCAAATTGGACTTTGAAACATCAAGAGAATGTAACATTGACATGGTAAACCACAACAAATACTACTGAAATGTTCCAACTCTTACATTTCAACGAAAGAAATCCAAAATGAACTTTGAAACATCAAGAGAATGTAACAGTGACATGGTAAACCATGACAAAACACTACTGAAGTATTCCAACTCTTGCATTTCAACGAAAGAATTCCAAAATGAACTTTGAAACATCAAGAGAATGTAACAGTGACATGGTAAACCATGACAAAACACTACTGAAATATTCCAACTCTTGCATTTCAACGAAAAAGATCCAAAATGAACTTTGAAACATCAAGAGAATGTAACAGTGACAAGGTAAATCACGAGAAAAAAGTACTGAAATATTCCAACTCTTGCATTTCAACGAAAAAGATCTAAAATGAACTGTGAAATATCAAGAGAATGTACCAGTGATAAGGTAAACCACAACGAAACACTATTGAAATATTCCAACTCTTACATTTCAACGAAAAAAAAATCCAAAATGAACTTTGAAACATCAAGAGAATGTAACAGTGACATGGTAAACCACTACAAAACACTACTGAAATAGTCTAACTCTTGCATTTCAACGAAAAAAATCAAAAATGAACTTTGAAACATCAAGAGAATGTAACAATGACTAGGTAAACCACAACAAACACTACTGAAATATTCCAACTCTTACATTTCAAGGAATGAAAAATCTAAAATGAACTTTGAAACATTATGAGAATGTAATAGTGACTAGGTAAACCACAATAAACACTACTGAAATATTCCAACTCTTACATTTCAACGAAAGAAATTCAAAATGAACTTTGAAACATCAAGAGAATGTAACAGTGACAAGGAAAACCATGAGAAAACACCACTGAAATAATCCAACTCTTACATTTCAACAAAAAAATCCAAAATGAACTTTGAAACATCAAGAGAATGTAACAGTGACATGGTAAACCATGACGAAACACTATTGAAATATTCCAACTCTTGCATTTCAACGAAAAAGACTCAAAATGAACTTTGAAACATCATGAAAATGTAACAGTGACATGGTAAACCACGAGAAAACACTACTGAAATAATCCAACTCTTGCATTTCAACGAAAAATATCTAAAATGAACTTTGAAACATCAAGAGAATGTAACAGTGACTAGGTAAACCACAACAAAACACTACTGAAATATTCCAACACTTACATTTCAAGATAAAAAAAATCCAAAATGAACTTAGAAACATCAAGAGAATGTAACAGTGACAAGGTAAACCACAACAAAACACTACTGAAAAATTCCAACTCTTGCATTTCAATGAAAGAAATCCAAAATGAACTTTGAAAAATCAAGGGAATGTAACTGTGACAAGGTAAACCATGACAAAACATTACTGAAATATTCCAACTCTTACATTTAAATGAAAAAAAAAACTAAAATGAAACTTGAAACATCAAGAGAATGTAAAAGTGAGAAGGTAAACCATGACGAAACACTACTGAAATATGCCAACTCTTGCATTTCAACGAAACAAATCCAATGAACTTTGAGACATCAAGAGATGTAAAATGACAAGATAAATCACGACAAAACACTACTGAAATATTCCAACTCTTGCATTTCAACGAAAGAGATCTAAAATAAACTCCGAAAAATCAAGAAAATGTAACAGTGATATGGTAAACCACGACAAAACACTACTGAAATAACCCAAATCATACATTTCAACGAAAAAAATCCAAAATGAACTTTGAAACATCAAGAGAATGCAACAGTGACAAGGTAAACCACTACAAAACACTACTTAAATATTCCAACTCTTACATTTCAACAAAAAAATCTAAAATGAACTTTGAAACATCAAGAGAATGTAATAGTAACAAGGTAAACCACGACAAAACACTATTGAAATATTCCAACTCTTACATTTCACCGAAAAAAATTAAAAATGAACTTTGAAACATCAAGAGAATGTAACAGTGACAATGTAAACCACGACAAAACACTACTGAAATATTCCAACTCTTGCATTTCAACGAAAAAGATCCAAATGAACTTTGAGACATCAAGAGAATGTAACAGTGACAAGGTAAACCACGACAAAACACTACTGAAATATTCCAACTCTTGCATTTCAACGAAAAAGATCCAAATGAACTTTGAGACATCAAGAGAATGTAACAGTGAAATGGTAAACCACGACAAAACACTACTGAAATATTTCAACTCTTGCATTTCAACGAATGAAATCTAAAATGAACTCTGAAAAATCAACAAAATGTATGAGTGACATGGTAATCCACAACAAACACTACTGAAATAATCTAACTCTTATATTTCAAGGAAAGAAAAGTCTAAAATGAACTTTGAAACATCAAGAGAATGTAACAGTGACTAGATAAACCACAACAAACACTACTGAAATATTCCAACTCTTACATTTCAACGAAAGAAAAATCTAAAATGAACTTTGAAACACCAAGATATTTTAACAGTGACAAGGTAAACCACGACATAGCACTACTGAAATAATCTAACTCTTGCATTTCAATAAAAGAAATCCAAAATAAACACTGAAAATCATGAGAATGTAGCAGTAGCATGGTAAAGCACGACAAGCATGACAAGGTAAACCACGGGAAAACAGTACTGAAATATTCCAACTCTTACATTTACAGGAAAAAGATCCAAAATGAACTTTGAAACACCAAGAGAATGTAACAGTGATATGGTAAACCATGACAGAACACTACTGAAATATACCAACTTTTGCATTTCAACGAAAAAGATTCAAACTGAACTTTGAAACATCTTGAGAATGTAACAGTGACATGGTAAACCAGGAGGAAACACTACTGAAATAATCTAACTCTTGCATTTCAACGAAAAAGATCTAAAATGAACTTACAAACATCAAGAGAATGTACTAGTGACAAGGTAAACCACAACAAAACACTACTGAAATATTCCAACTCTTGCATTTCAACGAAAAAAATCAAAATGAAATTTAAAAAATCAAAAGAATGTAAATGTGACTAGATAAACCAAGACGAAACACTACTGAAAGAATCCAACTCTCGCATTTCAACGAAAATGATCCAAAATGGACTTTGAAACATCAAGAGAATGTAAGAGTGACATGGTAAACCACAACAAACACTACTGAAATATTCCAACTCTTACATTTCAATGAAAGAAATCTAAAATGAACTCTGAAAAATCAAGAAAATGTAAAAGTGACTAGATAAACAAAGAAAAAACACTACTGAAATAATCCAACTCTTGCATTTCAACAAAAATGATCCAAAATGAACTTTGAAACATCAAGAGAACGTAACAGTGACATGGTAAACCACAACAAACACTACTGAAATATTCCAACTCTTACATTTCAACGAAAGAAATCCAAAATGAACTTTGAAACATCAAGTGAATGTAACAGTGACATGGTAAACCATGACAAAACACTACTGAAACATTCCAACTTTTGCATTTCAACGAAAAAGATCCAAAAATGAACTTTGAAACATCAAGTGAATGTAATAGTGACATGGTAAAGCACTAGAAAACACTACTGACATATTCCAACTCTTGCATTTCAACGAAAAAGATCTAAAATAAATTGTGAAACATCAAGAGAATGTACCAGTGATAAGGTAAACCACAACAAAACACTATTGAAATATTCCAACTCTTACATTTCAACAAAAAAAAAATCCAAAATGAACTTTGAAACATCAAGAGAATGTAACAGTGACATGGTAAACCACAACAAAACACTACTGAAATAATCCAACTCTTAAATTTCAACGAAAAAAAAAATCCAAAATGAACTTTGAAACATCAAGAAAATGTAAGAGTGACAAGGTAAACCACTGTAAAACACTACTGAAATAATCTAACTCTTATATTTCAACAAAAAAAATCTAAAATAAGCTTTGAAACACCAAGGGAATGTAACAGTGACAAGGTAAACCACGACACAGCAATACTGAAATAATCTAACTCTTGCATTTCAATGAAAGAAATCCAAAATAAACTCTGAAAAATCATGAGAATGTAGCAGTAACATGGTAAAGCACGACAAGCATGACAAGGTAAACCACGGGAAAACAGTACTGAAATATTCCAACTCTTACATTTCCAGGAAAAAGATCCAAAATGAACTTTGAAACATCATGATAATGTAAGAGTGACATTGTAAACCAGGAGAAAACACTACTGAAATAATCTAACTCTTGCATTTCAACGAAAAAAATCAAAATGAACTTTGAAAAATCATGTGAATGTAAAAGTGACTAGATAAACCACAACAAACACTACTGAAATAATCTAACTCTTACATTTCAAGGAAAGAAAAATATAAAATGAACTTTGAAACATCAAGAGAATGTAACAGTGACTAGGTAAACCACAACAAACACTACTGAAATATTCCAACTCTTACATTTCAACGAAAGAAAAATCTAAAATGAACTTTGAAACATCATGAGAATGTAACAGTGACAAGGTAAACCACGACATAGCACTACTGAAATAATCTAACTCTTGCATTTCAATGACAGAAATCCAAAATAAATTCTGAAAAATCATGAGAATGTAGCAGTAACATGGTAAAGCATGACAAGCATGACAAGGTAAACCACGGGAAAACAGTACTGAAATTTTCCAACTCCTACATTCCAGGAAAAAGATCCAAAATGAACTTTGAAACATTAAGAGAATGTAACGGTGACATGGTAAACCATGACAAAACACTACTGAAATATTCCAACTCTTGCATTTCAACGAAAAAGATTCAAAATGAACTTTGAAACATCATGAGAATTTAACAGTGACACGGTAAAGCAGGAGAAAACACTACTGAAATAATCTAACTCTTGCATTTCAACAAAAAAGATCTAAAAGGAACTTTGAAACATCAAGAGAATGTACTAGTGACAAGGTAAACCACAACAAAACACTACTGAAATATTCCAACTCTTGCATTTCAACGAAAAAAATCAAAATGAACTTTGAAAAATCAAGTGAATGTAAAAGTGACTAGATAAACCATGACAAAACACTACTGAAATAATCCAACTCTTGCATTTCAAAGAAAATGATCCAAAAGGAACTTTGAAACATCAAGAGAATGTACTAGTGACAAGGTAAACCACAACAAAACACTACTGAAATATTCCAACTCTTGCATTTCAACGAAAAAGATCCAAAAATGAACTTTGAAACATCAAGAGAATGTAACAGTGACATGGTAAAGCACTAGAAAACACTAATGAAATATTCCAACTCTTGCATTTCAACGAGAAAGATCTAAAATGAACTGTGAAACATCAAGAGAATGTACCAGTGATAAGAGAATGTAACAGTGACATGGTAAACCACGACAAAACACTACTGAAATATTCCAACTCTTGCATTTCAACGAAAGAAATCTAAAATGAACTCTGAAAAATCAAGAAAATGTAAGAGTGACTAGATAAAGCACGACAAAACACTACTGAAATAATCTAGCTCTTGCATTTCAACGAAAACAAAATCAAAAATAAACTTTGAAACATCAAGAGAATGTAATAGTGACAAGGTAAACCATAAAAAACACTACTGAAATATTCCAAGTCTTACATTTCAAGGAATGAAATATCTTAAATGAACTTTGAAACATCATGAGAATGTAACAGTGACTAGGTAAACCATAATAAACACTACTGAAATATTCCAACTCTTACATTTCAACGACAGAAATCAAAAATGAACTTTGAAGCATCAAGATAATGTAACAGTGACAAGGTAGACCATGAGAAAACACCACTGAAATAATCCAACTCTTGCATTTAAACGAAAAAGATCCAAAATGAACTTTGAAACATCAAGAGAATGTAACAGTGACATGGTAAACCATGACTGAACACAATTGAAATATTCCAACTCTTGCATTTCAACGAAAAAGATTCAAAATGAACTTTGAAACATCATGAGAATGTAACAGTGACATGGTAAACCACGAAAAAACACTACTGAAATAATCCAACTCTTGCATTTAAACGAAAAAATCTAAAATGAACTTTGAAACATCAAGAGAATGTAACAGTGACAAGGTAAACCACAACAAAACACTACTGAAATATTCAAACTCCTACATTTCAACATAAAAAAAAAAAAAAATCAAAAATGAACTTTGAAACATCAAGAGAATGTAACAGTGACAAGGTAAACCACGAAAAAACACTACTGAAAAATTCCAACTCTTGCAATTCAATGAAAGAAATCCAAAATGAACTTTGAAAAATCAAGAGAATGTAACTGTGACAAGGTAAACCATGCCAAAACAGTACTGAAATATTTCAACTCTTACATTTCAATGAAAAAAAAAACTGCAATGAAATAATAAACATCAAGAGAATGTAAAAGTGAGAAGGTAAACCATGACAAAACACTACTGAAATATGCCAACTCTTACATTTCAACGAAAGAAAAATCTAAAATGAACTTTGAAACATCATGAGAATGTAACAGTGACAAGTTAAACCATGAGAAAACACTACTGAAATAATCCAACTCTTGCATTTCAACAAAAAAAAATCTAAAATGAGCTTTGAAACACCAAGAGAATGTAACAGTGACAAGGTAAACCACGACATAGCACTACTGAAATAATCTAACTCTTGCATTTCAATGACAGAAATCCAAAATAAATTCTGAAAAATCATGAGAATGTAGCAGTAACATGGTAAAGCATGACAAGCATGACAAGGTAAACCACGGGAAAACAGTACTGAAATTTTCCAACTCTTACATTCCAGGAAAAAGATCCAAAATGAACTTTGAAACATTAAGGGAATGTAACAGTGACATGGTAAACCATGACAAAACACCACTGAAATATTCCAACTCTTGCATTTCAACGAAAAAGATTCAAAATGAACTTTGAAACATCATGAGAATTTAACAGTGACACGGTAAAGCAGGAGAAAACACTACTGAAATAATCTAACTCTTGCATTTCAACAAAAAAGATCTAAAAGGAACTTTGAAACATCAAGAGAATGTACTAGTGACAAGGTAAACCACAACAAAACACTACTGAAATATTCCAACTCTTGCATTTCAACGAAAAAAATCAAAATGAACTTTGAAAAATCAAGTGAATGTAAAAGTGACTAGATAAACCACGAAAAAACACTACTGAAATAATCCAACTCTTGCATTTCAACGAAAAAGATCCAAAAATGAACTTTGAAACATCAAGAGAATGTAACAGTGACATGGTAAAGCACTAGAAAACACTAATGAAATATTCCAACTCTTGCATTTCAACGAAAAAGATCCAAAAATGAACTTTGAAACATCAAGAGAATGTAACAGTGACATGGTAAAGCACTAGAAAACACTACTGAAATATTCCAACTCTTGCATTTCAACGAGAAAGATCTAAAATGAACTGTGAAACATCAAGAGAATGTACCAGTGATAAGAGAATGTAACAGTGACATGGTAAACCACGACAAAACACTACTGAAATATTCCAACTCTTGCATTTCAACGAAAGAAATCTAAAATGAACTCTGAAAAATCAAGAAAATGTAAGAGTGACTAGATAAAGCACGACAAAACACTACTGAAATAATCTAGCTCTTGCATTTCAACGAAAACAAAATCAAAAATGAACTTTGAAAAATCAAGAGAATGTAACAGTGACTAGGTAAACCATAAAAAACACTACTGAAATATTCCAAGTCTTACATTTCAAGGAATGAAATATCTTAAATGAACTTTGAAACATAATGAGAATGTAACAGTGACTAGGTAAACCATAATAAACACTGCTGAAATATTCCAACTCTTACATTTCAACGACAGAAATCGAAAATGAACTTTGAAACATCAAGATAATGTAACAGTGACAAGGTAGACCATGAGAAAACACCACTGAAATAATCCAACTCTTGCATTTAAACGAAAAAGATCCAAAATGAACTTTGAAACATCAAGAGAATGTAACAGTGACATGGTAAACCATGACTAAACAGAATTGAAATATTCCAACTCTTGCATTTCAACGAAAATGATTCAAAATGAACTTTGAAACATCATGAGAATGTAACAGTGACATGGTAAACCACGAAAAAACACTACTGAAATAATCCAACTCTTGCATTTCAACGAAAACATCTAAAATGAACTTTGAAACATCAAGAGAATGTGCCAGTGAGAAGGTAAACCACAACAAAACACTACTGAAATATTCAAACTCCTACATTTCAACATAAAAAAAAACAAAAAAAATCAAAAATGAACTTTGAAACATCAAGAGAATGTAACAGTGACAAGGTAAACCACGACAAAACACTACTGAAATATTCCAACTCTTGCATTTCAATGAAAGAAATCCAAAATGAACTTTGAAAAATCAAGAGAATGTAACTGTGACAAGGTAAACCATGCCAAAACAGTACTGAAATATTTCAACTCTTACATTTCAATGAAAAAAAAAACTGCAATGAAATAATAAACATCAAGAGAATGTTAAAGTGAGAAGGTAAACCATGACAAAACACTACTGAAATATGCCAACTCTTGCATTTCAACGAAAAAAATCCAAAATGAAATTTGAGACATCAAGAGATGTAACAGTGACAAGGTAAATCACGACAAAACACTACTGAAATATTCCAACTCTTGCATTTCAACGAAAGAAATCTAAAATAAACTCCAAAACATCAAGAGAATGTAACAGTGACAATGTAAACCACGACAAAACACTACTGAAATATTCTAACTCTTGCATTTCAACGAAAAATATCAAAAATGAACTTTTAAACATCAAGAGAATGTAACAGTAACAATGTAAACCACAATAAACACTACTGAAATATTCCAACTCTTGCATTTCAACGAAAAAAAAAATCCAAAATGAACTTTGAAACATCAAGAGAATGTAACAGTGACAAGGTCAACCACTACAAAACACTACTGAAATATCCCAACTCTTACATTTCAATAACAAAATCTAAAATGAACTTTGAAACAGCAAGAGAATGTAACAGTGACTAGGTAAACCACAACAAACACTACTGAAATATTTCAACGATTACATTTCAACGAAAGAAATCCAAAATGAACTTTGAAACATCAAGAGAATGTAACAGTGACAAGGTCAACCACTACAAAACACTACTGAAATATCCCAACTCTTACATTTCAATAACAAAATCTAAAATGAACTTTGAAACAGCAAGAGAATGTAACAGTGACTAGGTAAACCACAACAAACACTACTGAAATATTTCAACGAAACATTTCACATTTCAACGAAAGAAATCCAAAATGAACTTTGAAAAATCAAGAGAATGTAATAGTGACAAGGTAAACCACGACAAAACACTATTCAAATATTCCAACTCTTACATTTCAACGAAAAAAATCAAAAATGAACTTTGAAACATCAAGAGAATATAACAGTGACAAGGTAAACCACCGCAAAAAACTACTGAAATATTCCAACTCTTGCATTTCAACAAAAAAGATCCAAATGAACTTTGAGACATGAAGAGAATGTAACAGTGACATGGTAAACCACGACAAAACACTACTGAAATATTCTAACTCTTGTATTTCAACGAAAGATATCTAAAATGAACTCTGAAATATCAAGAAAATGTAACAGTGATATGGTAAACCACGACAAAACACTACTGAAATAATCCAACTCTTACATTTCAATGAAAAAAATCCAAAATGAACCTTGAAACATCAATAGAATGTAAGAGTGACAAGGTAAACCACTATAAAACACTACTGAAATAATTTAACTCTTGAATTTCAACGAAAAGAAATCAAAAATGAATTTTTAAACATCAAGAGAATGTAACAGTAACAATGTAAACCACAATAAACACTACTGAAATATTCCAACTCTTACATTTCAACAAAAAAAATCTAAAATGAACTTTGAAACATCAAGAGAATGTAACAGTTACAAGGTAAACCACGACCAAACACTACTGAAATAATCTAGCTCTTGCATTTCAACGAAAAAAAAAATCAAAAATGAACTTTGAAAAATCAAGAGAATGTAACAGTAACAAGGTAAACCACAACAAACACTACTGAAATATTCCAACTCTTGCATTTCAACGAAAAAAAAAATCCAAAATGAACTTTGAAACATCAAGAGAATGTAACAGTAACAAGGTAAACCACAACAAACACTACTGAAATATTCCAACTTTTACATTTCAACGAAAAAATCCGAAATGAACTTTGAAACATCAAGAGAATGTAACAGTGACATGGTAAACCACGACGAAACACTACTGAAATAATCCAACTCTTGCATTTCAACGAAGAAATCCTAAATGAACTTTGAAACATCAAGAGAATGTAACAGTGACAAGGTAAACCATGAGAAAACACTACTGAAATAATCCAACTCTTGCATTTCAACGTAAAAAATCAAAAAAGAACTTTGAAAAATCAAGAGAATGTAACAGTGACTAGATAAACCACAACAAACACTACTGAAATAATATAACTCTTACATTTCAAGGAAAGAAAATCTAACATGAACTTTGAAACATCAAGAGAATGTAACAGTGTCTAGATAAACCACATCAAACACTATTGAAATATTCCAACTCTTACATTTCAACGGAAGAAAAATCTAAAATGAACTTTGAAACATCATGAGAATGTAACAGTGACAAGGTAAACCATGAGAAAACACTACTGAAACAATCCAACTCTTGCATTTCAACGAAAAGGATCCAAAATGAACTTTGAAACATCAAGAGAATGTAACAGTGACAAGGTAAACCATGAGAAAACACTACTGAAATATTCCAACTCTTGCATTTCACCGAAAAAGATCCAAAAATGAACTTTGAAACACCCAGAGAATGTAACAGTGACACGGTAAACCACAACCAAACACTACTAAAATTTTCCAACTCTTGCATTTCAACGAAAAAATCCAAAATGATATTTGAAACATTAAGAGAATGTAACAGTGATATGGTAAACCACAACAAACACAAGTGAAATAATTTAACTCTTGAATTTCAACGAAAAGAAATCAAAAATGAACTTTGAAAAATCAAGAGAATGTAACAGTGACTAGGTAAACCACAACAAACACTACTGAAATATTCCAACTCCTACATTTCAAGGAAAGAAAATTCTAAAATGAACTTTGAAACATCATGAGAAGGTAACCATGAGAAAACACTACTGAAATATTCCAACTCTTGATTTTCAACGAAAAAGATCTAAAATGAACTTTGAAACATCAAGAGAATGTACTAGTGACAAGGTAAATCACAACAAAGGAGGCAGGGGGAGAGGGAGGGGGGAGGGTATTGGGGCTCTTTGGGGCCCAGGGGGCCTTTGGGGGCCCGGGGGTCTTTGGGGGATCTGGGGGCATATGTGGGGCCTGGGGGCCCTTTGGGGACTCAGGGGCCTTTGGGGGCCCGGGGGGCCTTTGAGGGCCCGGGGGGCCCTTTGGGGTTAGGGTAGGGGACCTCACAATACTGTTCAAATGGAACTTGTGTATTATAACGACCACAGAGTTTCACCCCAAATCATCTTCAAAAATCATCTTATAAAATGTCTCAAACTGTTTCGCCCAAATCATCTTCTAAAATGTCTCAAACTGTTTCGCCCAAATCATCTTCTAAAATGTCTCAAACTGTTTCGCCTAAATCATCTTCTAAAATGTCTCAAACGGTTTCGCCCAAATCATCTTCTAAAATGTCTCAAACGGTTTCGCCCAAATAATCCAAAACCTAATTTCTGCGCGTTCCTTTTGTTTTGGCATCCCTGCGCAGTCGCATTTGAAATTCCCATGAAAACATTCTCGCGTTAATCTCTTCATCTCATAGATGTTCTTGGTTACTCTATTAAGGGTTCGATAGAATATTAATTTATCGCTAAGTCTAATGACATGAGAAGCCATATTTAAAAAATAGAATATTAATTTATCTCTGTCACTAAAGACCATTTATTCCTCAGACCTAAAGATCAAAGAAGCCATATTGTTTCTTAATTCCCCCGTTAGAATCAATAATTCACCGCCGATTATGTAATCAATTTCCCAGAAATCTTGTCCTAGTCGATTATGCAATCAATTTCTCAGAAATCTGTCCCCTTCGTGGATCAATAAACCATGAAGAAATTATGTGTAATCCGGACCTTCTTACCCATCCCTACTCACATGAGCTCTCTTCCAACTTTCAACAGTCGTTTGTTCTATATAACGGGGTAGGTAGGCAAAATTATGTTTCACAAAAAAACTCAGGTTACTCGTGAAAAGTAAAGAGCAAATTTAAAACTTGAAATGAATCGAAAATAGCTTATCAAACAGTTCGTGGTAATGAATTGTAAGTAAGGAGCGACCCGGCTCAATAGTAACCAAATCTCTAAAATACGGAATTTTGATACCAGTAGATACATCAAAAGAATCGGACTTTCATGCTGACTTCAAATATTTAAGTTTCGTCAAGCTTAGTCGTAACCATCAAAAGTTACGAGCCTGAAAATATTTGCCCTATTTTCAAAAAAGGGGGGAAACACCCCCTAAAAATGATAGTACCTTTATGAAAATCAAAAAAATCATATTCAGCGTATCAGAGAACCCTACTGTACGGGTTTTAAGCTCCTACCTGCAAAAATGCGTAATTTTGCATTTTTTGTCAGAAGAAAGATCACGGATGCGTGCTTATTTGTTTGTTTTTATGGTTTTTTTCCAGGGGTGATCGTAGCAATCCAGAGGTCATAAAATATCGCGAGAGGGCTCATTAGAATGGAAATTTAAAGCTCTTGTACCCTTTCTAAGTGACCAAAAAAATTGGAGGGCACTTAGGCCCCCTTCCACACTCATTTTTTCCCAAAGTCACCCGATCAAAATTTTGAGATAGCCATTTCATTCAGCATAGTCGAAAACCTAACAAATATGTCTTTGAGGATGACTTAATCCCCCACAGTTCCCGGGGGAAGGGCTCCAAGTTATGAACTTTGCCCATTGTTTACATATAGTATTTGTTACTTGGAAGTATGCTGACGTTTTCAGGAGGGATTTATTCTGGTGGGAAGGGGGGTCGGAGGAGGAGGCTACGTGGAGTATCTTTCCATGTAGGATATTGTCATGGGGGAAGGGACATTTCTATGACAGGGGCCGCCGGATTTCCCAGCATTATTTAAAAAATAATCAGAAAATAAATGAAAAACAAGTTTTTTCAACTAAAAGTAAGGAGCAACATTAAAACTTAAAACGAGCAAAAAATGCCTCGCTCTTTACGCTAAAGTTTTCTAGTACTTTCAAAAAAGCTATCTATTCTAATTAAACGGCCTTTGTGATTCAAGGGTCATTCTTAAAGAATTGGAACAAAATTCAAACTTTATCATAAAGAGCGAGGTATTGACTAGGGGGAGAACCCCTCACTTACGTAATAAAAATATACGAACATAGAAGTTCGTTACGTAAGTTATTTCGTAAGTTACGTCAAATCAAAATTTCGAGAAAGCCATTTAGCCAAAAAAGTATAATTAATATGCATATTTCATTTTTATTATTCATTACGGTGAGCCAAAATCAAAGCTGCATTAATTCAAAAACGTTCAGAAATTAAATAAAAAAACAAGTTTTTTTTTTAACTGAAAGTAAGGAACGACGTTAAAACTTAAAACGAATAGAAATTATTCCGTATATGAAAGGGGCTGTCTCCTCCTCAACGGGTCTCTCTTTACGCTAAAGTTTTTTATTGTTTTAACAAATGGAGTTGTGAGAAATATTCAAACTTTACCGTAAAGAGCAAGGCGTTGAGGAGGGGACAGCCCATTCCATATACGGAATAATTTCTGTTCGTTTTAAGTTTTAATGTCGCTCCTTACTTTCAGTTAAAAAAACTTGTTTTTTTTATTTAATATAAGATATCAATATCTAAAACAAGCAAAACCTACTCTGAGTTGAGAAATGAGAAAAATAACAACCAGAAATTACAGTGATCAAAGAAGCAACATCCAAATGAACAGAGATTACGTGAAATGTATGTGATACTGCCCCCCATAGAAACCCACAAATACTAAAGTGTCATTATACTTTATTAAAAATTAAATAAATCCCTTTCACCGAAAGCTTATTTAGTTAATTAATCTTCAATATATTTGGTTGTATCATACAGAAATAAAAGTAAGGAAAAAGAACTGTTGAAAAAGTATTTGGTTTTCGTAAAGTGCAACTAAACTTTGACTCTACAGTCTCCAAAACTACAAAAATATACCTCTGAGTTTTGCACGGGAGAAGCAAGTACGAGATCTAAATCCAGGCTCTGGGCAAAAAAATATTGGACCCCTGCCCCCTTCCCTGCCTCTTCTTACACAATGCAGTACTGTTGCAAATAAATATGATAGGTCATAGGAGTAGAAGACAGTTTTGGAAGATAAGAGCTGCAATTCCCTGGTTAAGTACTATCACACATTTTTTGCATATGTTTAGGTAGTTTATTTTTTTTTCAATTTTGAATTTTCTACCCAGTTGAGAAAAAAAAATCGTAATAGAATTTGTAATAAATAAGATTCAATTATAAATTAAGAAAAACTTAAACTTTAACGTAAATTCCCATAATTACAAATTACATTAGGCCTCTTGGTAGATCAGATCCATGGGATTTGCCTCCCCGCCCCTAGAAAGTGGTGTTCTCTTAGTATCTGCTATTCCTTACCAATATCAATAAAGCGGTCATATCTAATCTATCTATATATTCCATAAACACAATGCATGACAGTAAATAAAATTCATCATTTTAAAATTTCACAGATCTTAAAAAAAATTCTTATAACCCCTAGGATAGAGATGTAACTTTCTTTCACTGTAGTTTCTAATTCTATATTAGTTTGCTCATGCATAAAACTATTTCAAATTTTATCATTAGACCTAAATGAGCTTTCTGAAAAACCTGGCTCCTTATGCATATGATTCACTCACCGTGACTACAGAAGTGAAGGGTGTCACAGTTTTCCACAACGATGAAAAATGCTACGAAGCTTATTACAAAGGTGAATGATCAAATTAGACTATTATAAAACAGGAGAGGATTTGGCAGCATGTTGATTCTGTAACAAATCAAATTATGTATAAAAATAAAAACACAATTATTGATGCCTAAAGGTGGTTTGATCCTACTATTCGATCGGTGGCTGTTCTGAGCCTGGGCAGAGAGGGGGGCAGCTGTTCCCCCACTCTTCCTGACGTTAAATTGTGACGCTAAATTAAATTCTTATTAAGGTAACTTAACCCCTCCTTCAGATTATGAGGCTTAAAACCGTTTTTGTTTCTAATATTAAAATGAGAGTAAGGTTAAGATGGTTAGACCACGTTTTATAGATGAAGAATGACAGATTGTCAAAAATTGCGTTTTTCTGCCATCTATCTGGAGCCAAATAGAAAGTAGATTGTATTTGAGTGGGATGGGCGGAGTTTACAAGAAAGAATTTCAACGAAATTAGGACTACAGAGGAGAGGGTAAAGAGCAAAGCTTCGAATAGACTGGGTTGGAGAAGGAGCATTCTCAACTTTATTAGACTCAGGCGGCTTGGTGCTGCAGTGTATTGCTATTAGTAGTAATAGCAGTATCGTACAGGTAGCTATGTCATAACGTTCAAGTCCTTTGACCTTTTATATGCGACAACCAGGAAATGATACAAGAAAAAAAATCCGTTCAATTTTATACATCCATCTCGTGCTATCCTATCAAAGCTAAAAAGTTACTTCTTGAAGCAAGATAGATGTTTAAAACCAAGTGATTTAACTTGAACAAAGAACTAGTGGCGTAGTTAACACTTCTGTGAGCCTGGAATTTTGAAAGCATAAAAAAGAGAACTTGATCACTTACCGCTTCAGATCATTGCCGAAAATAGAAACAAATATGCAGATATTTTTATGGGTGCAAGTTTATATAAATAAAAAAAAAAATTGAGGATTGCTGAGTTGAGAATTTATTTTCTCGGAAATTCTGCTAGCTGAAAAGTATTTCATTTAATTGTAGGGGAAATTTGGTTACTAGCTGTTCCTAAAACAGTGTGTAGGTAAGTTAATCTAAGTGTAATTGATATAAACCCTCCATTTTATTGTTGATCACTTTTCTAAAGGAATCCTAAAAATCCTAATAGCGTCACTGCTTGGAAACTTGCAGTGATGGATAAAAACTGTTTCACCAGTTTAGTTTGACAACAATGGCTTGCTCCCTCAATGGCCCCACTAAGTAAAGGTGCCAAACAAGAAACGAAAAAAAAAATTGAATGAATAACCAAATGATCTTTTTATCTTTTAGAACGATCTTTTATGTTCAATGGGTTTGTTTTGGAGGAATCATATTTTATATCCTAATTAAAAAGTATAGAAGCTACCGTTGCTTCCAAAACTCTAGTATCTAATGCAAATTCAGACTTATAGAAAAAAAAGATTGAAAATTGAAAATAATTTCTTACTCTCAAAACAAGCATAAAACTCTTGTATTAACATCTCCCCAAACTGGTTGAATCGTCAAAATAAAACAATGAAAAATGTACTTTAATATACCATCTATTACGGTTTTATTCAATAGGCTTAAAAATTTTGATATATTTTTTTTCCTAAACATAAAAAAAAGACTGAAAGTAACATTTTTGTTTTGTTAATTTTTTACTATTTTTATTTTTTTTAAAGCTATGCTTTTTTGAAAAACTAATTAGCTATGGTTTTAGATATTTAGCTATGGCTGCATAATTTGGTTGTGGCTATATAAAGAGTTTCCAGCTGTGGTTGTAGCCGAAATTATTGTGATGATAATTTTCCTTTTGATTTTATATTTAACAATTATATTTATTTTTAAGCAAGGCCAAACGATAAACTCCAGATTCTGTCTAAGACTTTCAAGTTTTAGCTATGATTGCATATTTTGGGCTATGATTTTATCAGCATTTTCACTGTGATTTTAGCATAATTTGTGTTAAACCTTGTTTTTAATGTGATTTTGCAATCTACAACTAAATTATTTTTAGGTGAAGCCAAGGAAGAAACTTCACATTGAAATTCCAGCTTGGCAGAAGTATTACGCTCTTCTGCATTTCTTAATTATGATCCCTGCCTATGAAATGTTTGCTGGCAGCGTCAAGGTATGGAAACATATCAAAAAACAAGTTTTATGATAGTCTTATTAAGAACACTAATTTTTTTTTTCACGAAAAGTGAAGATCAAATATAAAACCACAAATGAAGACAAAGAGAACAGAAATTACTATGAACAATAAAGAAAACGAAGAAAAATTAAAGAAAGAAATGAAACCTAAACAGAACAGAAATTACAATGAACAATAAAGAAAAACGAAGGAAAATTACTACTAGTAAGTATGATGTCGACACCCCCTTAAAGTCCCTACAAGACTACATTACCATTTATATGGATTGATTATCTGAATTTTAAGTCTTACTCATCCAATAAAAGTTTCTAACTGTTTTTCAAGTGACGTTTTAAGGGATTACATTTAAAATTAAGTAAAGAATTACCAAAATAAGGGTATTTTTTAATCAGTAAAACTAAATGTTTTTAGTTGTGTTGAATCATGAAATTGCATTAGGGAGGGGGTATTTTTTCCAATTTTTTTAAGCAAACACAAAGAAACATTTGTTTCATAATTTATTCCTTTTAAGTTTGAATTTGCAATGGATTGCAAAACTGGAAAGTCAATTTGGTTATTAACAATCGACGTTTCTGAAAGTTTTAAGATATTGAAGTTACTATGCATTTGAAATGAATGGATTCACTATTTGTAGATATTCAGGGTCAAGTTGTCAATAGCTGTAAAAATGTGCATAATCAAACAGCTTAAGAAATTGCAGCTTTCCTTTGAAGGTGTGATTGATTGTCTTTGGAAATCAGCATGTTGTGAGTGTTTGAAAGTTACGGGCGAAAAGTGTTGTCAAATTTAGCTATTTATATTGCTTGTTCACTTTCACAGCTCATCGTAGCAACATTGACGAAAATATGATAATGAATTTTTAATTTTGAAACAATGAAAAGAAAACCCCTTAGAAAATCAGGGTTTTCAGGTGTGAATTCACCAAAGATGGATCCAGGGACAAAAAATGTCCTTGGCACTTTAAGTGTGTTTAAGACCTAAATTTCTTGTATGTAAATGTGGAATTTTGATCACAGCAATATCCAGATGTCAAAGTTCGTCGCTTGTCACCCTCAATCAGCTAGGGGTTTACTCGAGTAAAGGTGGCTTCCTTTAAACAACTTAGTTTGACTTACTTGACTAAGTCCCATCCATCCTTGAAGGTCGTCTTGGGGCCTCTTTCTTCGTAACGGCGTGGATGTGCCTTTTGTATGCTTCACGGTCTTCTGCTAGGCGAAGAAGGTCCGAGAGGCGCTGGGGTGCAAGGTTTTCCTTCCACCTTTTTGGGGGACGACCACGAGGACGAGAACCGTGAATTTGGCCTTCGAAGGTGATTTTTGGGAGACGGGACCGACTCATCCGTTGTACGTGACCGAGCTATCGAAGTTGCTGGAGCTGGATCTTCATGAGAATTGTTTGTTGTACTTTAAGGTGCTCGAGAAGTTCGACATTTGAGATTCTATCAAGGTAGGTGATCCCGCCGATGCGGCGGAGGCACTTAGTTTCAAATGCCGTAAGTCGACGGTTGTCATTTACCTTCAGTGTCCATGTTTCACATGAGCAGATTGCGATGGGGATGATCAGGGTATCAAAAAGTCGTGTCTTAAGCCGCAGAGACAAATCCTTGCTTCACCATATGGGCATAAGGGCCTTGAAACTGGAACTCGCGAGGGCGAGACGTCTTTTAATGTCTTTTTATAGACTGTTGTCACTGGTGATCAGACTACTGAGTTAAGGGAATTCGTCAACCCACTGGATACTCTCTCCATTAATTTTCAGGTCTGGCTTAACTGTATCCTGCGGCTTTCGTAAGCAGCACATAGCCTTTGTTTTTGATACATTTATGATCATTCCAGAAGAACTAGTGGCTTCGAAGACGTTGTTAGCAACGGCTTGTAGATCCTCGGGTGTTTCAGCCATTTCGTCAATATCGTCGGCGTAGGCTAGCTTATCTATCTGAACACCCCCTATATGTGCGCCACAAGTTGTATCCACCAGGCATAAGACTGCTGTGAGGAAAAGGTTGAACGGCTCTGGAGACAAAAGGCATCCTTGAAGGACACCTGCAGAAGTTTGGAAACTGTCAGTGAGACCTTCACTAGTTATGACGCGACTCCCAAATTTTGAGTACATATCTTTGATAGGATCTACTAGGTTTCGTGGCACCCCGTAATGGAGGAGGATATGCCATAGGCCATTTCTCCAAATAAGGTCAAATGCTTGCCTAAAGTCGATGAAGAGATGATACAGGTCGCGACCGAATTCCAGATATTTCTCTAAAATATGGCGAACAGTGAAAATTTGATCAACGGTCGATCTACCAGGGCGAAAACCGGCTTGGTATTTTTGGATGACTAAGGATGACACAGCTCTGATCCGTTGGAGTATAATTCGGGTGAAGATCTTGGCAGTTTGACTTGTTAGGCTAATAGGACGGTAATTATCACATAATGCCTTTGACTCCTTCTTGTGCAGTGGAACAATTGTGGCTTCGCACCAAGAAGTTGGGAAATGACTCTTTTGCCAGGCACCAGATACAATCTTGTGGAAAAGATCTATAAGTGGTTCACACCGGACTTTCAGCAGTTCTGCCTGTATCCCGTCCGGGCCAGGGGCCTTGTTAGTCTTCAGCGCTTGGATGGCATCCTCGACCTCAGAACGGAGAGGAGGTGGGCTGGGGTCTGAGACAGTAACGGGAAAGAGGTCCAGGACAGCAGGGTTTGGAAAGATATCAGGATTAAGCTTTTCTTTGAAATGCTCCATCCATCTCGATCGGATACCTTCTGTGCTTTGTATCTGAGAGCCATTTTTATCTAGCAGTGTACAAGAACTGAGGCTTTTCTTGCTTGTTAGCTCACGAACTGGCTTTTTCTACAGCACGCTTCAACTGCTTATATCTGTCCCTGCTCTCTCTGTCTGACCTGTTATTGTGTTTTCGTTTCTCAGCACATAATAAAATGATTTCGTTGGTTATCCAAGGCTTTTTATCACCCTTTTTGGTTCCTAGGGCGGACATCGCTACTTTGCTGATGATCTTAGAGGAGTCTGTGACCAGTTTATCGATATCCTCTTTAGATAGAGTTACAGGAATATTAGAAAGAAGGTCCGATATTTGAGTAGACAGTTCATCGATGTAGGTTTGGCGAGTTTGAGGGTCTTTGAGAAGATGTGTGTTGAAACGAGCGGGTCTATTATTCAGCTTTGCGGAAGATTTCAGGCGTATCTTTAGTGCAGACATGACCAGGGAATAGTCGCTGTCGAAATCGCCACCTGCGAGGGTGACAGTATCTAGCACAGATGATTTCCACCGCCTAGAGACGAGCACGTAATCAATAAGATTACGGGTTTTTCCATCCGGCGAAGTCCATGTCGCCTTACGCCGTTCTCTATGTTTGAAGAGAGCATTGGTAATGGCTAGATCACTGTCTCTGCAAAATTCAATGAGGCGTTCTCCCCTCTTGTTAAGTCGTCCAAGGCCAAATTTACCCATAACATCTTCATTTCCAGCAGAATCGTTACCAACAATAGCATTGAAGTCACCAATGACAACAACATGGTCTTTTTTGGAAACTGCGTCAACTAGGATTTGCAGTTGAAGGAAGAAATTGTCAGACTCTTCATCTGGTTTGCTGCAGTCAGGAGCGTAGACTTGTATGATCGTGATGTTGATCGGTGATCCTTTCATTCGTATCATAATCAACCGTTCTGACACAGGCGTTACGGAAATCAGGGATCTTCGTGCCTTAGTCGACATAAAAAAATCAACACCTTGGCGATGGACGCCATCGGTTCTCCCAGACACTATCAGACTAGTGTTGCCGATCCTTTCTTCGTCGTTGCTAGGGAGATGTATTTCTGAAAGTCCCACAATATCCCATTTATATCGGTTTAGTTTATTTAGGACAAGATCTATTTTGCCTTGTTTAGGAAGCGTCCTAAAGTTCAGGGTTCCAACAGATAAAATCAATTTAGGAGAAAGCATAGCCTCCGGGTTTGGAGTTGTCAACATTGTTAAAGGGAGATTTTCGGTCGTCAGATCGTCGGTTGCCCCGGACGCGGTAACTTCGTCGGTTGCCCCCGACGCGGTAACTTCGTCGGTTGCCCCCGACGCGGTAACTTCGTCGGTTGCCCCGGACGCGGTAGTATTGGTTCTCGTTCTCGATCGTTTGTATTTCATATTTTATAGGAAAGAAGGTTTCTTGGCTAATTTCAGGACGGCGGTAATCCACTCCTCTCCATCCCTAGCAGGGACCGGCTATATCTACTACCGACAATGCGCCCTTCTGGCGTCCTGCATCACCTGCAATTTTCACATTGCTGGGAGAAGGTTTGTGACTGGCGGGACGTATCCATATGCCGATGGGTCCTGTCCAGTGCACACCAGAGGGGCCTTCCACCTCCTCCATCTGAACTTATGGCCCACAGACGTGGGTGCTCCAGTTATATTTCAAGACCCCCAGAGACCGGGTCCTCCCTTGGTCCACACCTCCCTACCGGGAGGTGCCCTGCATATCTACAGGACGTTCCCCTATCCGCCAACTGGGGACGCGCTTAGTTTATTACAAAGAAATAATCCAGGATAGAGAAATACAAAAATAATATTGAAAAGGAATTCTAGGAAGGAATCAAAAAAGAGCTATTTTCTTCTAAACATCCTCTCAATTGGTGATGATGGAGCTAATAAAGCTTTAAATTGTGATAGCGATCACTGACAACGAACTTGCAATAATTTCAACCCCGGTTTCAAGAATTTTGACCAATCAGCCTAAATGTAGGAAGTTTTCCCAAGAACTCAGATATCATTATAGCTCGTTTAAGCTGGGTTTAAGCGATTACGGTGCTCATTGACCACTCAGGGATATATTTCCTTTTTTTACGGATTTCAACCGATCAGATTATATGTAGGATCTCTAAGGCTGGTACTTTTTACCCAAGAAAGCAATGTAATTTCAACTCTTTTTTCTAATTTCGTAACAATGAGAGTAGATTGTGCATATTGAATTCTGATGCCCCTCTACACCTTTTCAAAGAGAGTCAGCACTCCCTCACATGGCATATGGAATTCTACGACTTTATGAGAGAGAGAAAAAGGTTTTATTAAAAAAATTATAACACATTAACAACAAAACCCGAAGTTTATTAAACTTGTATGGGTACACATCACCCTTTACAAAACCCTACATACACAATTACTACAAGCCAGCCTTAGACCCCCCCCCCCCAAAAAAAAAGGACAAAAAATAATAATAAGAAAATAAATAAATAAAAATAAACGAAATAAATTAATTTCTAATAATTTCACGACCTAATTGGATACCGAAGACACAAAACTAAAAATCATTCATTCTATTCTACCTCCTCGTCGCCCTCCCAAAAAAAAGTGTCACAATCACTTGAGAGAAAATTCGCCCAGCAAGGATTAAAACTCATATGTAGACAAACACTGTCCTTTTAATTTACTGCGAAATTCATTTAGCTCATCAATTGTTGAAATTGCCTGCGTTAATTGTTCCCATACCCGAGGGCCAACATGTCTTATGGAAAAAACGGATCGCTTTGTAATAACCTGAGGTCGCCGAACTAGTGTTGATGTTCTAGTCGAGTAATTATGAAAATTAACACCACTTGTAAACATTTCCCTAAAACACTCAGGTAATAACGCGTGTGTATATTTAAACATAAAAAGAGCATTACAAAAACGGAATAATCCAGCCATCGGTAATATATTTACTTGATTATATCTATGTCTAACAGACATATTATGATTATCTCCAGTTAAAACACGTAGGGCATTATTTTGTAAATTTCTAAGGGGACGAAGGTGAATTAAAAACGTGCTTGACCACACAAGACAACCATATAGAAGGTATGGGTGAACAAAAGAAAAATAAAGCAATCTCATAATGTCTTTCGGAAAAAAGTGCTTCAGTTTCCTCATCATCCCAACATTTCTGGCGACTTTGCCACTAACACATGAAATGTGCTCTTTGAAGTTAAGGCACTCATCAACAATCACCCCTAGATACTTTGTCGAAACTTCCCGAGGCAGAATATTTTCACCTAACTGTATTTTTTCAATCCAAGGGTAGTAATTGCTACTTCTCCCATACATTACAAAATGGGATTTTGCATGGTTTAGCTGAAGTTTGTTAACCCTCATCCATTTCTCAATGTTTAACATGCCAGTCTGAAGATTCTGTATAAGCATTTCCCCGGTTTTTGCAGCAACAGTTAGATGCGTGTCATCAGCAAAATAGATTTTGATGCTCCAGTATCACGACATTTTAAATCAAAAGACAGTCCATTGATAGCATTTCGCAGGTCATCAATATATATAAGAAACAGTAGTGGCCCCAAAACAGACCCTTGAGGGACACCGAATTCAACACTTTTAACTTGCGATTTAATTTCACCAGCACTGACAAACTGCTTTCTATCCTGGAGAAAAGATTCCAATAGACGATAAAACATACCTCGAAAACCACAATTCCTCAGCTTCACCAGAAGAATTCCATGGTCCACTGCATCAAAGGCTTTCACAATGTCCAAAAAAACAGATGCAACTTTCCACCCTTGGTCCAGAGCATCGTTCACAAAAGTCGTGAGAAAAAGAAGAGCTTGATCTGTCGACATTGCTTTACGGAATCCAAACTGAGTTTTACTAAAATACTTTTTATTCTCAAGAAAATCAACCATCCTGCCACTAATCAATTTTTCAAAAACTCTCGATAAAACTGGCAGCAATGAAATAGGCCTATAATCATTCGGCAAATTTTTTTCCCCGCCCTTAAAAAGCGGAACCACTCTAGCAATTTTCATAAAATCGGGAAAAACACCAACTTTAGGCACATATTAAATAGAACACAAACCTGATCGCATATTTCCGAGAAAACATACTTAAGTACACGCAATGAAAGGAAGTCAGCACCCGAAGCATTATTTCTCATGTTCCACAATGTGGTACGTAATTCACTAGCAGTTACTGGTTTCAGATATGCAGATACATCACTTTCCTCGGGTAAAAACTGGTGGTATGTTCCATCCTCAGAAAATTTTCTCGTGGAGTTCGCTATCCGTTTACCAACAATAGAAAAATGGTCACACATATTATCTACAATCGAAGCATCAGTGTTGAAATTTTCAGGTAAAATTGAACTTTTGGAAGGGCTGAGAACAGAGTGAATTACTCTCCGCGTTCGCCTGGGATTACCTGCACTTTTTTTAAACTCATTTCGATAATAATTAATTCTCGCTTCTCGTAATAGGTTATTGAGTTCACAATTATATTTCTTGTATCTCACTTTCGCCTCAGGAGACACTACAGAATATTTATATAGCAGTCTTCGATTTGATATGGCCTTCATCAGTCCTCTAGTAACCCAGGGTTTTCTAGGGGTAAAATGAAACGCCGGCTTTTTAATAACTGTACAACTTTCTTTTAGTAATTTAGTTATTTCTGAATACCACAATGAAAACTTTTCATTCACTTGCAGATCACTACTTTCTAAAAAGTCAAATTGAGTGTTCTTTAATTTTCTTCTGAATATGTTAAGAGCCTCAGCATCCATTTTCAATGCAGAAATTTGTGGTGGTATATTCATAGCTGTAGGGACACCAAACTCTCTAATAACAACAAGAACACCAAAATGATCAGAAACATCTTTCAAAATAACATCAGCAAAATCATACTTCACATTAACAAATTTATTATCCAAAAGTGCTTCTGAGCGCAAAGTCACTCGACTACATATATTAACTGTCGGTCTTAAACCGTAACCCAACATAACATTTAAAAAATCACGAACTCTCGGGTTTACATTTACTGAAAATAGATCAAGATTAAAGTCTTCACAAACAAAGCATGGGCGATTTAAACCTGAAAACTTATCCATTTGCCGCTCCAGCAAATCATTAAATTCTTGCACATTTCCAGATGGAGGTCGATAAACAACCACCACAAAGAAAAATTTTCCTGACTTACAAAGTTCAACCACCATTGATTCAAAAACCATCTCTTTATTCACACGCAGATCATTCCGTATTTTCATTGTAATATTCTTCCTGCAATATAAAGCCAATCCACCATGTAATCGTGATTCCCTATTCTGCGTCACACAGTCATAACTATCAATTTCAAGTAGACTTGTATGATTACGAAGCCACGTTTCATTCAATGCAAGCACATCCAACTCAGAATACTTACATAGTTCGGTTAAAAAATTAAATGAACTAGAAAGACCTTGACAATTCAAATGGAAAATGCTCAAACTTTGCTGACCCATAGTAGATTTATTTCCAATATCAACTGGAAATTTATATTTAACCACTGGAAAATCCTCCATCGTTCCTTCATCATAATCCGGATTTAAGACCCCATTCCCCAGAACATCCCAACTCAACGAATTTCTCTCAAGTTTTTTCAATCTATTATTGTCATAATCCAACTCATTTTTTCAAGACACAAGCTTAGGAGGCAAACGAGGAAACTCATAGAAAAATTAACTCTACTTACAACAACCACAAGTGATCTCCAGTATCCAGGAGGGCCGCAATCAATAACAAAAGAAAAAAAACTGAAAAAAAGAGAAAATAAATTAAAAATAAAATTTATCATAAACAAAATACAAAATAAAAAGATACAACATAACATAAATAGCGACGAAAACCACCCTGCCATTTCATCATAAACAATAAGTACAACAACATGGAACCCTCCATACAAGACAGTAGAACACGTTCCACCGTCTCGTACAAAAGAAACTCCCCGCCGCTGCACCCACTGCCCATACAATATAACAAAAAAAAACTCATGGAAAATAAAAAGGGAAAAATCTCACTCAAATTAAAAAATACAGGATAATTCAATCGAGGAAAAATATAATTGGTTTTCTTCATCAGGCACACACTTGTGCTAGTGCCGCTAACCACGAATACAAAATTCATCTTATAATAGCAAAAAATGACTCTAAACATTAAAACAAAACAAAATGAAATGCTAGAATCAACAATCAAGTAGCTCTGGTATCGGTTCACTCTTCCGCGCTTCACGAACACACAATGGAGCATCATCGCTGACGTAAACATTATTCATAGCTGTATTTGAACCGAAAGTCTTATTCTTAAGTTTTTTCCCATTACGTAAAATCATTAACTTCGCCTCGCGTGATTTAACATTCACTTTGAAAAACTTTTGCTCTTTTTTATTCGTAACAATTGTAAATTCTGGAACCTTTGTTAATTCTAAACCATTGGTACATATTTCTTGAAATAAACTTTTAGCAGTGGCTACATCATCACAAACCGTATTCCACACAATAATGTTATTTTCTGTAGATAAATATTCCACTGACATTAATCTTGCCGACAACGAAGACGTCATTTCACGGTAATATTTTGCTTCAGTGGATACAGTATTCATTTGCGTTTTTAGTGAAATTACTTCTTCATTTACTGTATCGCAATTTTTACCAACTTGAGCAACATTGGATTGTAAGATAGCTTGAGCATTTTCCACAGAAATTACTCGATTTTCTAGATTAGCCAATCTCGTGTCAATTGATTTTAATGTACTTTGAGACTCCGTTACAATTTCAAGAATTTTCGAGAAATCGTCCGCTAATGACTGGATCGAAGCACGATTTATTGACTTTTGCGTTGAAGATGAATGCCCAGATTCGTCATGCGAAACCGATCCAAATTGGTCCTCTGATTTACGTTTACGCTTATTCCTCGTCATCACAAACCAATAAATAAAAAATTAGAATATTCTTACCGGAAAAAGTACTTCTTATTTATCCACGTTAGTACCGTCGTGCAGTTCGCGAAGCCGTTAATGCACGGCTAACACATAAATTGCCAAACAGGAACTCCTCAAATCTTCGCATTGGAACCCTCAGCTAATAAATTGACTTCTGTTTATGCGTAATCATTAATTAGCAGACTCCTTACATAAAAAGAACTTGTTCGCATTCACAGAACAAAACTCCGCCCACTTTGCTATTTCAATTCATTTTTTTGTTCAATTCATTTTCATTTTTTTTATGTTCCTTGTCTGGTTTGGTGGGTATAGTCTGGTTTGGTGGGTATAATCTGGTTTGGTGGGTATAGTCTGGTTTAATCTAGAGATTGTCAAATTGCGTATTTAGGAATTGTTTCGATTGACATTTTTGCAAAAAGGGATAAGGAATTCGCAAATTGGACACTATGAACGATATTAATTAATGTTTTGAATAATAGGAGTGTGAATGATTCTAATTAGTGATTGGATTTTATGAAGGTGGAGAAAAAAAAGGATTAAACTGATTAGCAGTTAAGGTAACCCCGAAGGGGTTGTTAACTCAGGTAATTTGTTATAAATTTGAAACAACATCAGTCTATGAAAATGGCTAACGACGATAGAATGACATTGTGAGTTGACCTAGCTTTACCTCTCCGATGTCGTCTGTATAATACACAAGTGATGTTTGAACAGTATTGTCAATTTAAAATAGGGTCTAACGTTTTAGTATACTAAAAAGTTGATACTAAGAGAGATTTAGATGGTAAGAAAACAATTTTAATAATGAAATTCAGAACAAACCTTAGAAATCCTTGCAAATCAAGTAGTAAGGTGTATGTGAGTACGAACCATCAAGGATCATAAGCACCAACGACCCTAACCAGCAGAGACATCAACTCCCCAAAGGTCCCTTATCCCCAAACTCGAAGGGCGCCCCCTCCCTCCAACTTTTTGCCCCCCCACCTTTTTTTTTTTTTTTTTTTAACATGATATATTTTTTTCAACTTTTTTTTTACATGTCTTCGAATCAGATGAAACAAACTTAAATTACTATTCTAGTTTTTCTAAACCAGTATTGCCTATAACTTAATATATTCAAATATTTTTTGATAACTTGATTGGTGAGAACTATTTCCGTAAAATCTGAGCTAATAAGGGTTTTTGACCGTAAACTCTAGTTTCTTGTAAGAAAATTATGGAAAATACAATTCTCTGCTTCAAATGTGAAACTTAAGTCCAGTTATGGATCGAAAAATAAACTATTTCTGAAAAATCTGAGCTAATAAGGGTTTTTGACCGTAAACTCTAGTTTTTTTGTAAGAAATTTATGGAAAATACAATTCTCTGATTCAAATGTGAAACTTAAGTCTATTTTTGGATCGAAAAATAAAACTATTTCCGTAAAATCTGAGCTAATAAGGGTTTTGACCGTAAACTCTAGTTTCTTGTATGAAAATTATGGAAAATACAATTATCTAGTTCAAATGTGAAACTTAAGTCCAGTTTTGGATACTTATAATGATGAGGACTGATGGTTCTAATTCAATATTTTTTTCATAAAAACAAACTATTTTTTTTAAAACTTTGAAATTATTCAACTTTATTTATTTTTTTATTTATTTTTTTTGTACGTATCTTAAAATGACAAAATATGCTTACGGCTCTAACAATTGTGCTCTATGATTGGTCAGAGACACGATGTGGCTTTCCCACTGGTATTCTATGTCCGGTTATCGACACTACCTAGTCTATTGCATGTGTTAAATCAGTATTTTCTACGCAGTGGAACGATAAACACATAAGTCATATCTTAAAAAAAGTGAAGATGGAGCATTTTAATAAAGTGTGTTCACATAACAAGGTTATTGTAGCATTGAATGCCGACAAGGAGAAGTATTTGAACTGTGAAACAAGTACAAGTGGTAGCACTATTGGAAATGTATGCATGCATTGTCATGACAGTAAGGAATTGAATTTCTTTGGAATACCGAAAAAATTCAACTCTTATGTTGGTGGTTAAGCGAGATTGAGATCGCCAGAGATGATTGTACTCAAAGAGAATGCCAACATAAAAATAATCGTTGATGATAGAGGACAACTCCTTGCTACTGTTGCAGGTAACACATTACCTACTGATATATCCAATCGTCAGCTTTCGGGTATTAGCATTCAACGGAAGGTCAATAAAAGAAAGGCCTACTCTTCTACTAATATCGTAAACCATATCTTGTCTACGTGCCGAAACTATTACCTGTGTAAAAATAATGTGATAATAGACAGTGAAATTGCCAGAAAAATAAAAAGGGCATTGTCAGAAAATATCACTATGGAATATAAACATGAATTGATGAAAAACAAAGCACCACCAAACGTTACTGTCATTGATCAAACAGTCAATGAACCAAATAACATCAAAGACGAAAAGCATATTGAGCCTTTCGATGAGACACCAGTAAAAACTGTGTATGACTCAACATGGAATAATGATTATTCTACTGATTACGAACTAAGAGAAGACAATAGCTACAATATCAAGAGAGAACATGGTGAACTATTTTATGGAACAGATTCAAAATGTCCAAAGTTAATCATTGATATTAATAATGTATCATAATATATTTTTGTATTAATATTCTACATAGCATTATTTTATTAAAAATATTACATTGTTATGTGTTCATTATTTTTAGAGTAAGCTAAGCTAGCATATCAAAAGTTTAGAATCTCTATTAAAACATTGGAGATCTAAGAAAAGGAATTTGAATACATCTATTGTCAGACACATGGGATAACATTGACAAAATCTAGGTATCACAATGAATAAATTCATTATCAACATCCTTTGTCGGATATGTCGGATAAAATTGACAAAATCTAAGTATCAGAGTGAATATTTTTTTTTAACAACATCCTTTGTCAGATACATCAAATAAAATTGACAAAATCTAAATTTCAGAATGAATAAATGCTTTAACAACATCCTTTATCGGATATGTCGGATAAAATTGACATAATCTAAGTATCAGAGTGACTAAATTCTATATCAACATCCTTTTCTCAGATACATAGGATAAAATTGACAAATTCTAAGTGTTAAAGTGAATACATTTTTTTTTATCAACATCCTTTGGCAGATACATCGGATAAAATTGACAAAATCTAAATTTCAGAATGAATAAATTCATTATCAACATCCTTTGTCGGATATGTCGGATAAAATTGACAAAATCTAATTATCAGAGTGAATATTTTTTTTAACAACATCCTTTGTCAGATAAATCAAATAAAATTGACAAAATCTAAATTTCAGAATGAATAACTGCTTTAACAACATCCTTTATCGGATATGTCGGATAAAATTGACATAATCTAAATTTCAGAATAAATAAATGCTTTAACAACATCCTTTATCGGATATGTCGTATAAAATTGACAAAATCTAAGTGTCAGAGTGAATAATTTTTTTTTATCAACATCCTTTTCTCGGATACATAGGATAAAATTGACAAAATCTGAATTTCAGAATGAATAAATTCATTATCAACATCCTTTGTCGGATATGTCGGATAAAATTGACAAAATCTAAATTTCAGAATGAATATATGCTATAACAACATCCTTTATCGGATATGTCGGATAAAATTGACAAAATCTAAAATCTAAGTATCAGAGTGACTAAATTCTATATCAACATCCTTTTCTCAGACAAATAGGATAAAATTGACAAATTCTAAGTGTCAGTGTGAATACATTTTTTTTTATCAACATCCTTTGGCAGATACATCGGATAAAATTGACAAAATCTAAATTTCATAGTGAATAAATTCATTATCAACATCATTTATCGGATATGTCGGATAAAATTGACAAAACATAAGTGTCAGAGTGAAAATTTTTTTTTTTATCAACATCCTTTGTCAGATACATCAAATAAAATTGACAAAATCTAAATTTCAGAATGAATAAATGCTTTAACAACATCCTTTATCGGATATGACGGATAAAATTGACATAATCTAAGTATCAGAGTGACTAAATTCTATATCAACATCCTTTTCTCTGATACATAGGATAAAATTGACAAATTCTAAGATTTAGAGTGAATAAATTTTTTTTATCAACATCCTTTGGCAGATACATCGGATAAAATTGACAAAATCTAAATTTCAGAATGAATAAATTCATTATCACATCCTTTGTCGGATATGTCGGATAAAATTGACAAAATCTAATTATCAGAGTGAATATTTTTTTTTAACAACAACCTTTGTCAGATAAATCAAATAAAATTGACAAAATCTAAATTTCAGAATGAATAACTGCTTTAACAACATCATTTATCGGATATGTCGGATAAAATTGACATAATCTAAATTTCAGAATAAATAAATGCTTTAACAACATCCTTTATCGGATATGTCGGATAAAATTGACAAATTCTAAGATTTAGAGTGAATAAATTTTTTTTATCAACATCCTTTGGCAGATACATCGGATAGAATTGACAAAATCTAAATTTCAGAATGAATAAATTCATTATCAACATCCTTTGTCGGATATGTCGGATAAAATTGACAAAATATAAATTTCAGAATGAATAAATGCTATAACAATATCCTTTGCCAGATACATCGAATAAAATTGCTAAAATATAAGTGCCAGAGTGAATAATTTTTTTTATTATCAACATCCTTTTTCAGATACATCAAATAAAATTGACAAAATCTAAATTTCAATATAAATAAATGCTTTAACAACATCCTTTATCGGATATGTCGGATAAAATTGACAAAATCTAAGTGACAGAGTGAATAAATTCATTATCAACATCCTTTGTCGGATATGTCGGATAAAATTGACAAAATCTAAATTTCAGAATGAATAAATGCTATAACAATATCCTTTGCCAGATACATCGAATAAAATTGATAAAATATAAGTGCCAGAGTGAATGATTTTTTTTTATTATCAACATCCTTTGTCAGATACATCAAATAAAATTTACGAAATCTAAATTTCAATATAAATAAATGCTTTAACAACATCCTTTATCGGATATGTCGGATAAAATTGACAAAATCTAAGTGACAGAGTGAATAATTTTTTTTTATCAACATCCTTTTCTCGGATACTTATCGGATATGTCGGATAAATTGACAAAATCTAACTATCAAAGTGACTAAATTCTATATCAACATCCTTTTCTCAGATACATAGGATGAAATTGACAAATTCTAAGTGTTAGAGTGAATAATTTTTTTTTATCAACATCCTTTGGCAAATACATCGGATAAAATTGACAAAATATAAATTTCAGAATGAATAAATTCATTATCAACATCCTTTGTCGGATATGTCGGATAAAATTGACAAAATCTAAGTATCAGAGTGAATATTTTTTTTTAACAACATCCTTCGCCAGATACATCGAATAAAATTGATAAAATATAAGTGCCAGAGTGAATAATTTTTTTTTATCAACATCCTTTGTCAGATACATCAAATAAAATTGAAAAAAAATCTAATTTTCAGAATAAATAAATGCTTTAACAACATCCTTTATCGGATATGTCAGATAAAATTGACAAAATATAAGTATCAGAGTGACTAAATTCTATATCAACAACCTTTTCTCGGATACATAGGATAAAATTGACAGAATCTAAGTGTTAGAGGGAATAAATTTTTTTTATCATCATCCTTTTCTCGGATACATGGGACAAAATTGACGAAATCTGAATTTAAGAATGAATAAATTCATTATCAACATCCTTTGTCGGATATGTCGGATAAAATTGACAAAATCTAAATTTCAGAATGAATAAATGCTATAACAATATCCTTTATCGGGTATGTCGGATAAAATTGACAAAATCTAAGTATCAGAGTGACTAAATTCTATATCAACATCCTTTTCTCGGATACATAGGATAAAATTGACAAATTCTAAGTGTTAGAGTGAATAATTTTTTTTTCAACATCCTTTGCCAGATACATCGGATAAAACTGACAAAATCTAAGTATCAGAGTGAATAAATTCATTATCAACATCCTTTGTCGGATATGTCGGATAAAATTGACAAAATCTAAGCATCAGAGGGAATAATTTTTTTTATCGACATCCTTTGCCAGACACATCGAATAAAATTGACAGAATCTAAGTGTCAGAGTGAATAATTTTTTTATCAACATCCTTTGTCAGATACATCGAATAAAAATTGACAAAATTTAAATATCAGAATGAATAAATGCTTTAACAACATCCTTCATCGGATTTGTCGGATAAAATTGACAAAATCTAACTATCAGAGTGACTAAATTCTATATCAACATTCTTTGTCGGATATGTCGGATAAAATTGACAAAATCTAAGCATCAGAGGGAATAATTTTTTTTATCAACATCCGTTGCCAGATACATCGAATAAAATTGACAGAATCTAAGTGTCAGAGTGAATAATTTTTTTTTTATCAACATCCTTTGTCAGATACATCGAATAAAAATTGACGAAATTTAAATATCAGAATGAATAAATGCTTTAACAACATCCTTCATCGGATTTGTCGGATAAAATTGACAAAATCTAAGTATCAGAGTGTCTAAATTCTATATCAACATCCTTTTCTCGGATACATAGGATAAAATTGACAGAATCTAAATGTCAGAGTGAATAAATTTTTTTTTATCAACATCCTTTTCTCGGATACACAGGATAAAATTGACAAAATCTGAATTTCAGAATGAATAAATTCATTATCAACATCCTTTGTCGGATATGTCGGATAAAATAGACAAGATCTAAATTTCAGAATGAATAAATGCTATAACAATATCCTATATCGGCTTTGTCGGATAAAATTGACAAAATCTAAGTATCAGAGTGTCTAAATTCTATATCAACATCCTTTTCTCGGATACATAGGATAAAATTGACAAATTCTAAATGTTAGAGTGAATAAATTTTTTTTATCAACATCCTTTGCCAGATACATAGGATAAAATTGACAAAATCTAAGCATCAGAGTGAATAATTTTTTTTTATCAACATCCTTTGCCAGATACATCGAAAAAAATTGACAGAATCTAAGTGTCAGAGTGAATAAATTTTTTTTATCAACATCCTTTGTCAGATGCATCGAATAAAAACTGACAAAATTTAAATATCAGAATGAATAAATGCTTTAACAACATCCTTCATCGGATTCGTTGGTTAAAATTGACAAAATCTAAGTATCAGAGTGATTAAACTCTACATCAACATCCTTTTCTCGGATACATAGATTAAAATTAACAAAATCTAAGTGTTAGAGTGAATATTTTTTTTTATCAACATCCTTTGCCAGTTACATCGGATAAAATTGACAAATATAAGTGTCAGAATGAATAAATTCATTATCAACATCCTTTGTCAGATATGTCGGATAAAATTGATAAAATCTAAGTATCAGAGTGATTAAATTCCATATTAATATCATTTTCTTGGATACATGGGATAAAATTGACAAAATCTAAGTATCAGAGTGAATAAATGCTTTATCAACATCCTTTAAATGCATTATCAACATCATTTGTCGGCTATATTGGATAAAATTGACAAGAAAGACATGGAGTGTACACCGCGACGGCGCATACATAGTGAGAGAGACATGCAAAGTCGACATAGCTTTAATTCATTTTTTAAGGCTAATTTAGACGAGGTTACGTGCACGCACGTAATCTAAATCTAAGTATCACTCTGATACTTAGATTTTGTCAATTTTAACCAACGAATCCGATGAAGGATGTTGTTAAAGCATTTATTCATTCTGATATTTAAATTTTGTCAGTTTTTATTCGATGCATCTGACAAAGGATGTTGATAAAAAAAAAATTATTCACTCTGACACTTAGATTCTGTCAATTTTTTTCGATGTATCTGGCAAAGGATGTTGATAAAAAAATTATTCACTCTGATGCTTAGATTTTGTCAATTTTATCTGACATATTCGACAAAGGATGTTGATAATGAATTTATTCACTCTGATACTTAGATTTTGTCAATTTTATCCTATGTATCTGGCAAAGGATGTTGATAAAAAAAAATTTATTCACTCTAACACTTAGAATTTGTCAATTTTATCCTATGTATCCGAGAAAAGGATGTTGATATAGAATTCAGTCACTCTGATACTTAGATTTTGTCGATTTTATCCGACAAATCCGATATAGGATATTGTTATACCATTCATTCATTCTGAAATTTAGATTTTGTCTATTTTATCCGACATATCCGACAAAGGATGTTGATAATGAATTTATTCATTCTGAAATTCAGATTTTGTCAATTTTATCCTGTGTATCTGAGAAAAGGATGTTGATAAAAAAAAATTTATTCACTCTGACACTTAGATTCTGTCAATTTTATCCTATGTATCCGAGAAAAGGATGTTGATATAGAATTTAGTCACTCTGATAGTTAGATTTTGTCAATTTTATCCGACAAATCCGATGAAGGATGTTTTTAAAGCATTTATTCATTCTGATATTTAAATTTTGTCAATTTTTATTCGATGTATCTGACAAAGGATGTTGATAAAAAAAATTTATTCACTCTGACACTTAGATTTTGTCAATTTTATCTGAAGTATCTGGCAAAGGATGTTGAAAACAAAAAAATTATTCACTCTAACACTTAGAATTTGTCAATTTTATCCTATGTATCCGAGAAAAGGATGTTGATATAGAATTTAGTCACTCTGATACTTAGATTTTGTCAATTTTATCCGACATACCCGATAAAGGATATTGTTATAGCATTTATTCATTCTGAAATTTAGATTTTGTCAATTTTATCCGACATATCCGACAAAGGATGTTGATAATGAATTTATTCATTCTGAAATTCAGATTTCGTCAATTTTATCCTAAGAAAAAAAAAATTATTGAGAAAAAAAAAATTATTCCCTCTAACACTTATATTCTGTCAATTTTATCCTATGTATCCGAGAAAAGGTTGTTGATATAGAATTTAGTCACTCTGATACTTAGATTTTGTCAATTTTATCTGACATATCCGATAAAGGATGTTGTTAAAGCATTTATTTATTCTGAAATTAGATATTTTTCAATTTTATTTGATGTATCTGACAAAGGATGTGGATAAAAAAATTATTCACTCTGGCACTTATATTTTATCAATTTTATTCGATGTATCTGGCGAAGGATGTTGTTAAAAAAAAATATTCACTCTGATACTTAGATTTTGTCAATTTTATCTGACATATCCGACAAAGGATGTTGATAATGAATTTATTCATTCTGAAATTTATATTTTGTCAATTTTATCCGATGTATCTGCCAAAGGATGTTGATAAAAAAAAATTATTCACTCTAACACTTAGAATTTGTCAATTTTATCCTATGTATCTGAGAAAAGGATGTTGATATAGAATTTAGTCACTTTGATACTTAGATTTGTCAATTTTATCCAACATATCCGATAAGTATCCGAGAAAAGGATGTTGATAAAAAAAATTTATTCACTCTGTCACTTAGATTTTGTCAATTTTATCCGACATATCCGATAAAGGATGTTGTTAAAGCATTTATTTATATTGAAATTTAGATTTTGTCAATTTTATTTGATGTATCTGACAAAGGATGTTGATAATAAAAAAAAATATTCACTCTGGCACTTATATTTTATTAATTTTATTCGATTTATCTGGCAAAGGATATTGTTATAGCATTTATTCATTCTGAAATTTAGATTTTGTCAATTTTATCCGACATATCCGACAAAGGATGTTGATAATGAATTTATTCACTCTGTCACTTCGATTTTGTCAATTTTATCAGACATATCCGATAAAGGATGTTGTGAAAGCATTTATTTATATTGAAATTTAGATTTTGTCAATTTTATTTGATGTATCTGACAAAGGATGTTGATAATAAAAAAAAAATTATTCACTCTGGCACTTATATTTTATCAATTTTATTCGATGTATCTGGCAAAGGATATTGTTATAGCATTTATTCATTCTGAAATTTAGATTTTATCAATTTTATCCGACATATCCGACAAAGGATGTTGATAATGAATTTATTCCTTCTGAAATTTAGATTTTGTCAATTTTATCCGATGTATCTGCCAAAGGATGTTGATAAAAAAATTTATTCACTCTGACACTTAGATTTTGTAAATTTTATCCGACATATCCGATAAAGGATGTTGTTAAAGAATTTATTTATTCTGAAATTTAGATTATGTCAATTTTATCCGACATATCCGATAAAGGATGTTTTTAAAGCAGTTATTCATTCTGAAATTTAGATTTTGTCAATTTTATTTGATTTATCTGACAAAGGATGTTGATAAAAAAAATTATTCACTCTGACACTTAGATTTTGTCAATTTTATCCGACATATCCGACAAAGGATGTTTATAATGAACTTATTCATTCTGAAATTTAGATTTTTTCAATTTTATCCGATGTATCTGCCAAAGGATGTTGATAAAAAAAATCTATTCACTCTAACACTTAGAATTTGTCAATTTTATCCTATGTATCTGAGAAAAGGATGTTCATATAGAATTTAGTCACTCTGATACTTAGATTATGTCAATTTTATCCGTCATATCTGGCAAAGGATATTGTTATAGCATTTATTCATTCTGAAATTTAGATTTTGTCAATTTTATTTGATGTATCTGACAAAGGATGTTGATAAAAAAAATTATTCACTCTGACACTTATATTTTGTCAATTTTATCCGACATATCCGATAAAGGATGTTGATAATGAATTTATTCACTCTGAAATTCAGATTTTGTCAATTTTATTTGATGTATCTGACAAAGGATGTTGATAAAAAAAATGTATTCACACTGACACTTAGAATTTGTCAATTTTATCCTATGTGTCTGAGAAAAGGATGTTGATATAGAATTTAGTCACTCTGATACTTAGATTTTAGATTTTGTCAATTTTATCCGACATATCCGATTAAGGATATTGTTATAGCATTTATTCATTCTGAAATTTAGATTTTGTCAATTTTATCCGACATATCTGACAAAGGATGTTGATAATGAATTTATTCATTCTTAAATTCAGATTTTGTCAATTTTTTCCTATGTATCTGAGAAAAGGATGTTGATAAAAAAAAATTATTCACTCTGACACTTAGATTTTGTCAATTTTATCCGACATATCCGATAAAGGATGTTGTTAAAGCATTTATTTATTCTGAAATTTAGATTTTGTCAATTTTATTTGATGTATCTGACAAAGGATGTTGATAGTAAAAAAAAAATTATTCACTCTGGCACTTATATTTTATCCATTTTATTCGATGTATCTGACAAAGGATGTTGTTAAAAAAAATATCCACTCTGATACTTAGATTTTGTCAATTTTATCCGACATATCCGACAAAGGACGTTGATAATGAATTTATTCATTCTGAAATTTAGATTTTGTCAATTTTATCCGATGTATCTGCCAAAGGATGTTGATAAAAAAAAATTTATTCACTTTAACACTTAGAATTTGTCAATTTTATCCTATGTATCTGAGAAAAGGATGTTGATATAGAATTTAGTCACTCTGATACTTAGATTATGTCAATTTTATCCGACATATCCGATAAAGGATGTTGTTAAAGCATTTATTTATTCGGAAATTTAGATTTTGTCAATTTTATTTGATGTATCTGACAAAGGATGTTGATAAAAAAAAATTATTCGCTCTGACACTTATATTTTATCAATTTTAGCCGACACACCCGATAAACGATGTTGATAATGAATTTATTCATTGTGATACCTAGATTTTGTCAATGTTATCCCATGTGTCTGACAATAGATGTATGCAAATTCCTTTTCTTACATCTCCAATGTTTTAATAGAGATTCTAAACGTTTGATATGCTAGCTTAGCTTACTCTAAAAATAATGAACACATAACAATGTAATATTTTTAATGAAATAATGCTATGTAGATTATTAATACAAAAATATATTATGATACATTATTAATATCAATGATTAACTTTGGACATTTTGAATCTGTTCTATAAAATAGTTCACCATGTTCTCTCTTGATATTGTAGCTATTGTCTTCTCTTAGTTCGTAATCAGTAGAATAATCATTATTCCATTTTGAGTCATACAAAGTTTTTACTGGTGTCTCATCAACAGGCTCAATATGCTTTTCGTCTTTGATATTATTTGGTTCATTGACTGTTTGATCAATGACAGTAACGTTTGCTGGTGCTTTGTTTTTCATCTCTCATGTTTATATTCCATAGGGATATTTTCTGACAATGCCCTTTTTATTTTTCTGGCAATTTCACTGTCTATTATCACATTATTTTTACACAGGTAACAGTTTCGGCACGTAGACAAGATATGGTTTACGATATTAGTAGAAGAGTAGGCCTTTCTTTTATTGACCTTCCGTTGAATGTTAATACCCGAAAGCTGACGATTGGATATATCAGTAGGTAATGTGTTACCTGCAACAGTAGCAAGGAGTTGTCCTCTATCATCAACGATTATTTTTATGTTGGCATTCTCTTTGAGTACAATCATCTCTGCAGATCTCAATCTGGCTTAACCACCAACAAAAGAGTTGATTTTTTTCGGTATTCCAAAGAAATTTAATTCCTTACTGTCATGACAATGCATGCATACATATCCAATAGTGCTACCACTTTTACTTGTTTCATAGTTCAAATACTTCTCCTTGTCGGCATTCAATGCTACAATAACCTTGTTATTTGAACACACTTTATTAAAATGCTCCATCTTCACTTTTTTTTAAGATATGACTTATGTGTTTATCGTTCCACTGCGTAAAAAATACTGATTTAATACGTGCAATAGACTAGGTAGTGTCGATAACCAGACATAGAATACCAGTGGGAGAGCCACATCGTGTCTCTGACCAATCATAGAGCACAATTGTTAGAGCCGTAAGCATATTTGGTCATTTTAAGATACGTACAAAAAAAATAAATAAAGTTGAATAATTTCGAAGTTTTAAAAAAAATAGTTTGTTTTTATGAAAAAAATATTGAATTAGAACCATCAGTCCTCATCATTATAAGTATCCAAAACTGGACTTAAGTTTCACATTTGAATCAGAGAATTGTATTTTCCATAATTTTCTTACAAAAAAAACTAGAGTTTACGGTCAAAAACCCTTATTAGCTCAGATTTTACAGAAATAGTTTATTTTTCGATCCATAACTGGACTTAAGTTTCACATTTGAAGCAGAGAATTGTATTTTCCATAATTTTCTTACAAGAAACTAGAGTTTACGGTCAAAAACCCTTATTAGCTCAGATTTTACGGAAATAGTTCTCACCAATCAAGTTATCAAAAAATATTTGAATATATTAAGTTATAGGCAATACTGGTTTAGAAAAACTAGAATAGTAATTTAAGCTTGCTTCATCTGATTCGAAGACATGTAAAAAAAAGTTGAAAAAAATATATCATAAAAAAAAAAGGGAGGGGGGCAAAAAGTTGGAGGGAGGGGGCGCCCTTCGAGTTTGGGGATAAGGGACCTTTGGGGAGTTGATGTCTCTGCTGGTTAGGGCCGTTGGTGCTTATGATCCTTGATGGTTCGTACTCACATACACGTTACTACTTGATTTGCAAGGATTTCTAAGGTTTGTTCTGAATTTCATTATTAAAATTCTTTTCTTACCATCTACATCTCTCTTATTATCAACTTTTTAGTATAATAAAACGTTAGACCCTATTTTAAATTGACAATACTGTTCAAACATCACTTGTGTATTATACAGACGACATCGGAGAGGTAAAGCTAGGTCAACTCACAATTTCATTCTATCGTCGTTAGCCATTTTCATAGACTGATATTGTTTCAAATTTATAACAAATTACCTGAGTTAACAACCCCTTCGGGGTTACCTTAACTGCTAATCAGTTTAATCCTTTTTTTTCTCCACCTTCATAAAATCCAATCACTAATTAGAATCATTCACACTCCTATTATTCAAAACATTAATTAATATCCTTCATAGTGTCCAATTTGCGAATTCCTTATCCCTTTTTGCAAAAATGTCAATCGAAACAATCCCTAAATACGCAATTTGACAATCTCTAGATCAAACCAGACTAGACCCACCAAACCAGATTATACCCACCAAACCAGACTATACCCACCAAACCAGACAAGGAACATAAAGTCGTAGAATTCCATATGCCATGTGAGGGAGTGCTGACTCTCTTTGAAAAGGTGTAGAGGGGCATCAGAATTCAATATGCACAATCTACTAATGAGGACATAGAAAAAAAAAATTTTCTTCTAAAATAAAAAAAAATATCCCTATTAGTTTTGATGGGTCTTGTTGGGTCCCCTCAAATCGTGATAGTGCTCACTCAAAATAAACTAGTTATAATTTAAATTTTAATGCTTTGAAATTAAAGTCAGGTTTGTAAAATTTCATCTGATCAGACTAAATGTGGGATTTTAAGGTTAGTATTTTCTTCCTTTACCAAAGGACAATTGCAATCTTAACTCATTTAAGCCTGGTTCAAGTTGTTAAGATGCTCATTGACCACTCTGAGACCTATTAAATCGTTAATGTTTCAGATCCAAGTTAGAAAATCCATTTTTCTTGCTGACATAATTTTCCAGGGAGTTTGACTAAATTTCGCTTTGAATCAGACATACTAGCTGAAGCAGACATGTTGCTTGGTAGTTTTTGTATGACAAAAGTTTTCGTTCCTACAAAAGCTTATCTATAATTGCAGACAAAAGGAATAAAATACATATTTCTATCGAGCCTTGTCACAATAATCATCAGTAACCAGAAGGAAATTTGTGATAGGTTCATGAGTTATATTTAAATCTGTCGAAACTCCGTTGTAAAGATCAAATGTTCTGAATAAGCTTGTTTCTAGCAGCACACATTAATGAAAAAAACATTTTTTCTAAGAAACTGAAGACAGACGACCGCAAGTACCAAGCTTATCGGCTACCAAAATATTGCTCTGTTGGACATCTCTACCACACAAATTTTGTATGTGGCTATAATATTAGAATCAGACTCTTATTGTTTTTTTGTTTTTCTTTTTTTACAGCTGTTGACGACCATCCAGATAATCGGATTTTCTGTTTATTTCTTGTTTTCGTTGACATCTATTGGCATGATCTTCGACAACCACCCTGTGAGTGCCATCTGTGAAATTGTGCGATCTGCCATATTTATGGTACTCACAAGCATTTACACATTTGGGATCAATTCAAGCGTACTCATGGCGTTCCAGGTCTATTTCTTTTTGTCTGCCTTGTGCTGGTCTGTTCTTCTGCAAGTCAATTTGAGCGAAGAGAAGAAGGATATTTAGAATATTACCACATAAATTATTTATGCTGTTTTTTATTTTTTGAAAGGTGTGGCCATAGTATGGCCCAGATATTAGTCAATTGTGAAGTAAAATGTCATCAGCAATTTTATTTTTGTTTTGCTTAAGTAGTTTTCCAAACGCAAGTCTAAAGACCAAGCTTTTTGTGTCGTATGGATTTTCCTAAATAAGCCAGAAGTCGAAACATGAAAGACTGAAAAACAGATCAAAAAATTATCTATGTTACAACATATTACAATTACAACATATAACAAAGTACCATTATTATTATTAACTTATTATATTTACTGATACATTATCATCTATTATAATTATAGAAAAATTATAATACGTTATATATGCTACTGCTTTGTTTATCAGACATTTAGTCGAAATGATTATGTTCACTTCAATATACTGAATGACGTTCAAAACAATCTCTAAAGAAAATTACTTTGACCTTTTGCCCATAATATTTACGAATAGCACAACAGGGGCTAACTGGGTTTAACGGAAAAAGTAGAAATCGAAACAGTTTGGTTTTAAAATTGAGGATGTCAAGAATTAAAAAGTGGAAAGAGAACGAAATTGACAAAACCCATCATCAAAAGGCTTTTTCAACTGAATAAAAAAAGATGAGAATCGACAATGGAATTAAGGATTTTATAAAACTGGCTTCGAGATTATTGAATTGCAAACTGAGGAATACCAAAATTTATGAACCCAACTGACCCAGCAGAATCTACAATATGTTATTCTAGCGCGGCTGTGGAAATTAGAATTCCAAATCACAATTATAAATCCCCGATTCTGATTCTTGGCAACCAGCTTGCACATAATGCCTTTTGACTAAATTTTAAAGCAACATAAACTTTCTATGAAAGTTTCTCCTTTACACCCTATCCTAGGATATAGGGTATGCCCTATACTCTTTATTCTCGATACCCAAGCAAAGGTTCTACCGAGAAAATATTCAGAATTCATAAAACATGTAGGCACAATCTGTCCAATTTTGTCATAATCTGCAATGTACAAGGTACGAACATTATTAAGGGTATTAGGCTGACACTTTCAGGACATTTTGATGGAAATATGACCATCATTCTGGTGATCAAAAGGACATATCTGCGTCTCAGGGACGCCTAACTTCCAGAGACTGTTGAGTGGGAGGGTTGAACTACACCAAAAGATACTATGTGCTTTCGGGTTGTCAAAACGAATTTTCTACAATATCTCAAAAGCAGCTAAAGGTTTCAATTTGGAACTTTGTGGGAATAATGAGAAAATAATAAATTAAATAAAAAAAGAATTATGTGTATTAAGGTTTTCAAAAAGGTGTATGATTTATAACTCTAAGGATTCAACTGAAACTTTGAAAGAACATAAAACATAGAGATCGAGCAGATTTTTAATTTTGACTTGACGGAAGCAAGGAGAGATCATCATGGAGAGAAAGAAATAAATAAATAAAAATGACCGCATTGATTTTAAAGTGAGGAATATTCTACTACTTTATGATAATCACGTCAAAGTTTCAGACCATGGAGAAACATTAATTAAAGTATCAGAAAAACGATATTGTTGAGAAATGTTGACTGAGAAACGTTGTTTTCCAGTGAATGTTGAGTGGGAATGTTGAACTACGTCAAAAGACATTATGTTCCTTTTGTTTGTCAAAATAGAATATATAGGGGAAAAGTGGGTACGTCGGGACAAGGGTACGTTGAGGCATGTGTACTTCCGATATAAAGTATGGGATAAAAAAAAAGTTGTTTTGGCGCATCACGTTTGCCATCTATCGCTAAAACCGGGGACGAAAATGGCTCCTAGAAGATTTTTTTTCAAAGTATTGAGGTGAGAAGTTTTTCTGTGTATATTAAAAAAAAAAAATTCAGTATGCGAGATTTTGAACGTCAGTTGGGGAAAAGCATTATTTCGGTTGGAATCGATCAATTTCTTGGCTTTCTGTTGGTATGTTTTTCAATTTGGCCACTCGCCATCTACTGGTAGAAAAGCAATTTTTTCTAGGACATTGGGTACTCTGGGACATTTGGTTCAAGCTACCTTAGGACACGTCGAGTACATTTTGTCCCAGGGTACCCAAATGCTTACAAACTGCTAGTATTCCTTAAGGAGTGGTAAGGGGAGACGCTAAATTTATTTAGGAGCATAAGGAGGGCGATAGACACATTAACTCTATGGATGATGTCTTTAATGTGGATATCCCACTTTAAATTTGAAGAAATTGTGACGCCAAGTAGTTTAAATGAGGACACAGAAATTTCAGGATGGATAGGATTAAGAAAACCGGGCGAGGATTTGAGGAACACAAACTTCAAGGATGGGAGTTACCTTTTTAGGAAGTTGACAAAGTAACCATCACCTAGTTCCTCTAGGACGTCACCAGTATAAAATTTTGAACCCTTCTTGCCTTTGTACTCCACCAAAACGAAACCACCAACTTTTATCGCAACTGCTATGTTTTGTTCCATAGCAACCCATAGGTCTTCAGATCCGAAATAGTCTTCCGAGTTATCATCATAAACAACATCCTGCTCCTCTTCACTTTTGTCACTGAGGTTAAGTATTTTTTTTGGTCATGCTTTTCTTTTGGCTGGTGTTTTGACTTCATGCAAAACGCTTTTTCTCATTCAATTTTGACTTCTTCCTTTCTTTTTGTGTCTCCTTTCAGTTTCTGCAGCATGAATAGCATCTTTCACTGGTGTAGATGTAAGTACCTTTGACTGAACAGGTTTTCTGCCTTCCTTCCGATTTGCAGCTTCCCTCTTTGGTAGTGGAGCTATCCTCTGGTTGAACAAGCAAGGGCCTGTATAAATTTTAAAGTTGGAGAGGCAAGTCATCCATGACTCAATCAGTCTCTGGCAAATCATCCTCACATGCAATCGACTGTTCCTCTGGCTTAGGAGGAGGTTCTCTACTTGTAGTCTGCAGAACTGGGAGAAAATCACTCTCTTGCCAGACATCAGTGTCGAAAGGGAAGATACCAGGCTTTGAAAACCCACTGACAATGTTTGCGGGAGTGACTGCCTTTGGGAAGGCTTCTCCAATTAACTGACTTATTACATACTTAGGCACTGCTTTGACGGGGAGAGATCTCAGCCACTTCTCAATTGCTTGACAATTCCAACTAAACTAATGCTTTTCCCCAACTGAGCATTTTTCATCCTGCAAAATGAGATGAAGGTGAAGTTGCTGGTGAAGACTGGTTGAAAGGTTTTCTTCAAAGACATCCCTCTATCTCACTGCGTTGACCGGAGCCTACCAGCATTCATAGAAACATAGGGTTCAGGATGAACCCTATGTTTCGAAATACATCAACAGCCTGTATATAATACATCAACAGCCTGCGAAACAGGCTGTTGATGTATTTTACAACCTTCGTGAGCTGTACTCGAAGATCAAGTTCCCTGCTAGTCGTAGTTTCAACATGGATGAAACAAGGCTCACAAGTTTCCAAACAAAGTGCCAAAAAGTATTGAGTCCGAGGGGTGCCAAACAACTTGGCTAGGCTACTTCACAAGAAAGAGGGAAGCTGGTAACAATGGTTGGAACAGTGAGCACAATGGGTGGATTCATTGCAGCTTTCTTGATCTTCCCAGGGGCTCGTTTTGTTCTCAGGCTTCTTGATGGAGCTCCTCCCGGAATTGCTGCTGTTGCAAGTGCTAAGCTATAGTAATGTCTGGATGACAAAGGATTTGTTCATGCAGTACCTAGAGCATTTCATTTCTCATGTGCATCCATCCCTATTGACCCCGCCTTACTTCTGACGGATAACCATAAGAGCCACACAAGTTTTGATGCAGTGTCGTAGGCTAAAGCAGTAGGAATACATCTACTTACCTTTCCACCACATACATCTTTAAAACTAAAGCCTCTTGATGTTTAGTGTATGGCCCTCTAAAAACTTACTGGTGTCAAGCAATTGAGAAGTGGCTGAGATCTCACCCTGGAAGGGCAGTGGCTGAGTAAGGAATAAGGTAGTGGCTTGGAGAATCCTTCTCTAAAGCATTCACTCCCGCAAACATTGTCAGTGGCTTTTCAAAGACTAGTATCTTCCCTTTCGATACTGATGTCTAGCAAGAGAGGAATTTTCTCCCAGCTCTGCAGACTACAAGTAGAGCACCTCCTCCTACACCAGAGGAACAGTCAATTGCACGTGAGGATGATTTGCAAGAGACTGATAGAATCGTGGGTGACTTACCTGGCCAATTTCAAAATTTATACAGGTCCTCGCTTGTTCAAACAGAAGATATAGCTCCGCTACCAAAGAGAGAAGCTGCAAATCGGAAGGGAGGCAGAAAACATGTTCAATCAAAGGTACTTACATCTACACCGGTGAAAGATACTATTCATGCTGCAGAAACTGAAAGTTGACAGAAAAAAGAATAGAATGAGTCAAAATTGAAAGACAAAAAGCGTTTTGCAAGAAGCCAAAACACCAGCCAAAAGAAAGGCATGACCAAAAAAATACTTAACCTCAGTGACTAAAGTGAAGAGGAGCAGGATATTGTTTGTGACGATAACTCGGAAGACTCTTTCGGATCTGAAGACCTAAGGGTTGCTATGGAGCAAAACAAAACAGATGCAATGAAACCAGGTAATTTTGTTTTGGTGGAGAACAAAGGCAAGAAGGGTTCAAAATTTTATATTAGTGAGGTCCTAGAGGAACTAGGTGATAGTTACTTTGACAACATCCTGAATAGGCAGCTCCCATCTTGGAAATTTGTGTTCCCCAGTGAAAGAGAAGAGGCATTTGTGGATGCTGTAGAGGTCAAATTGTGTCTTCCAGTTCCTAGGCTCTATGGTGTGATTGAACGCGTTTCAAAGATGATTATTTTTTAGATTGACCTATCTACATATGCGGTTGAATGAGAGAAACTGGCAAAATTATGTTGTTGTAGCGCCTACCTTTGTTACTTGAAACTAAAAAGTTGTTACATGTTTGGTATTTTTCTTAATAACTGAAAACAAATTTGTATTTACAACTATGTACCAGAGTACCATGCAACTGTCCCATAGTACCCAGCTCATGGGCACTATGGGACAAAATCAGTGCATTCAGAAAACAAACGGGCTCAACCTCTGTTACAAACTTTAAAAAATTAAAAAATTGTATTAGAATGGTGAATGATTAGGCTACTAAGAGCCGGTTGATTCAGTAAAATCGAGTCACAAGTTCCTGAGATATACATCTTGAAGCTGAACATGTCCCAGGGTACCCACACCCACTTCTCCCCTAAAACCTGTCAAAAGAGCTACCGTATTAGTTTCAAACTTTCAGGAAATTCTTAGGAAATGCGGACCTCAATTAAAAGGCAAAGTGTTTATCCAAGTTGTCAAAAAGGCGTATGTGCAATTCCTGAGGAACAGCCAAAGGTATTAATTTAAAGCTTTTAAGGAATGCTAGGGAGATGTTGAACTAAATCAAAAGACACTTTGTACCCGACGGTAACGCTATAGCGTTGCCTATAGTAAAGCCTGTAAGGCTGCAATGTTTTATTATTTGTTATTATTTTTTTTTCCAGAGGCACTTCTTATGGAGAGGATGGTCGTATAAACTTCGGAGGGGGCTCATTCGATTGGAAATTGGACATCAAGAGCTTTTTAAGAGTCAAAAGTCATCAGAGGGCAACTCAACTAGACCCCCCCCTCCCAACACCCTTTTCCCACATTCATCCGATAAATAGTCAGGAGCGATGCGGCTGAATAGTAACCAAAACTCTAATAGACGGAATTTGACATCAATAGTTATATCAAAACAGTTTGCTTATTCTGCTGATTCCAAATATATATTAATTATTAAGTTTAGTGTTACCCATCAAAGATGACGAGCCTGAGAAGATTTGCTGTATTTTCGAAAATGATGCAAACTTCCCCTAAAAACCAAAGAATTTTAACTAATTGGACATCAAATCATCAGATTCTTTGTATCGAAAAGCCCTAGCGTAGAGGTTCCAACCTCCTATCTACGAAAATGCGGAATTTTGTATTTTTTGCCAGAAGAAATTCACGGAGGGGTATTTATTTATTTGCTTGTTTTTGTTTCCCCAGGGGTGATCGTTTCGAACCAATCGTCCTACAAAATCACAAGAGGGCTTATTCAAACGGAAATTAAAAGTTCTAGTGCCCTTTTGAAGTGATTAATAAATTGGAAAGCAACGAGCCCCTCCGTCCATTTTTCCCAAAAGTTATCTAATTAAAACTTTAAGATAGCCTTTTTGTTCAGTATAGTTGAAAGATACAATAACTATGTCTTCTAAAATAACATGACCCCCAGAATCACCGGAGGAAGGGACACAAGTAATGAAATTTACCCATTGTTTACATATACTATTTCTTATAGAGACAAATACTATATGTATATATATTTCGACATTTATCGACATTTTTCAGGGGGGGGGGGGAGAGATTGGGGGGGATGAATTTCTTACAGAGTAAATTTCCCATTAGCATGGAGGTTTCCAGTGGTTAACTTCCTAGGAGAAATTTTTTCATCAGATGAATTTGGCCAGAATTCGTATACAAAATTCGTTTTATCTGTCTTACTTTCTCGCTGGCGACGTCGTTTAACATGTGGAGATGATTAGGGGAAATTTTCAGGAGGAAATTTTAAGCGGAGTTGGAACTCAATGGTGAATTTTCACGTAGGGAGGGATTTCCCACGGAAGAAATTTTCGACAGGGGAGTAATCACAAGGTGAAATTCTCCATAGAAAAATTTTCTGTGGGAGAAACTTTTCATGGGGGGGGGGGGTCAGAAAATATTTTCTACAAAGGGGGATTCCTCCATGGCCTTAAATAGGATCACAAATTAAACAAAAACAAGTCTTTCTTCAAATGAAAGTATGCTAAGGAGTATTTTTCAGGTGGAACCGTATGCAAAACATTTCCTTGGGGGAATTCGTATTGAGGATGGAATTGTCCAGGGATAATTTCCCGGGGGTAGAATTTCACGTAAGAGGAACATTGCACGAAGGAAGTTTTTTGGGAGACTTTCCACGGAAGGGGGCGGATTTCCCGAGATAATTGGAAAAACGACCAGAAATTAAATAAAAAACAAGCTTTTTCTTCTGAAAGTAAGGAGCAACACTAAAAATTAAAACAAACAAAAATTATTCGATTTCGATATATAAGGTTCGCTTCTCCCTCCTTACTACCCTGCTTTTTACGCTAAAGTTTGATCTTTTCTCCCAATTCTTTAAGAATGATTCCTGAAACACAAGGGCTGTGTAATTATACTCAGAATCTTTTTTAAAAGTTCTTGAAAAACTTTATCGTGAATAAAGGGGTATTGAAGAGGGGGCAGCCCCCCTCCCCCCTCGTATACGGAATAATTTTTGTTCGTTTTAAGTTTTAACACTACTCGTTACTTTCAGTAGAAAAAAACTTGTTTTTTTTTCTATTCAATCTAATTTTAACATATTCTCTGCACCCACCGTCTTTGATAATAATTGAATAAAAACAAAAAAGTTTTTTCAACTGAAAGTAAGGAGCAACACTAAAAATTAAAAACAACAGAAATTATTACGTATATGAGGGGGTTGCCCCCTCCTCAGCACCTCGCTCTTTACGCTATAGTTTTTTAGTACTTTTTAGACGAGCCTGTGTTTCAGGAGTCCTTCTTATAGAATCGGGATAAAATTCAAATTTTAGCGTAAAGAGTGAGGCTTTGAAGAGGGGATAATCCCATCTTATATACGGAATAATTTCAGTCCGTTCCAAGTTTTAATGTTGCTCCTAACTTTCAGTTGAAAATGTTTTTTTTTAATTTAATTTCTGATCGTTTTTCAAATAATGCCAGGAAATCTGACTCCATCTCCACGCAAGTATCCCTCCTCCCCACGAATATTTCCTCCATACAATTCAACCCTGGTGAAAATTTTACCCCAGACAATTATCCTTAACATCTCCACGCGTGATTTTGAGTCGGCAAAGAAAAAGCAAGACATAAGAAGAATTTCGTGTATTAATTCTGGCTAATTCCCCCACTGTAAAATTTCTCCAGAAAAATTCACCCCCTGGAAAATTCTCTCCTCGTGGATAATTCTTTCTGTGGAAAATCCCCCAACAGAAAATCCGCCCCTCCCACCTGAAAAGTGCATGCATGCTTCCCAATAGCAAATGCTATACATAATCAATGGACAAATTTTATAACTTAAAGATCTTTCCCCAGAAGCTGTGGGGGGTCATGTTATCTCCAAAGACATATCGGCTTTTCAACTATGCTGAACAAAATAGCTATCTCAAAAGTTTGATCGGCGGGAAGGTGTTGGAGAAGGCGAGGGAGGGGGCCTATTGGCCCTCCAATCTTTTTCCTCACTAAAATGGGAATAGCAACTTTTAATTTCCATTCGAATGAGCCCTCTCTCGATATTCTAGGACCGGTCGGTCCATACAATCACCTCTAAAAGAAAAAAATAATAAGTAAACACGCATCCATGATCTTTCTTCTGGCAAAAAAAAAATTCCACGTTTTTGCATCTCTGATACGCTGAATCTGATGGTGTATTTTTTTAAGATTCTATGACTTTTAGGGGGTGTTTCCCCCTTTTTTCGAAAACAAGGCAAATATTCTCAGGTTGATAGCCTTTGATGGGTAAGACTAAACTTAATTGAACTTGCATATTTGGAATCAGCATAATAAGTCAATTCTTTCGATGTATCTATTGGTATCAAATTTCTGTTTTTTAGAGATTCGATTACTATTGAGCCTGCTCGCAACAACGAACGGACGTGGTAACGAACGCCGTTCATTACCACGAACTGTTTGATGCTACCTAGGTGCGTGAAACTGTCCACCTGATCGATATTTTCATTGCCCTACGTCACCACTTCACCTTCACTTATTCCTTGTCTTAACGACTAAGTATTCTTAACATTAATTTTCAAACCTATTCTAGCACCCTGGAATCGCCAAACCTCTAAAAGTTCATTCATTTTGCGCACAATTTCATCTAGGACGCTTAAATCATCACCATAATCTAAGTCCAGGAAAGTTTTTCCTCCCCATTTGATTCCGTGTTCTCCCATTGTATTTGCTGTGGACAAGTCCATTAAAATGATCCATATAAATGGATATAGAACGCAACCCTGCTGAACTCTGGATTTAATGCGAAACCAGATACTAACCTCAATTCCTACCTTAACCGCAGCAATGTTATTCTTGTAAATAGCACTAGTCGCTTTAACATATTTATCTGGTATATTGTACAAGGATAAAACCTTCGCTAAAACTTTTCTATCAGCTAAATTAAACGCTAAATCATAACCTCCTAAAACCACACTGTTCTTCTCTTAAAAATTTATCTACATCATCTTCAAGTCTAAGAAGAATCATCACACTAAGTAATATGCATCCTATAGAAACCAGGGTAATGCCTCAATAATTACAACACTCACTCTTATCACCTTTCTTGTGGAGGAATTTAATTGTTTTCCTAAAATTGCTGGGTACTTCCCCTTTTTCAAAAATCATGTTCATAAAATGCAGCAGTTTATCTCTAACTTCACGAACACCTTATTTAAGAAACTCATTTTGACACAATCAGCACCGGGGGCCTTATTATTTTTTTAATTATTTTAGTGCTGTCATTAATTCTTCCTAACAAAATAAGTCTTTCTTTACATCCAAAGTGTCAAAAATTATTTATTGATAGTGCAGCTTATTTCTTTCCTCTAAAAGGTTCTTGGTGGAAAAAGTTTGCTTAAATTAATTGCAAATAAGAATTAAAACTTTGGCTTGCTATTGATATTTTGAAAATTTTTTAAATATATTTTAACAGTAGGTGTACTATAAGACTCTTGATGAACGGGTAGGAAGTATATTTTTCAAATAAACGAATTGCAAATTTGCAATCTGTATAATTTTCGGCCTTCTATAGGGCTGAAACCATATAGATTAACCGTCATGTTAAAACATTGAATATAGGTGAAAAATGATCGACGATTTCTTATTTAACACTTTTTTATGCTTGCTTGTTTGTTTAAATACATTTTGAGCTCGTTTATTAATTTTTTTTTTCTGATTCTGTGTATTAAAAATAAAAATAGAATGCCAAGAATCAATGCAATCAGATTTGGTTTTGATAGAAGCTCCATTGGTTCTGACACTATATTTGAAACATCTTCATAAACGGACATTTTAACGGACAACGGACATTAACCGTCATGTTACAACATTGAATATAGGTGAAAAATGATCGACGATTTCTTATTTAACACTTTTTTATGCTTGCTTGTTTGTTTAAATACATTTTGAGCTCGTTTATTAATTTTTTTTTTCTGATTCTGTGTATTAAAAATAAAAATAGAATGCCAAGAATCAATGCAATCAGATTTGGTTTTGATAGAAGCTCCATTGGTTCTGACACTATATTTGAAACATCTTCATAAACGGACATTTTAACATCAACATAAAAAATACTGATAGATTCCCTCAAGTAACAATTGAAAATCTACTTGGTTTCCAGATTCAATAAAGGGAATTAACTTTCTAGCACCTGACTAGTGGCGAAGAAGAAACATTGAAGGAGACGAAAATAGAAAAAAGTTCAGTTCTTCTATGCCAAAAATTGATTTTTTTTTTCCTTGAAGAAAAAAGCGCCAAATGCACTTTCAGTACCACCATCAGATTTTTGACTTTTATTTACATAATAAACAAAAATATAAACTATTACAGATATAAATCACTATGCTGGGGAAAACTTAAAATTTTACTAATGCGTAGCGATTAACTACATAAACATTCCTAAAGGCATCCTAAATTAAAAAAGAAACTACTTAAATATTCCTAGAAGCCTCCTAGAGTAATTAAAATAATAATGAAAAAAGTAAAAAAGACAATCACCTTCTCTCAAACACCCCAGGGTAACAACCCCCATCCAAATACATATCCTTCCACCCCAACGCCTAAAAATCGTTCTTCCCTCCAGCTCTATACCCACTCAAATCCCCCCAGAAGTTTTTTTTAATTTTTTTTTAAACTGTGAAACATGCTCAGCCGTCCTAACACTCACAGGGAGTGAATTCCATACAGAAGGGCCAAGATACTTCAAAGTAAAACCAGATCTTACACTATTTTCAATATCCACAACCAAGCTATCATATCTTCTTGTATCATGCTCATGAACAGAACTTCTGAAACGGTAAAACTCATTAAAAGTTTCCGGGACTGGATTATGCACATACTTAAACTCAAAAATCGCCGCTTGATAGTCCCTTATCTGTCCAACATGAGTAGAGTGATTTAGAGATTTAAAGCATGCACTGGTGTGTTCCACATTTTTACGTACTTCCAAATTATTTTTGCTGCTTTATTTTATAGAATTTGCACACGCTTGTAATTAACATAAAAGTTGCTCATCCAAACTAAAAATCCGTATGATATATACGGGTAGATTATTGCAAAGTATATCGTGCGAAGAGTACGTTCCGTCAAAATATGCTTCGGTCTCCTGAGAATGCCGACTCCACGTGTAATTTTGGTGGAAATAATGTCGCTATGATGCTTCCACGATAGATTAGAATCAATATGGAAGCCAAGGCACCGTAGTGACTTAACTTGTACAACAGGTTTTTCACACACTAAGACTTGACCACTTACATCGATAGAATCACCCACTCTACAAAATGTCGGTAAAACGTCTTCTTTACGTTCACGCACAGCAAACTTAAATTCGTAAACACCTCCAGTCTTTTGAGAGCATTATTAGCTTTTACTTTTAAATTATCGACTGATTTTGCAAATACTGTTAGCGCAGTGTCATCCGCAAAAGAAGTAATAAATACATCCGGCAGATAAAAGCGCATCATGTCCACGTAAACTAGATAAAGTAAAGGGTCCAGCACAGAGCCTTGAGGTACACCGCACTTCACAAGAAAAGAAGATGAGACTACATCATTTAAAACTACTTTAAGGGATCTACCGTAAAGATAGTTCTCAAACCATCTTAGACAAACTCCATTTACTCCAAGACTTCTCATTCGATGAAGCAATACTTGGTAGTCAACCGTGTCAAACGCTTTTCTAATGTTAATGAAAATAGACATAGGTACGTTACCTGAGTTTAATGTACAGCTAACACTGTGAACCAGGTGCTGTAAGGCGTGCGGTGTGGAATGACTCTTACGAAACCCGAACTGTGTCTGACTCAAAAGCCTATTCATCTGAAGGACATTATAGAGCCGTTTATGTGCCACTTTCTCCAGTATCTTTGAAAAGGTAGGTCGAGTTGATCTGGGTCTCCAGTTTTCTATATCTGCCTTGCGACCACCTTTATGAAACGGAATGACCTTTACCACCTTAAACTGCACGGAAAAACTTCCCTTTTCCAGGGAAAGATTAATGATAAAAACTAGACAGGAAAAATATATCCTAAAATCACCTTAAGAGCTCGAAGGGACAAACCCTCAACACCGGCAGAATTAGACTTAAGTTACTTCACAAGTTTACGTACTTGTTCACTCGTGCACAGCCGAAGTTCCATATTTTATGTTTCACCACGGAGGTCATTAATAGTATTGCAATTCCTCTCATTATATTTACTGCTAACACTAGACTTCACCTATCCAATATTTGAGAAAAAAATTGGCAGACTTATTTACAATTTCAGTTGACATTACAATTTCAGTTTTACAATTACACCCTTCCAAATTAATTTCTACCTTATCATCCTTTTCCTTATCATTTTCCCTTATCATCCTCTCTTTTCACTTATCATCCATGATCTCATTTAAAATATTCCGTGTTTCTTTCACATTACCTTTACTTTCCACCAGCTTTTTTCCATAATAATCAGACATTGTTTTTCTCCTCAGTTCATTCACCAGATTTCTTTGCTTTGTAAATAAAATAAAAGACTCGTCACTTTTGCAACCCAAATATGCTTCATAAGGCCGATTTCGTAAATCTATTTGGTCAATTATCTCCTCTGTTATCCATGGTTTACGGGGAACAAGAATTTTTTATTTAAAAACTTTTACTGGACACGTCCTTTCATAAATAGGATTAATGACTTCCATTAGACAATCCAGGGCTTTAGCAGGGCATTCTTTCTCTTCAAACAATTCACTCCAGCCCATTAGTAGAGATGGGGGTGCTACTCGTGACAGCACACCATATATGGGCATAGAATACTGACAGCACATCAAACATGAGCATAGCCACCCTAGGGAGAATGATTACGTAATGGGGTCAATGACCTCTTTTTCCAAGGTCGATTTATTTGATGTTTTTCATGGATGGTTATGTGTGTTGGTCAATTTATTTCATGGTTTTATGGTCTTTGTCAGTGAGAATGGAAAAACAGGAACTTTGTCACTTCCTTCTTGTTGTTGTTTTGGGCACGCGATAGAGTCATTAGGGAGAACACATGGTTAATGGGGTCAATGTTGTTGTTGTTGTTTTGGGCACGCGATAGAGTCATTAGGGAGAACACGTGGTTAATGGGGTCAATGCTATTGTTGTTGTTTTGGGCACGCTCTCAGCGAATGCCAAGGTCAATGTTGTTGTTGTCGTTCAATGCAGATGTTATGAGTTTCCGGGAGATCGCGTGTTTCCAATATTTGTTGTTCGAGCCAAATGTTACGAGTTCCCGGGAAACAGTCAGATCGCGTGTTTCCAATATTTGTTGTTCAATGCAAATGATATGAGTTTCCGAGAGATCGCGTGTTTCCAATATTTGTTGTTCGAGCCAAATGTTACGAGTTCCCGGGAAACAGTCAGATCGCGTGTTTCCAATATTTGTTGTTCAATGCAAATGATATGAGTTTCCGAGAGATCGCGTGTTTCC